>LPNX011213309.1:208374-285062 GCA_001517045.1 Pseudotsuga menziesii | reverse complement strand
TGTATGTATGTATGTATGTATGTATGTATGTATGTATGTATGTATGTATTTCCCACTGCATTGTACAAATAGTAGGTTACAATCTAAATGTGTATGTTAAATCACTGTTCCAATTGGCTGCGTGGAACCATCGAATGTATTGTATTAATTATATATCACAGATCTAAAAGTATCAATTGTTCATTTTCTTTGTTTGTGTCTAACGGTCATCATGGGTTGAACGGAGTATGCTATGCATTGAAATTATGATCTTAAACTCTACTAATAATTCCAAAGGTCTGCATGATTGGTTGGAATCGCCTATAAGTTGATGAATAGATATGGAATTGTATATGTATCAATGCATGTGATTTTGAACGTTATGGAATTTTTAATTCATTCTCTGCATTTGATAAAGATTGGGATTCATGTATCAATGCCTGCGATTTTGAACGTTCTGGCAGTTTTAATTCGTTGTCTGCATTTGTTAACGATTGGGATTCATGTATCAATTCCTACGATTTCAACATTCTGGCATTTTTAATTCATTGTCTACATTTGATAAAGATTGGGATTCATGTATCAATGCATGCAATTTGAACGTTCTAGCATTTTTAATTCATTGTCTGCATTTGATAAAGATTGGAATTCATGTATTATTTATCAATGCCTGCAATTTTAAAGTTATGGCCTTTTTAAGTCATTGCCTGCATTTGATAAATATTGGGATTCATGTATCAATGCCTGCGATTTGAACATTCTTTCATTTTTAATTCATTGTCTGTATTTGATAAATATTGGATTCACGTATTATTTATCCATGCCTGTGATTTTAATGTTTTGGCATTGTCAAATTTTGGTATATAGAAAACGGTCGAGGGGGTTTCGTTTGCTTGGAGGCCCAAGATCAAAACTCGCTCCTCCTCGAAGGCAACACTTAAATACAACCATGCTAAGGGTTGGTGCGGCCAGGATGGGTGCGATCCTTGAGTGATTTTGATGGCTTAGATGCCCTTGGATCGTGGTTTCTCAGACCAAAGGTTCGCCCAACAAGTCACAGGGAAAAAAAATGTTTTAGCATTTTTAATTCATTGTCTGCATTTTATCAAGATTGGGATTCATGTATCAATGCCTACGATTTCAACGTTCTGGCATTTTTTATTCATTGTCTGGATTTGATAAAGATTGGTATTCATGTATTATTTATCAATGCATGCTATTATGTTCTCGCATTTTTAATTCATTGTTTGCATTTGATAAAGATTGGGATTCATGTATCAATGCCTGCAATTTGAACGTTCTAGCATTTTTAATTCATTAATGTTGGGAGCAATTAATTACTCCATTGATTTCCCACTGAAACAATGAACAATCAACATCGCTCAGATCGCTAACCGTCGAAATTTTGAAGAGTCGTCACACTGCCACACCGTCTTATTAAGAAAAGACAAACAACAAGTTAATTAATTTTGAAAAGTCATTTTTGATGCTACAGGATCATGCCAGCTAACACATCTAATTTCTGAAAGGTCGTCGCAGTTTTCAATTCTGTCAAACTGTAAATTTGTAACAAAAAATTTTGTTTTGTATTACGAAGGGTCAATTAGCACTTAATGACTAACTTAGTTAAAACACTGTAAATACTTTCCTTGTAATCGTTATTGTGATATAGATGAAGATATTAACATAGAGTTAAAACTCATATTTGTTACTGGGTATTTTTTTTTGTTATACTCTGTTTTTTTTAGTTTGAAAACTTTGATTTATTTTTTAAGTTAGTCTATTGTAGCAATCTGAGAATATTAGAGTATATTTGTTGTTAAATGTGTTTTCTGTTGAAACAGAGCATCAGTCTTAAGTTTATGAATGTAGGGGTCATCAAAACAGAGTTAAACAGTCACGTGCAACTCTACTGCAACACTAAACAATCAGCTGAAACACAACTAAAACTGTCCTGTAGGTTGTTGTTAGTTAAAAGGTTAGTTGCAACACTACCTGTAGGTTACTGTTAGCTGCAATAGTCAGTTGCAACACTCCTGTAGGTTTTGATTTGGGTGTATGTGATATGTAAGTGCTGCTGAAATAGAGAGAAACACTCCCCTTCCTTCCCCGCAAGTTGTATCAGAGCGTGGTTGAGTCTTTTTTATCATTTTTTTCTATTTACGGTAATTTGGAATTTAATTTGTGATGGGTACTAACAACATGTAGTACAGCCACAAATTCTCGTGTTGACTGAAAGAATCTATGATACATGGTTTATTAAGATGAGAACCATCCCGCATGCTCATGATCTTTGTGAATTTGTTACGCTTTTATAGGCAGAACCAGATAATCAAGCTGCTGAGTTGGCTCTGTCAAATGTTGAGCGTGCTCTGTTGAAGGAAAATAGGAAGAAGGATAATAAAGCTCTTGGTCTTATTCAGCAAGGCCTCAGTGAATCCATATTTCTAAAGATGTCAAATGTTGAGTCTTCAAAGAAAGCTTGGGACACTCTTGAAACTTGTTATAAAGGTGTGACCAAGGTAAAGAATGTTAAGTTGCAGAACTTGAGAAGGGACTTTGAGAATATGAAGATGAAGGACAGTGAGACTGTTGATAATTTTATGACACAAGTTATGAACGTTGTAAACCAGCTAAGGCAATATGGTGAAGACATCTTAGATCAGTGTGTTATTGAAAAAATGTTGAGATGTTTTCCAAAGAAGTTTGAAGCAATGGTTGTTCCAATTGAAGAGTTTAAATATCTCAATCAAATGCACATCGATGAGCTAACTGGTTCTTTGATTGCTCATGAATCAAGAATGAACATGTATGATGATACTCCATTAAAAAATGATTTTAAACCTTATTTTCATGTTACTAGAGGTAGAGGCAGAGGAAGAGCTATTAGAAGAGGAAGAGGAGGTCGAAGTGTTGATCATAGTGACAACAAAAATGATTCAGAATCTGAAGAGAAGTTATAGCAGAATACTCCTAGTCTAAGGGGGAGTAGCAGCAAAACATGGGAGCCAAGAAATCAAAGGTATGATAGATCTAAAGTTTAGTGTTTATATTGTAAGAAATTTGGGCATTTTTCTATGCAGTGCTCAAAGAAGCATGAAGATGCAGTAAGATGTCTACGCACATTACAGAGGAGACTAAAAATGAAGAGATTCCTATGTTTTTAACTTGTAATGTCACCCAGGAAAGGTCAAACGATATATGGTTCTTAGATAGCGCATGTAGCAACCACAAGACTAGAAACAAGCAATTATTTTCAAGTCTAGATATAAGCATTTAGTCTGAAGTGAAGTTAGGTAATGACAGTAAGGTAAAAAATAATGGCCGAGGAGTGATTCCTGTATATGCCAAGAATGGTAAAAGAAGAACAATTCATTATGTTTATTATGCTCCTAGTTTAATGTGTCATTTATTAAGTGTTGGAAAATTATTGGAGAAATAATACATGGTGTTCTTCAAGAAAGGTATGTACTATTTATGACAAATATCCAAGTAAGCAATTGATAGCTAGAGTAGAGATGACAAAGAACAAAATTTTTCTGCCGATTATGAGAAATGTTTTGACTAACTCTTTGAATGCTTATAAAACTAAGAATTTAGATCAGTCATGGTTATGGCATTTGAGGTATGGCCATTTACATTTTGGTGGCTTAGATTTGCTACAAAAGAAGAAAATAATAAAAGGGTTTCCTAGTATTGAGTAGCCAGCAAGATCATGTGAGAGATTCATATTGGGAAAGAATCATAGAGAGAAATTCATTTCTGGAGTTTCATATAGAGAAAAAGCACCATTAGAGATGGTACACACAGATTTGTGTGGACCAATGCAAACACCTTCTTTGACTGGTAACATTTATTTTATGTCTTTCATTGATAATTATAGTTGAAAAACTTGGGTGTATTTGTTGAAACATAAATATCAAGCTTTTGATGTGTTTAAAAGCTTTAAAGCTATGGTTGAAAAGGAGAGTGACAGGTTTATTAAAGTCTTGAGATCCGATAGAGGAGGTGAGTATATGTCAAAAGAATTTATGGAATTCTGTCAATATTATGGAATTAAATGACAGTTTACTGCTCGCTACACTCCATAGCAAAACATAGTAGCAGAAAGAAAGATTCAAACCATTATGAACATAGCTCGAAGTATGATGAAGGAGAAGCATCTTCCAAATGAATATTGGAGAGACATTGTTGCTTGTTCAGTATACATTCAGAACAGAAGCCCAACTAAGAGCATGAAAGATCGATTTCCCCAGCAAGCATGGAGTGGTAAGTGTAGCAACATATCTCATTTAAGGATTTTTTAGTGTGTAGCTTATGCACATCTACCTAAAGAGATGAGGAGAAAGTTATATGACAGAAGTCAAAAATGTATTTTTGTTGGATACAGTGAAGAATCTAAAGCATATATACTTTATAATCCCATCACCAAGAAGTATGTCATCAACAGAGATGTGGTATTTGAGGAAGAAGAAGCATGGGATGGAAGTATAGATAAGTTGATTGAAGAGGGCGTTATTACACCTCACACAAAAGATGAAGAAGATGAACAAGGCATACATGGAGGACAGTTAACTCCATGTAGAGAAGAAGTAAGAACACCAGTCAGAACTCCTAGAATTCATGAACATGGTGAACCATAAAATGTTGGTGGACGACAAGGAATGGGATCAGAGGTAAGTAATGAATCAAATAATACATTATCTTCATCAAGAAACAGAGTTAGAGGTCAAAAGACTAGAAGTTTAAGAGAACTATATGAGCAAAATGAAGAATTAAATCAAGTTTCAAATTTTGCATTTATAGCATGTGATCTTGTAGATTTTGATGAGGCTATTAAAAAAGATGTTTGGATAAAAGCAATGGATGAAGAAATTGATGCAATAGAAAGAAATAGTACTTGGGATCTTGTAGGTTTTTCTTGATAATAAAAATTGTATTGGTGTCAAATGGATTTATAATACTAAGTTAAATGTTGATGGTAATGTTGAAAAATACAAAGCAAGACTTGTATCTCATGGGTTTAGTCAACAACCTAGAATTGATTATAATGGTACTTTTTCACCTATAGCCAGAATTGATACGGTAAGGATGGTATTAGCTATTGCTGCTCATAATAAATGGTATGTACATCAAGTGGATGTAATGTCTGCATTTTTTAATGTATCTTTAGAAGAAGAGGTTTATGTGAGACAACCTCTTGGATATGAAATTGATGGACAAGAAGACAAGGTCTACATATTAAAGAAATCATTGTATGGATTGAAGCAGGAACCGAGAGTATGGTTCAACAGGATTGATGAATACTTGAATAGTGAAGGATCCAGCGGAAGTCCAAGTGAGCCAACCTTGTATACAAAGGTAAACCAAGAAGGTAAAATATTGATTGTTTGCTTATATGTGGATGATTTGATATTCACTGGAGATCTTTCAGTATATGAGTTTAAGAAATCCATGAAAACAGATTTTGAGATGAATGATTTAGGAATGATGAAATATTTTCTTGGTATTGAAGTAACTCAATATGAGGATGGTATTTTTATTAATCAAACTAAATATGCAAATGACGTGCCGAAAAGATTCAGAATGATGAATTATAAGCCAGTTGTAATTCCAATTACAACTGGCACAACACTCATTAAGGATGATGATGGGTCAAAATTTGATCCAACGTTGTATAAGAGACTGGTAGGAAGTCTCGTGTACTTAATTGCAACCCGACCTGATATAATGTTTGCAGTAAGTTTGATTTCAATATTGTTAGGGTTAACCTTGACTTGAGATCGAGTCAAAGGTGGTTAGGTCTAGCATATGGTTTGGGCACATGGTTTGTTGTAGCCCATGGTATTGTCCCATGGTATTGCATGTGTTAACCTTGACTCGGGATTGAGTCAAAGGTGGTTAGGTCTAGCACATGATTTGGGCACATGGTTTGTTGTAGCCCATGGTATTGCCCATGGTGTTGCAGGTGATTAAGCCTTTATAAGGCTTGAGGAGGCTCCATTGTAATCATACTGGATGTGCTCATTGTATTGTACTGGAAAAGAGACTGTGAGAGTGTGAAGAGGAAGTGCAGCGGTTTTGCTACAAGGTGTATCCCTTCATCTCTCTGGACTGCAATAAAAGGAATGGCAAATTTCTTTGTGGACATAGCCCATCATTTGGGTGAACCACGTTATATCTGTGTCTCTCTGTACTATTTTAATTTGTTTTGCATCTTGTTTTTAAATTTAACTGTATATATGTTATTGCTCTGCGGTCCTGTTTTCTAATAATTGGTATTAGAGCCAAAAGGTCTATTTGGTTTGTAAACTCACAGGAAAGAAGGGTTCCTGGTTCGAGTGGGAGCAATGGCGGAAGAAGGAAAGTTTAGGGTCAATAAATTTAACGGCTAAAACTATCAGTTATGGAAGATGCAAATGGAGGACTATCTGTACCAGAAATATCTGTACCTGCCATTGGGAGAAAAAGCAAAACAACTAGTGGCTATGAAGGATGAAGAATGGGAGGTTCTTGATAGAAAGGCACTAGGAACAATACGGATGTGCCTAGCTTCGTCGGTGGCCTTCAATATTTTGAAAGAAATAACAACAGAGGGTGTGATGAGCGCATTGAGTAAGCTCTACGAAAAACCCTCGGCTTCTAATAAGGTATTTTTAATGAAGAATTTATTTAATATGAAGATGTTGGAAAGTGGATCTGTTGCTGACCATTTAAATGAGTTTAATACACTTACCAGTCAGTTAAGTTCTGTAAAAGTGAACTTTGATGATGAGGTTAGGGCTCTTCTAATCTTGTGCTCATTGCCAGAAAGTTGGAATAGCTTGGTCATGGATGTAAGTAACTCTTTCCCTAGTTCAAACACTCTTAAGTTTGATGATGTTGTTAGTGTTATTCTTAGCGAGGAAATGCGAAGGAAAAGCACAGGTGAGACATCAGGTAATGAGTTGACCATGGAGAGCAGAGGGAGACAAAACGAGAGAGGAAGGAGCCCAGGAAATTGCTGCAAGTCTAAAAAGGGAAGATCCAAGTCCAAATTCAAAAAAATAGAATGCTGGAACTGCGGTAAGAAAGGACATCTAAAGAAAGACTGCAGAGCACCAAAGAAGAAAGGTGAGAGGCAGCAAGAGACTACCCAGGAAGCTAATGTAGTAGGTGATGTGTTACAAGATGCTTTGATTCTTGCATTAGATAATACTAGTGATTACTGGGTAGTAGATTCAGGGGCTTCATGTCATGCTACACCCCATAGGAAATTCTTTTATGATTATGTTCAAGGTGATTTTGGGCATGTGTTATTGGGGGATGATGAACCATGTAAAATTGTTGGAAATGGTAAGGTACGTATCAAACTAAATAATGGAAATGATTGGTTGCTAAAGGATGTAAGGCATATTCCTACTATGAAAAAAAATCTGATCTCAACAGGGTAGTTGGGAGATGGCGGCTGTTTGTCTATGTTTGGAGAAACATGGTGGAAGGTTACTAAAGGATCAATGGCAATTGCAAAAGGAGATAGGATAGGTAAATTATATTTATGTCATCATAACACTGATTATTCTATTTTTGTAGCTTCCACATAAACAGGTGCATTGTTGTGGCATCATAGGCTTGGCCACATGAGTGAGAAGGGGATACAAATTCTCCACTCAAGGAAACTGCTTCCAGATCTGAACTAGGTAAGTTTGGAATTTTGTGAGAACTGTGTTTATGGAAAACATAAGAGAGTTAGATTTCTCAGGGTTGGGAAACAAAAGAAGAGTGAAAAGTTATAGCTTGTCCATACAGATGTATGGGGACCAGCCGAGGTACAACCTCTTGGTGTCTCTTGTTATTATGTTACTTTTATTGATGATGCAACTAGAAAAACTTGGGTTTATTGCATTAGACAAAAATCTGATGTGTTTGATACTTTTAAGAAGTGGAAAGCTTTTGCTAAGAATGAGACAGGAAAAAGGTTGAAATGTCTCAAATCTGATAATGGAGGCGAGTACTGCAGCAAGGAGTTTGACAGTTACTGTTCACACAATGGGATTCGCAGAGAGAAGACAGTCCCTGGAACACCCCAAGAAAATGGCGTGTCAGAAAAGATGAACAGAATGATCATGGAGCGTGCAGGGTGTATGAGATTGCATGCAGTGTTGACCTTACAGTTTTGGGTTGATGCTGTAAACACTGCTGTTTATTTAATAAACAGAGGGCCTTCAAGCACTTTGGATGGTGGAATTCTAGATGAGGCATGGACAGGTAAACAGGTAAAATACTCATTTCTGAGAACTTTTGGTTATGAAGCATTTGTCCATATTGCTAAAGATGATAGAACAAAGCTTGAAGCTAAATCCAAGAAATGTACCTTTATTGGATACGGGGTTGATGATTTTGGTTATCGCTTATGGGATCTTAAAAATCGCAAAATCATTAGTAGTAGAGATGTAGTATTCAATGAAAAGGTCATGTACAAAGATCAGTTGCAGGGAAAGAAAGAAGAAAAGGAAAACACAAAGTACACAGTGCTTGATGAAATCAAAGAAAATGAAGTTCCAAAAGCACCAGAAAATCAAGAGCAGCAGCAAGCACCTGAAACTCCTGCAACTGTAAGAAGTTCTACTAGGTTAATTAGACCCCCTGAACGATTCTCTCCTTCACTATATTATTTATTGATGACTGATTCTGGTGAGCCAGAATGTTTTGAAGAAGCAATGCAAGTAGAAACTAGAAAGAAGTGGGAGCAAGGCATGGATGAGGAGATGGAATCGTTGGTAAGAAACCAGGCTTGGGATCTGGTTAAGTTTCCTGCAAGAAAAAGGGTATTGCAGATAAAATGGGTTTACAGGTTGAAGGAAGAAGATGGAGGAAAGAAGCGGTACAAGGCTGGACTTGTTGTAAAGGGGTTTTCACAAAAGAAAGGTATAGACTTTGATGAAACATTTTCTCCTATTGTTAAAATGACTTCAATTATAACTATTTTAAGTCTAGTGGCGGTAGAAGATTTGCATCTTGAACAATTAGATGTAAAAACGACCTTTCTCCATGGGGATTTGGAGGAAGAGATTTATATGCAGCAGCCACAAGGGTATGAAGTCAAAGGGAGGGAGAATTTGGTTTGCAGGTTGAAGAAGAGCTTGTATGGCCTGAAGAAAGATCCAAGGCAATGGTATTTAAAATTTGATAAGTTTATGACAGAACAAGGTTATGATAGATGTCATTCTGACCACTGTGTTTATTTCAAGAGGCTAGATAACGGAAGATATACTATCTTGTTATTGTATGTGGATGACATGCTTGTTGCAGGGTCTAACATGTAGGATATAAATGTGCTCAAAAGAAAACTAGATAAATCATTTGCGATGAAGGATTTGGGTGCTGCAAATCAAATCCTTGGTATGAGAATAACAAGAGATAGGAAAAATCACAAATTGACATTGTCTCAAGGTGAGTACATAGAAAAGGTGTTGCAGAGGTTTAGAATGCAGAATGCAAAACCAGTCAGCACGCCTTTGGCAAGCCATTTCAAACTAAGAAAGCATATGTGTCCAGAGACACAGGAAGAGAGAGATTACATGCCCAAGATTCCCTATTCATCAGCAGTTGGGAGCTTGATGTATGCCATGGTGTGCACAAGACCAGATATTGCACATGCAGTGGGAGTTGTGAGTAGGTATATGAATAATCCAGGTAAAGAGCATTGGAAAGCAGTACAGTGGATTCTCAGTTATTTGAGAGGTACCACTTCTCATGCATTATGTTTTGGAGGTTCAGACACTGTTCTATAGGGATATGTTGATGCAGATATGGCTGGTGATAAAGACAGCAGGCGGAGCACCACAGGGTATGTGCTCACTGTAGGTGGAATAGTAGTAAGTTGGATTTCAAAACTGCAACAGGTTGTTGCACTTTCAACAACGGAAGCAGAGTATGTTGCTGCTACAGAGGCTAGTAAGGAGATGATTTGGTTGCAGAGGTTCATGGAAGAATTGGGTAAGAAATAGGAGAATAGTAGGATGTACAGTGACAGCCAGAGTGCCATTCATCTTGCAAATAACTCAGTCTTTCATTCAAGGACTAAACATATAGAACTCAAATACCACTTCATAAGATCTGTTCTAGATGAAGAACTGTTAAAACTGGAAAAGATTCACACTAGCCAGAATCCTGTAGACATGTTGACAAAGGGAGTAACCATAGAGAAACTGAGTTCCTGCTCGGTTTCTGTTGGCTTTAAAGCATGAAGGTGAAAAGAAGAAATTTTTCAATTCCAAGGTCTAGCAAGTGCAACAGTGATAGATTTGCTGTGATTAGTCACCATGAAGGCACATGAAAAAAAATATGTAATGGAGCGGTTTGTATGTAAATGGGCATATGGCTGTAAGACCTGGTAAGGCATGCATACCCCTGGTAACTCACCGGTAAAGTCGGGAGATAGACCTAGGTGATATGGGGTGTATGTAATATTCCTCCGTAAATACTTGAGGGGAGTTGGTGATTACTCCAAGTCAATTTTAAAGGGGGGATTGTTAGGGTTAACCTTGACTTGCATTTGATTCAAAGTTGGTTAGGTCTAGCACATGGTTTGGGCACATGGTTTGTCGTAGCCCATGGTATTGTCCCATGGTATCGCATGTGTTAACCTTGACTTGGGATTGAGTCAAAGGTGGTTAGGTCTAGCACATGGTTTGGGCACATTGTTTGGGCACATGGTTTGTTGTAGCCCATGGTATTGTCCCATGGTATTGCATGTGATTAAGCCTTTATAAGGCTTGAGGAGGCTCCATTGTAATCGTACTGGATGTGGGCATTGTATTGTACTAGAAGACAGACTGTGAGAGCATGAAGAGGAAGTGCAATGGTTTTGCTGCAGGGTGTATCCCTTCATCTTTCTGAAATGCAATAAAAGGATTGGAAAATTTCTTTGTGGACGTAGCCCATCGTTTGGGTGAACCACGTTATATCTGTGTCTCTCTGTACTGTTTTAATTTGTTTTGCATCTTGTTTTTATATTTAACTGTATATCTGTTATTACTCTGCGGCCCTGTTTTCTAACAAATATTTATGGAATCTCCAAAGAATACCCACTGGCAACATGGAAAGATTATTCTTAATATATATTGTTGGAACAACAAATTTTGGTATCAAGTATACATAAAACTCAAATTTTAAGTTGATTGGATATACTGACAGTGACTTTGCAGGTTCTGTAGATGAGAAGAACTCATTCTGAGTTACCGCATGAACAAAATGAACCAACTCAAATTTTTTGTGACAATAAATCAACCATTGCACAATAAAGAAATCATGTCTTTCATAAAATAAGTAAGCATATTGATACAAGGTATCATTTTATTCAAGAAATGACAAACAAAAATGAAATCAGTATGGAATTTTGCATATCATAAAATCAGTTTGGAAACATATTTACAAAACCTTTGGGAAAAGAGTTGTTTGAGCTTCATAGGAAAAACATTGGGGTTTGTAAGCTGTAACAAAAATCTACTGTTACAAAATTTTGTTTTTGGGTGTAATAATTAAGGGGGAGGATATTTGGAGCCATTAATTACTCCACTGATTACCCATTGGAATGGTGAAGAGTCAACATCGCTCAGATCGCTAACCATCATAATTCTAAAGAGTCATCACATTGGCACATCGCCACACTATATTATTCAAAAAAGAAAAACAACGGATTATTTAATTTTGAAAATTCATTTTTGATGCTACAGGATAAAGCCAGCTAACACATCTAATTTATGAAAGGTCATCATAGTTTTCAATTCTGTTAGACTATAAATTTGTAACAGAGAATTCCATTTTTGTATTACGAAGGGTCAATTAGCACTTAATGACTGACTTAGTTAAAACACTATAAATAATTTCCTTGTAATCGTTATTGTGATATAGATGAAGATATTAACACAGATTTGGAACTCATATTTGTTATTGTGTATTTTTTTGTTGTTGTTATACTCTATTTTTTTTAGTTTCAAAACTCAGATTTATTTTTGAAGTTAGCTTGTTGTAGAAATCTGAGAAGATTAGAGTATATTTTTTGTTAAATGTGTTTTTTGTTGAAACGGAGTATCAGTCTTAAGTTTACGAATGCATGGGTCATCAAAATGAAGTTAAACACTCAGTTGCAACTCTGTTGCAACACTAAACATTCAGCTGAAACTGTCTTGTAGGTTGATGTTAGTTAAAAGGTCACCTACAACACAGTTGCAACACCACCTGTAGGTTACTGTTAGCGGCAACACTCCTGTAGGTGTTGATTTGGGTGTTTGTGATATGTAAGTGCTGCTGAAACAGAGAGAAACACTCCCTACCTTCCCACAGTTAATGATTGGGATTCATGTATCAATGCCTACGATTTGAACATTGTGGAATTTTTAATTCATTGTCTACATTTGATAAATATTGGGATTCATGTATCAATGCCTATAATTTGAACGTTCCGACATTTTTAATTCATTGTATGCATTTGATAAAGATTGGGATTCATTCATTATTTATCAATGCCTATGATTTTAATGTTTTAGAATTTTTAATTCTTTGTCTACATTTGATAAATATTGGGATTTATGTATGATTTATCAATTCCCGTGATTTTAATGTTCTAGCATTTTTAATTTATTGTCTGCATTTGTATAGAGATGAAACCTTAATGTTTCTAGTGTCGAACTAATGCCTGCAATTTCATCATATATATTCCTAACCCCAAGCTAGAATCGCGTGTTACATTTTAAAAAACCTAATATGGTATCATTTGGAGTGATGAATAGTTTGCACTTTCGTCTTATACTTATATATATTTCTTAAAACCGTATCTGGAATCATGTGGAGTATTTGTAAATCTTGCAATTTTGATTCATATATTTATATATTCTTATTTGCAATGTGAATAACATTTCATTTCCTTTATGGCCTGCTTTTTTATCGAGACTTGTAATAGTTTTTTTTTTGTAAGTAAGATGGAACCTTTCTATTACTGCTCAAAGAAAGGAAAAGATAATTACATACTCCTTCCCCCTAAAACATGGTGCCAGGAATTGGTCCTACAACCATAAAAGGAAGGTAAACATAATAGGCCAAAGAGAAAGGAGAACAAGCATGAGAGCATCCCAGCCTTTTAGCTTTGGTGCTCGATCATGTGAACAGATAAAAAAAGTAAAACTGTAGAAACACATGTACAAACATAAAAAAGTAAAACTGTAGAAACACATGTACAAACATAAAAAAGAAAGCCGAATATGAACAGACCAAACACCAACAAAACAGAACACCAAACCAGCCCATGACAAGGAGAGAACTAGCATATGTGGGAGGACTCATATTCATCTAGGGCAGTGTTGTTTCCACCCCCATTCCTTTGACTAGTGCCCTCCTCGTTGGATTCCTCCATATCAACATCTTCAATCCTTGGAACATGCTAAAAGGGGGGTGCTGTGAGCCTCAATAAGCTACACATGTGGACAATACTTCTCTCCACATCGTCATTGAATGTTCCCACAGTGATTCGTATCAGTTCCACATAACTGTCCCTCTCATTCATGGAGCGAGAAAGGATAAATTTAAGTCTCCAATAATTGGAAATTACCACATCTCTGCCCAAATTCATTATGAACTCTCAATAAATCTCATTTTGCATCACCCCAATGGAACATTAGATATGCTTTGACATCTCCTCATTGAAGAGTATTTCCCACTCTTCCTCCTCATTGCCACCTTCAGGAGCAACCATTTTCAACCTTGATTCCAACCTCCTGAAGCGACCACCACTTTTGCGCGGTAGTCTCTTCCTACCACGTCTCCTTCATTTCCTTACCCTGACATGATGGAGCACTATGAGCATGGATTTGTTCCGTACCAGCATGGAGGTGTTTCTCCCACACAAACTGCACGATCCACTGTGTAATGTTATCTCACTGCTCCAATTTTAAATAGTAACTCTACACCCAACATGAATGACCAGCAATGCATACCCAAGTATGCATAGTCCCTGTTGATGGAATGTCTGAGGAGATGCTCAGGCTTTGGCTCATCATGACCATCTTCCCCGAATCCATCACTTGATAGGAGATCCCCTGGAATGATTTTTTCCCATGCCTCTTTGTATCCTTCTTGTTAATATCACTACTACATTTTCACCAAAAATCCGACGGCCGTCATGTCGGATTTTCGACACTTCCCTTTCGCATGTACGACACTATGACTTTTCTTTAAGCGTCGAAAACTTGTCATCGGTTATCCGACACCTAAGTAACCATCAGTTAAGCGACACCTAAGTAACCGTCGGTTAAGCGACAGAATATCTTCGATGGTAGTGAATTTTTTTTGACAAAATAACCTTCATGTCGTCGGTTAAGCAACAGAAGAACCGTCGGTGAAGCGACGGATATAAGTTGTAACCGTTGGATAAGCGACATGAGGCCTCGTCTATTAAGCAACGGATATAAGAAAAAAGCATCGGAAAAGTGACATGTATAACCGTCGCTTAAGCGACGGAAGTGAATTTAAAAAAATATATATATTTGGATTTGTATTTTATTATTAATATTTGGATTTGTATTCGAGTCTATAGGAGATTTTGTAGATGAAGACTCTGATTCAGTTTTGCTTTTTGATGTCCCTTCAAACCTGTCCTTTCCACAGGCTGAACTTTTGCATACCCCTGTTTTGAAATGTAAAACCCCCAAGGATATTGTTAATGATGTTAGCAACCTTGAGAATGCTAACAGTGGTGGACCAATTGTCAACTCAGAGGATAGTCTCGATTGGGGTAGCCTCTTATGGAACCCTTCATGTGTTGGATCTGGCCAAACACTATCTGGTCGAACTGTACTCAACCCGAATAAGGCACACCTTTGATTTGTTCAATCAATCGGTATTGCAAGCAATATTCTATAGTATCTATTTTGGATTTCTTGTTTCTTTCTGCAAGAATCCTCAAACTCCAATTTGGCTACATAGAGGGGTGAATGTTTCATAGAGGTTTGGTCAAGAGTGTATGATAGCTAGTTCAGATCCTTGTGCAACTATGTTTGTTGAGTTGAAAGTATACATGTGATGTAATCAGACAGAGCATCCTTGCTTTGATATTTCTATGTAGAAAATACAAAAATAAAAGAGCTTTCCTGTATTGCCAGACAAACCCTTCATAAAATTCTCTTGTGGGCTACATTCATTTTGCTCATGAAACATTGGTTTTTATTTGCAATCTCAAGCATTGATTCTATGTCCACTGTTCCAGCTGGTAGCAACAACTGGACCTTGTCATTTAAGATTCATCCAACGTTTCATTAATTGATCAAATTTATGTTTGTATAATTACAAACACTAGTATTCAACTTTCAAAAATTTCCCTGAGAACAGCAACAAGCATACCCAGAATCTACAGTAATAACAGAGCTGAAATAAAAGATGAACCTGCTCCCCGACAAGAGGATCTGGAACATTCTCAACAATTATGAGCTCCTGCTCTGAAGGAAATGACCTTCAATGTAATAGAAATTCACAACTTTGGAATGCATTTTTCTCTAGATTTATTAAAAAGCACTTTATACTATCTACTCCACATCCAGCTCCATCTCTGGTCGCAAAAGATGACATCAGAGCTCGGTGATCAGGTCACTTTCTATGAATACTTAGATTTGAATTGTTGCACCAAAAATTTCAGCACTCACATGGCCTGTTTTTTATTCTGGCCCTGATCTACAAGACTACATCTAGTCTGATGTGCCCCATTCCATTTTGTTTTCTAGTTGGTAGACAACTGGCCCCCTCAAATTTTGTTGTTTCCTTCTAGATCACTCATTTTAGGATGAACTACAGTAAATAGCCTCATTCCAAAAGCAAATAACAATCCTGGAATGGCAATTTTTCTACTGAGAAACTCATTGATCATGTAGAATATGCTTACCATCCCTAAAAATAGTTCTGGAATGTCAATTTTTCTGTTGAGAATCTCTTTGATATTGTAGAGTATGCTACTATGCTTACCATCCTTCACAATAATTTTCCTAGTGATCAACATCAACTATAATAAAATGGCCACAAATTGGATACAGAATCACAGATAGGTTGCAAAATGTTACAGGTTGTGTCTCTATTGCCAAGAGCAGGAAACACATTTCCTACCAGAAATATCTGTTCAGGCACACCATCATCATCTAGGCAATGTGAAATGCATTTCTGATTGCTGGGTCCCCTCTTGGCCTTTTCTTGTGGCCATTTATAGCCATTTCAGGTAGTTCCATGACCTATTTGAAAACACAAATTTAAGACAAAAACATTATAATTTATAAAAAAAGGGGCAAAAATTGTGGGGTCATTTAATAAGAAGGCTATATGTCACATAAAAATTCTTTTATGATGATTATAGGCCATCCTTCACACTTCATTTTGCATTTTTGATAGATAACCGACTGCTTTGAGCAAACCAGGGAGTATTTTTTTTATAGCAGTAGGCATGTGAGCTTTCTGAGAAACAGTAGAGGATAGCATTAAGGTGCTATGAGAAAGTGATTTTCAGTTGAAACTCTCTTCTTGAGTCTTAGTTCTATTTTTTAACAGTGCCCTTTTCCTACAGGATATGTATTGAAAATGGATAATTCCACTTCATCCCTTGCTACAATGTACCAGAATCATATGCAACAAGTAGGTTATCAATCAGTCTCCATTGCAACCTTAACCAAAATAATTCCCTTGCAAGGAGAGGGATAGCCATAATCCACAAGATTGGTATACCCTAGAGCAATGATAATTCCCTGGACTTGCCCTAGTCAATGAGAAGGAGGCCACCATGTGCTCCAAATCATAGAGACAGTTACATTCCTCTAACATACGTTTGCCTTTAACATACATGTTTGATACAAATGATAGAAAGCAGGTTGATGTTGCAAATGGCAGGTTGTATTTTTGCTGTAGTAGCCTTTAATTACTGCCATCTACGACCAGTTCGAAGAAAACACATAAATGGAAAATAACGCATCCAGTCATGAGAAACTTCACACTTTTATTTTGAGTGAGGAGAAAGCTCCCATTGAAATGATACTATAACGTTTGAGCTGCTGTGCAACATTTATTTTAGCTAAAATTCTAAATCTTTCAACCAAACTGATTAAGCTGAGTTGTTCGTAAAGTTTGAAAAGTCATTATAGAAAATGCTCATGTAAGAGCTAAAAAATCTACCAAAACCTTCTCACTTACATCCATCATATCATTTTGTGTCTGTTCATCATAATCTTTCAGAGTAAATGACACAGAAACATCATCTCCAGCAAGAGAAGCTTCTTCAACATTGTCATCTCCTTGTTCATCTTTATCCAACACCATACTGTCCACGGACTCATTTTCACAATCTGTATCATTATCATCATCTGTTTCATCAACAATCCGTGCAGCCTGCATGCACAACCACCTGTGAATTGAAGCAACCATATAAAATATATTCAAATCTTATCCCAACCCTAAACTAATAATCTCTGGCCGGTCATACAATAAGTTCCTAATTAGAGAAAAGAAGATAATGGAATTTATTACCTGATAATCAGACATGCCTCGTGGTAGAGTCCTCCTCTTCAACTTCTTTTTCTTAGTATACTTATCAGCTTCTGCCAGTTCTTCTTCTGTTGGCCAAGTCTACTTAAAAGAAAAAAAACAACACTTTACAAGAAGAACCAAAAAAATGATATACTAAAATAACAACAAAAAGTTACCCAAATGTATACAACTTACAAAGGTTGATTCTAGTAACTGAAAACATATATTCTAGTTGTGCCTGTACAAGCATTAGAGAGATTGATGGTAAGAAGAACCAATTAGAGAAATGCAATGAGCCTCCATGGATGACTAAGGAGCTCATGAATGGATCCACATTTGTAAATTTTCCACAAAAAATCCTAAGAGAGCACTGGGTGCAAATTAATTATGGCATTGCAGAGCTAAGTTTTTCCTGTAACTGAACAAGGCTATAGGAGACGGTATCATCAGCGTAGGGCTGCTGGTGACATAGACGATAGAGAATTTTTCAGGGAGGTATTGTGGAAGGAGGGTCAAGCGACAACAATCCTCTGTACATTGTATGTCATCCTTCCTTCAGTGTTAACAAGATTAATGTACAGGACAAGTCGAGTCCTAGTAGTCTAATAATACCTACCCACCCCCATTCAAATTCTCCCTCTCCCTCCTGGAAAGATATTGTGGTTGATGCAGATGACAAGACAGTTAAAGGTAATAAGGATGATGTCAAGATAACAGAACAAGGTGACAGTTGGTACAAGGAAGAAGTTTTGAGCGTTCATCGTAGAGAATGGAGGTCACATTCCCATATCACCTGACTCCCTACAGAAACCCATAAAAAATGGAGGCAGGTAATGATGATAGATCTGGCCACCTGGCAGATGGTACCAAGTTAAACCAAAACACTATAGCAGTGCATTGATAAGAAGAAACTTTTGCTGCAAAAAAACAACTACCAATGTTCCCATACCAGAAACTCACAGAAACATAGGAAAGCCTCGAGAACTTCTCAGAAATTCCCCAGTGCCTATGAGGGGTGTGGGACCCATAGGAAGTCTAAAAACCCTAATCTATGTAAAATGAAGACAAATTAGCATCTAATTCATTCTTATTTTCGCATGATAATGTGTTATTTAAAAAACTACACACACACTGTGTTTCCCACAATATCCCTGTTATTCCTGGGGGGTTGCATTTCTAAGCATTCCCATTTCCTAAACAAGTACACATTTCTACGTTTCATGCAACTTAGAAAGAGACTCTACTGCTGTGCAAGATCTTGAATGTGGCTATCCAATTTCTGAAGTAACAAGGGTTACAACAAATAACAGAAGGGCAGTGAGACGTTAGGAAGGGTGAAGAAACAGAAGCCTAAGTGTGTCAAACTCTGAGCAAAGAAGATGAAGATGGTAACAGGTTAGGATGTGCTAATGGTACAAGTATTACTCTATCTAGCTATAGTGTTAGTCAAAAAAATTCATGGAAGATTAATCTCTGAGAAATCAATGAGCATCTGGATAATTATTGTTACCACCGCAAAATGCAAAATCCAATTTGCATTTCCATTGACAATTCACTCAGCAAGCATTGCACAGGACATGTCTGTTGGCAGCTTGGATTTTTCTTCATTCTACATGATTTTGAGTTGCTCACGTCTTTGGAGGTGTGCTTCAGTAAATAGGTCACACATTTGGAGGCAAAGAGCACATGAGAAGTGATTAACCTATGGGATATCTTCTACACATTTTGATGCATATTCTTACCTTCAGTTGTACCTTTGATGCGTGTTTACAATATATGAGCCATGTTTGCATATTTGGAGCCATGATTACCTACATGAGCACCTTTCACATCTCAAGAGACATGTTCTACATATTTGGAGGCATAATTCAACATGTTGGCATCCTTCATATGGGTCTTTGATGGTTCACCTTTCATATAATGAGGGCATGTGGCATTCTAAACCCCTCTACAAGGATAACTACACTTTATTTAATGAACCATCCATGATATAGGCCAAATTTTGGGTGTATTCATGGCAATGGAATGGTATTTTATTTAGGCTGCAACTCACTATAGCTCACAGATAGCACACCCACTGATATGATCATAACTATAGTAGCCTTGAAACCATAATTGGTGAAGCAACATACTTATGAAGACTCTAGAAGACAATTTTTTATGTTTTAACTGTTTTATGAGGCATAAGCCCAAATTCAAGAGGGAAATCAATAGAGAAACGCCTGGAATGGCACATACCTCAAGAAAAATAAATATTCTAGTGGAGCAACTTGCTTGGCAGACTCTAGAAGGGAATTTTATTATTAATATTTGTGAATATCATCAATTTTCACTGCACTCTTTAATGTATTTTTTCACCTGTAATAATCTATTTTTAGATTTAGGCTTTAATTAGAATTTTTTGAGAGGATTTGTCCCTTCATTGCCGGCTTCATGTCTGTACATATTTTGCATTAATTCCTCTATGGACTGTTGGGCATTGCCTATTTTGTAACCACAGGATTGGACTGAAAAGTGAAAACCATGGCATGCCAGGAGAACTGAGCCATAATATTTGTAAAAGAAGGAATTCCTGAATTTACCCCCATAATGTCTCTGAAAATATATAATTACAAACACTAGTATTCAACTTTCAAAAATTTCCCTGAGCACAGCAACAAGCATACCCAGAATCTACAGTAATAACAGAGCTGAAATAAAAGACGAACCTGCTCCCCGACAAAAGGATCTGGAACATTCTCAACAATTATGAGCTCCTGCTCTAAATGTTTGGGCAATAAGGATCGAATGACCTGCATAATAAACAAGTCATCACAATAAGATACAGAAAGATAACTGTGTATTTATTTCAACAAAGGGAAACAGTAAACTCATTTTCTGATCATTTATCATCTTATATAATTTTGAGTACTATAAGTCACACTTCTACTTCTCAATAAGTACAAGAAAATTAACTCAAACAATACAATTTAACAAAAAAATAGTATACAAACACAGTACTTATTGCATGTATCATATCCCATAATGTGCCACGCGGTGCTTACGACAAGGGAACTCTCTGTATATTGAAGGAAATGACCTTCAATGTAATAGAAATTCAGAACTTTGGAATGCATTTTTCTCTAGATTTATTAAAAAGCACTTTATACTATCTACTCCACATCCAGCTCCATCTCTGGTCGCAAAAGATGACATCAGAGCCCGGTGATCAGGTCACTTTCTGTGAATACTTAGATTTGAATTGTTGCACCAAAAATATCAGCACTCACATGGCTTGTTTTTTATTCTGGCCCTGATCTACAAGACTACATCCAGTCTGATGTGCCCCCTTCCATTTTGTTTTCTAGTTGGTAGACAACTGGCCCCCTCATACCAGCTGATTAATAGAAAGATTGCACGCCCGGACATAACCTACTATTAGAAGAGTACTCCTCCCTGCATCTTGCTCATATTCTGAAATATCAATCTGAAAGTGCAATTTAGATACTGTTTAATAGTAGACATCAAGTGATATTATCATCATGAGCTTGGAAAAAAATTAACCAACCACCAATTTATTATAAAATATTCCATCCAACAAAACAACTTTACCTTCGCACTTACTTTATCCAAAATAATAGTTATCTGATTCAACCTATATGATCAGCGGTATGCAATTCTTGCAGTACATTCAAATAACATTCATTGTTATGCTTTGATGTTTGAAATTTAAAGAATGCAGGAATGATGTTTAAAGTTTAAAATTTTATAAGTTTCAAAAAAGAACACGTAGCTTCTGAGAGCAAAGAGATAATGAAAAAAACCCAAATCAAGGATAAAATATGAGGAAACTGTAGTACTAGTACTATATTACACTTGAAAAGCTACAACTTCTAGTTTCAACTTTCGCTCCTTCTGAGGCCGTCAGTGAATTTGTAGCAAAGATAAGAGATGTTAACTACTATAAATATCACTTGGGGGGCTCTCTCAAAATTATGAACTTGTCTATGTTGCACAATCTCATATTATGTGTGCCATGAAATAGAAAATCCTCAATCTGAATCATAAGTTTGCAGGTATAGTATAGGAAGTTATAATAGCCAGATAGTTGTATCAACTAAAACTGCAGAAATTACATTGCAATTAGAACCAATATGAAAACTTGATCCTTGACTAGGAAGAGAGCATTTCTTTCTCCATTTTCTCTTGGTTATTGCAATTGAATGTTGACAAGGTTCTCAGATAATTATAACTCTTCTATCTCTTGACCTTCCATCTTGGATGCTGCCATTGCTCCCTTTATGCATTTGTACCATTTTAAGCACACTACCAAATGATGGAAAAGCTGAGCATTGAGTAGAACAAAGTTATCATGCCAGACAGATGAAGGAGTAGAAACTCATGTAGCTGGTGAGTTGCCTCAGATTTAGTAGATTAAATAAAAGCATGGTAAATCACATAGCAGAGTGGGGAGAGGCACCCAAACCAGATGCAGAGGAGAAGTCACAGCTTGATACACACTGCAAAGAACACAGACAGTGAATGAAAGGGTGTTAACTGTATTGGACGGGAGTGGATCAGGTAGAGTTGATCTCGGCTTGTTTTATGCCATTCTTGCCCCCATTTGTGCAGGTCCCCCAGAGAAGAGAAAGCGTTATGCTTTCGATGCTTTAGTATGGCGTTCAACAAAGGGTATTGGTGCACAGATTGGGAAGCTAGATGCAACTTCCTATATTATACTGTTAAGGGTAGTCTATCTTCCATCAGAAGGAGTGAGTGACATGATGGAAGTTCATGGAGAGGATGATACTGCAAGTATCTCATTTCCCGAGTTTTTCGAAATGTTTGATGATCCAGACTGGGGGTTTGGCATCATGAACACCCTAGTGAAGCTTGAGGTAGGTGACAGGGTACGTCATGGTTGGCTAACCTATGCAGTTTGCTCCTATCCAATTATAGGACCAAGATTCAAAGAGGTGAATTCTCATTTTAGCCTATGTTCAATTTGCTACAGTGAAGGGAAGGTACCCGTGGCATTCAAGAAAGAAGAATATAGGTTTAAAGAGTATGCCAGTGAAACCGAGGCGATGAAAGGCAAACTCAAACTATTTTCTTTACATAGTGATTTCTCCCCAGATAATCCCTAGTGCTGCTTTCTTTTCTGGCATAGAAATTGAGGAATCCAACTCATGGTGGTTGTCTAATGCCAAGTATTTCAGGCTATTCTTCTCCACAATCCACAATTGTGTAGAGGTGGGCACAGTTATTTTGTGGAATGGTTCTCTTGTTCCAGTGTGAAGCAGATCAGCTTTGCTTTCCTTTTCTCAAATGGAAGTTGCAGAAACAGATTTATGGATGTTGTCAAATGTCAAATAGTTGGAGCCATTTTTACTCACAAATCATATAGAGGTGGGGGTGGTTATTTTTTTCTAGTGTGAAAAGGGTTTTGTTGTAAGTATTCATTTTTTTTGCGGGTTTAAAAACTGAAATGAGAAGAAAGAGCTTCTCATTAACGACCAGAGTTTATAGGTTATGGATCGACCAGAGCTCTGCATCGACTAGATAGATGAGTACTCCCCTCCCCTACTACATACAAGTACCTCCATCTTGGCAATGCAATATTGGCAATGCATCAAGACAATTTCAAGTTTATACTACTTAAACACAAATTCATTATACTGCTTAAAGCCTACAGATTTTTTTCCAGCCATACCTTAAAGGGAGAATGATCCATCAAAAACTCGCAGATTCAATGGCTTCAAACTTACCCCAAATCCTCTGCCTCCACCAGTGATTCCATGACCTGTAGCTGCTCTTCTTCTTGCCTGCGCGCTCTTGGGAAACGGTTTCTAACCAAACCTGTACCCACACCCAGGAAAATATTGTTGTAGAGGACAAAGAGGCTTCAAACCCTTGCTCCAATTGCAAACTGTGCTTCAAACCCTTGCTCCAACTTTGGGCATTGAGCGTGCAGGTGATCAACAATTGCAAACTGTGCTTCAAACCCTTGCTCCAACTTCGGGCATTGAGCGTGCATGTGATCAACAATTGCAGACTGTGCGAGTGCGGGAGGGAAGGAAGAATGAATTTCACATAGAGCCCATGGTTCATAAAGCAGAATATCCCCTTTTTGTTCCCCGATTATGTGTTTATTGGCTATAACTATTCTTGCCCTATTCTTATTGCCTGATATGACTCACTATGGAGCGGATTTGATCTCTACTAGGATAGAAACACAATAACTCTCTAAATTAATAACTACCACCCACCTAGATGATTGATGATTTAGGCCACATACTACATAGTGCAAAGAGAGTTTAGCTCCATGATTTTCTTTTGTACTGGCCCATATGAGATGATATCCCCAAAGATAAACTTAAGGATATAGGCATTCTGACTAAGAAAGAGCAAAGCGCGAATAAGAGCATAGCGTTACCTGGATAAGGCCCAAATAATATTTATTTTGGTGCTAGGGAAAATAATATATCGTACAAAGTTATGTCTATGGTAAGTTTTTATAATATTATTTACAATAAAACTATTATTTGAACTTTGTGATAGTAAAAAGTCTAGGAATATACGATGACGAAGTTGAAAGTAACATATTATATACAATAAAACCAAAATAACAATAAAACCCTATTATTAAGAGTATATTATTGTCTAGTTAAAGCATATCAATGTAATTATACTGTCAAGCCATCAAATAGGGGAGGAATATTTTGTATATGAATGCAGTGATTCTAGTTACTTGAATTTTCACTCTAACTGTGCCTAGATTGCTCTATTCGATTGCTTAAGTTGTCACTTTATTCCAAGCATTGATCAATTGTGTTTGCTCAAATTATTCCAAGCATTGACATCCTAATTGAGCCATGTTACTTGTCCTCCCAGTGTGGTTACAATGTAGATACCTTGTAATGATGATATCCTACTAAAAAACTAGATCTCAAGCACCTTTAATCAATATTTGTTTATCACAATGCCAACAAGTTGTATGACAAGTCACGAGTGATTCTTTAAAACCCAATTACTAAATCAATCATATGAATAAGAAATTTTTGAAAATACAATCCAACATACCTTATAACTAGTGCAAAGAAAAATGAGGGAAGGTTTGGCTATATAGGGTAAAACTACAAGTCAATAAGGCCAAGATACACTGGGAAGGAGATAATTTGGGAAACAAATTGTTTCAAAAAAACAGCCCCTTCACTCCCTCGACCAAAACTATAGATTCTTGAACCTAATGCCATTTATTTCTTGTTCTAAAATACCCAAGTGAATGGTTGACTAATTGTATGTAGGGTGTCCAAGTCACTTTCATTATAGAATCTCAATATTCTATGAACTTGTATCCACTATGTCATTTGTTCAATGTTTCTTCCAAGAAAAGTTGCTTTATAACTCTTGGTAGGACACCATATTAGTGGGTAGTGAAATGTGAGTCCCACCCACCTATTACTATCCCTTCGCATATATTTAACATATAATGTATCTTGTGACAAGGTGTAGTTGAAATGAGGGTACCCTAGGGGGGATTTGATTCCTAGGAGCATTTAGATGATTCCTCCATATATCATTAGAGATTAAATAGTTTCCAAAGAATGAACATGTATGATTTCTCAATAGGTTGTAATGGAATAGGGTGTATTTATTTAAATGACCAATTTATGCGCCGTCGCTTAAGCGACGCTTCTGAGGCTAGCCATCGCTTAAGCGACGCTTCTGAGGCTAGCCATCGCTTAAGCGACGCTTCTGATCCTAGTCGTCGCTTAAGCGACGCTTATGACCACAATTTCAAAAAAAAAAAATTATCTTTGTGATTTTTGGTACAGTTAAAAGAAAAAATCCACGCGCCGTCGGAGTTTTCCGTCGGATTTTGGATTGAAATGTAGTAGTGTATTGAATCTCCCCACCATCCCTTCGACCTTCCCAATTGTATTGTGCATGCATATAGACAATATATGGCTCATTCCCCTCCTACCGACCACATGTTTCATGAACCTCACGTCATCCACTTGGCCTCTCATCCTCCGCCTCATGGGCCTCATGGGCCTCGTGGGCCTCTGGCTCATGTCTTATCTCGGTCTTATGTCTAGTGTCCTCCTCATCTATTGCAGCTTGGTTAATCTTCATACCACCCACATCCGGGTGAGACCTGTAATAGTTAACTATGACTATGTGAAAATATTTATTACCCTTAGTGTTGTTATATATTTTAAGAAAATGGTATGATAATAAATATATATTATTATTTGTGTAAAGATATTTCACTATGGTGGAAGGAGTGGTTTACAATAAGGAAGTTACTATATAATACATATATCGATATAGTTGATAAAATGGATTGTTTCCACTAAGGAAATTAACCTCTTCCACTTCCTATAACAAAGACTAAATGAGTTGTGCTTGTAAAGGGTGTGCCTCCATGATTAGGTATCTAGTAGTTTTAGATAAATTGAATAGTAACTTGTCCATTATTAATAAGAATAATGTTTTTCTAAATTTGAACTAAAATTATATGTAATTGCTTGATTATGATATGAGTCCTAGACGATGGGAATGTCTTGATGAGAAAACTTTGCAAAAGGTTCTTTTGTCTTCCATCCTAGTGGATCTGTTTCCCAACTTGGGGGTGGATTTGGATGGACAAACATACGTCAAATGAATCCTATGGTTGGGAGGAAATTCATAGACAAGATTTCTATCACACGAGCTTAATTCAAATTAGAGCATTATCAGTAATGGTTAACTTTGTTTATGGAATTTATTTTATCTTCTTTTCCAAGATTATTATGAAACTTATGTTCTTGGATTTATAATATGATTTTATAGCACTAATATGTATGTTGAGTTACATGAATTCAAGTGGTGGCTGCAGAAACTGTGCTCCAATGGTGAAAGGCATTGGGATAGCACTTGAAAGACAAGTGTATAGTAATTCAGTTGTATATGTGCATACTTTTTAAATTATTTTCTTTTATCATCTAAAGCATAACTAACCTTGTTGTTTGCTCCACTCGGGAGACTCTTACCTCATCTCAAATGGTTGCACCTAGGAGATCAAGTACAAAATACGGTATCATGATATGAAGGGTGTTAACCATAATTAAAAGACAAGGTTAATGTGTAATCCTTATCTCATTACAAGGATCGTCTTACGACTAATGTAATGGTTTTGTTTTATTATATTATTCAATAATATTTTCTTACGAAGGTTAGCATTAGTGTGATTGTATTTTTGTAGGTTCTTAATCTTAAAAGAATGGTTATGGTTAAGTAAAAAATGAGTTCAATTTAATTGGTGTGATTAAATATTTGGAGAAGAAGAAAATTTTATAGTGCATTCAGGTATTTGGGGTGTGTTACATTCGTTGTTCATTAATTGATATTACATGCATTATTGAACTTAAATATTGGATTGTATTTAAAATTTGGAGATCTAAATGTAGTGTCCAATTTCTTCTTGGATATTATTAACACTGTTAAAAATAATGAGACATAGGGAGAATAAGAATTATCATTTCAGTTTTATATTAATGCTTAACATGCCAAGGTATTAACTAATTTATGCATTAATTATTTCATTAATTAACTTAGAATTTGGCGTACCATCTAAATATTCTAAAATTCACTAAATTGATGTTTCTATTTGCAAATTTAATGTATCCACTTAATTTTACATGCTCATCAAAATGTTACTAATTGTTCTTGTATTTTTCTGCATACTATGAATGTTAACTTTTCTCTAAAATTTACCTTTTAGTTTGCTTATGTAGCTGTAAATATTTTGTCATTAATTTCTCAATTGTTATTTAGCCAATAGTCTGCTTCCATAAATTAATGCATGTATGGTTAGATAGGTCTTATTTTTATTTATTAATAGACAATCGTTCTTGTTTTGAAAGCGTAATTGTATTTCGCAGGCTAATCCAACCTCGATTTAAATTCATTTATGTTATCAATTCCATTGATCAACTATGTGATTATCCTATCTACCTAATGGATCTAAATGCAACCTAGAATTCCATCCCATTCCTCCCCTTGAATATCCCTCCAAGGGTATTTAATGTGTTATTTCCCTAGCAGTGTCGTTTTGAGCATCAACAACTGTTTCTTAATTAGGTGGATTGGTGAATATAAACTCAATGGTGGTTATTATTTAGCGAAGAAGGTGATACCGTGGAATGCTCCTACTAATACATTGATGTCCAAGATCACCACCTATGTCAATTATGTGCTTTTGTTGGTGAACATTACTTAATGATCTCACAACTTAGAGTAGTCTTGTCTAACAATTTCAAACTCTGATTTTAATTCATTTTCGTTGAGGTGGTTCTACTACGTGGCATCCTCTTAGTAATATGAAGATAATAGATCAAATAAACTAAAATTATCCACACAAAATTCTACAAAAATATTGCAATTTCTACATGTACAATTAAATAGCAGTCCTTGTAGTAGACATTGAATCATTTATATTGTATTAATTATATCATGGCATAGAATCCAATGATTTCCCATTGATAGTAGGATGACAAAACTCCTTTGCAGATTGACACATTTTCAAAAAGTAATACATACTATTATCCAAACAAAAGATAATTTTTTTCAATGAGAAAAAATAGTAACTTGTTATTTCTATGAAATCAAAGTTACATAGATCTTGACATTGTCATTCCCTCTTTACAATAAAACATATTCAATGTTTCCCAACCCATAATCCCAACCATCTATACATCATATGGAAATACATACATAATCAAAAGATGACCAATTCCCCATAAACTTGTTTGGTCCCACAAAAATAGTCATTGTAGATCTCTAGCAGATACAAAAAAAACAAAAGCATAAAACTGAGTTACTTCCCAGTGCACAAGAAGAATCTAGAAGACCACATAAGTGCCAAACTCCACAAGATGACCAAAAGTGATATAGACATACATTGGACGTATGACCTGTTTAGAGAGAGTATCCGCTTGAGAATTTGTTTCCTTATACACATGTTGCAAGGTAATCTCAGAAAACTCAGCAATGAGAAGACGAGCCCGCTTTAACCAATGGTCTAGATGAAGTGTATGCAACTATGCCTTTTCCAAATCCGAACAAATTATAACCCTTGAGTCCCAAAATATCTTAATCTGAAAGAGAACACGACATTTTTAACCATAGTAGGCCCTATAGTGCCAACAATTCAGCCTTGGTATTACTCCCTAAGCCCACTACCATTTTAAGATGGATTTGGTATTCTCTCTTCAAATTTAGCAACATACCTGCACCACGCATCCCATCTTGAGAAGCCCCATAAAAAAAACCATATGGCATCCCCTTAGGTATTTTAGGATGAATAATGATATGAGGCTTATGAATAATAGCATATATTTGGTAATAACGATGATACTCATAATTTTGTTGGCCACCAATTTAGTAGATAGTTTTTATTTTCAAAGATACAGAAATTTCCTAGCCCTCCAAGTCTTCGAAATAGAATACCAAGGAAGATATTTTAATTTTTCCTTACAATGGGGCCAGTTCATGAAGCATTCATTGAAAGAATCAACCACCCAATCGTGTGTGTGCTTCAACTTCACTTTCAATCTTGTCCAAATATCTATGAAATAATTGTAGTGCCCAAATAAATGGGAAGTGGATGGAAAGGCATGACGCACACCTATCGGGACCAAACCAACCACATTTCATGAGATTAATCCAACTTAGAATATAGTCCCTATAGGAAATCCACAAGAAACATTTAATCTTGAGTGAAGTCTTTATTCGCCATAATCTATTCGACCACAATCATGAACAAGATTAACCCTCCTATCCTAAAATATCACCATATGCTTTTCTAGCAGAGATATATCCTGAAACCAAATAAACAAAATATCAATTACACATTTTAGGAGTAGTGTAATTTAATTTGACCCTACGATACTCGTTTTTATCATTATTAATGGTTAGCATAAGGTTTGACATTTAGGAGTTTTTAACTTGGTATCTTGCATTTGGTTTTATTTCCCTTAAAACTGTATGATATCTTGGAAGAATGAATTATTTTAATAATGAAATCTCACTTATGATTATCAAACCTATAAAATGAACGTACGTCAGAAAACCCATAATGTGAAATAAATAATGAAGTGATACTATTCCATAATTGTAAAAGATTTCAAAATAAATTCAATTATAAAAGCTCATAGATATCATGGAAAAAGATAAGAAAAAAGAACCTTCTTAATATATATATTTCGAATGAGTAACCAAGATATAAATAATCCCTACTTTTGTGGCTAGTGGTTTTATCTCCTTACAATCGAAGCATGACACATTCCAAGTCATTGATATTTGATGGAAAGTCAACCTCCTTGAGGATGTGATCAGGAAAGGGCATGTCCAACATCATAATCGATTGCAATGCACATACGCAATGAGCAGAGCTAAATTTCTCATTTTAGTAGTAATTCCTCGAATTATGGAAGATAAATTGTGGTGATCCACTTTTCCTCTTGCATATACGAATCAAGACAAGCCTCCCATTGCACACACACAAAACCAAATTCAGTAATCAATCACCTAGGGAACTACTTATAATCTCAAAGAAACAATGCATGATTTATTATTTTCCATACAACCTCTTGAGCATAGTTGAGCGTGTCTCTTCCTTGAGAATTATATGCCTCTCGATCCATTTCATTTATGTTGCTGTAAAACATCATGTACAGTCCTTTCATATATATTCTTGAAGGCACTCTATCCCATATGGATCCCATCTAGTCATTATTAAATAATCAAAGTTTTGGTCAAGTCGGTTAGATCCCAACATGGTTGGTGCCATCCCCAGAAGGAATATTCTAGGAAGGTTGGTTGCATCTTCGAATAGCAAGATCCCAATGAGATGGGGTCCAACAATCATTTGCAGATGTTGTGGTCCAACATTCATTTGCGGATGTTATGGTCCATCATTCTTTATGTTGTGGGTGATTCTGCATTGATTTGTGGATGTTGTCTTGTGATGTGTTTGTATGTGTGATATTGTAGGTAATGCTCAAGATGATGATGCTTGAGATGATGAGATGTGATGCTCGTGATTATGTGATGAGATGTGATGCTCGTGATGATGAAACAAGATGTGATTTGTCCGTGATATGAAGCGTCGAGATGATGTGTTCATGATATAACGTGTCAAGATGTGATGATCATGATGATGTCTCGATATGTGATGCTCGTGACAATGTGTCGATATGGGATGCTCATGATGATGTGTCGATATGCGACGCTCGAGATGATGCGCTGATATTTAATGCTTGATACAATGATGTGATGCTCCATGATGATGATGTTTCACAGATGATGATGATGTGGATATAGTTGTGAAAACTTCCTATCACGTATAGACTTACCTGTCAGTAGTACAATTGTGTTTTTTAAGTGTTCAACATCAGCATTAATTCTCCATGATACTTGTGTTGTATCAAGTCCATAACTTATATTGTATTAAGTTCATAAAACTCTCCATGAGGCTTGTGTTGTATCAAGTCCAAAACTAATTTTCTATTAAGTTCATAAACTTATGTAGTATTAAGTTAAGTGCTTGTGTTGTATCAAGCTAGGATGTTGAGGTCATGAGGGATGCATGTACTACGATCTTATGTTGTATTAAGAACATGATCTTATGTTTATTAAGATCAAGACCTTATGTTGGATCAGGGTCAGAGACTTGTATTGTATCAATTCCATAACTTATGTTGTATTAAGTTCAGGAGACTTGTGTTGTATCAAGTCATGAGGATATACTATGTGATGTATGGCTAGTCGTGGTCACCAAGTGCTATAAGTATCCTTTAGGGATTATCTACCCCTATATTTATTTACTTTAGCATGTGACTATATGACCTAGGGTAATACATATGATCATAGGTTGGAAACAATTCTTCAGAGTATGATATGATAAATATGATTAATTACTTAAAAAATCAGGGACCATGTAGGGATTAATTAATAATAAGTGATATGAGTATAATGATAGAGTAAGGATTCGAATTTCCCATGATGGACCTCCATTGAACTCAAATTTCATAGACATCAGTTAAGTCTAACTTGTGGAAAACAAGTTTCAATTAATTAAGGAATCTACTCCTTGATTTATGCAAAGTGGTTGTTGTGGATGGAACTGTTTCTGAAGCACTAAAGATATTCAATTAAACTCGTAACTAATGGTTAAAGAATTAGTTAATTAGTTCAATTAATTTCAGTTTATTTCAATCAGTTAACATTCAATTAGAGGCAGTTAACACCAATGAATTAATATAGGGCGCATATCTTAAGTGTGGTATATAATTACGAGGTGACAACTTAAAACCAATTCAAGGAAGGCGTAGTATATAATGGGCGGAGAGTGCATATGGTGTTCACAGTACCCAAAGTTCATGTAACCATTCACTACCTCTCATTGTATGATTGAATAAGATTATTATTAGAGTGTTATGCATTTGTCAAGGCTATGACAATATTCTGAATGATCTTTATTCTCTAATGATGCTTAGATATCTCTTATCAAGCAATCTGAAAGTATTGTAAAATCATTCTCTTCCATTATCTATCATCCTCAAAGGATTGTTTGCTATGTTTTTCATCCTTCATACTTGGAGGGTTTTCCAAGGGTACATCATCTGTCTTATGAATTGAATAATTTGTGTGTTTGAATTGTTTTATGAGATCTACATGCACTAGATTTATTTATCAAAAGTTTTAAAGTTCAAGTATCTTCTCATTTTCTCAAACATTGACATGGTATCAGAGCGAGGGAATGTAAGAGCTTAGATTTTTGAAAAAAATATAAATCTACAAAGTATCTTGAAGCATTAAGCAAGATATTAAAGTAATGGAATCAATCTTCATTCGACTGGAAGACAGACTTGAAGGAACAACAAAATTCAACACATGGAAGGTGAGTGTGATCAACATTATCGATGAGCATGATCTTGACTCCCTTCTGACCATTGTGATCGAAGAGCATACTACAAATGCAGGAAGAACCAATTACAAGAATAATCAAGCAAATGAAAAGAGGATCATAAATGACTCCATAAAGGACAACCTCATGCTGGTGATCAAACCATTGAATATGGAAAAGGAGTGTTTTGACACACTCACGAATATTTATGAGAAGAAGGCCTTACTCAAAAGAGCGATTTAAATAACAAGTTGCGCAATATGAATATGGAAATAAATGAAATTGTAGCCTCATTATTCACAAATATTTCATAGGTGAAGGATCAACTTGCAAGCGTCAGATGAGGATGATCTTCTTCAAACCGCCATCGATGGGATCCCCACCTCATGGGAGATCATTATTGTTGCGTTAAATGGAAGAGAAGAGAATCCAAAATTTGAAATAATCTTGCATGATTTCATTCAAGAAGAAGGGTTTATCCAAAATAAAGTAGTGCACATGAAGGAGGAGAATTTAGCTCTCACAACTAGAACCAAGAAAGGGAGAAAGCCATTTTGTCCCAAGAAGTCTCTCCATCCAAAGAAGAAATATATCAATAAATGTTTTGACAAATAAAATATTCTATGTTTTTATTTTCAAAATTCGAGACACTTTGTAATGTCCCTTTTTTGAAATTTTATTAAAATGACCATTTTTTTACTTTTTTCCCTATTTCCACCTTTGACTAGTTTTGATGTCTAGGTATCCAAATTGGTCCATATGCTCTCAAATATTCATAGAAGGTATTGATTGATATTAAGGTATGAATATGATGTTCAGGGAATCTTTATTACCCTCTAAAGGATTCTTCAAACTTGTTTAATATTCTGGTCGAGGTAGGAGTTTTGATTAGTGATTTGGGGTTCTAATTCCCCTCACAATGAATACTGAAAATGGATTACCAAATTCACTCAAGAAAACTCAAATTTCTGAATGGAATCAGGTAAAATGTAAATTAAATAAATCTGAATTCATATGCATCACCATCCAACTTTTAATTTCTGCTATAACTCCCTTAAATCAGCTGCAAAAGACTAGTTTCAACCTTGGAGGAAATGATAGGCAAACTTCTCCAAATTCTATGAAAATCAACAAAATAAATCCAAATGCTTATGTACTAAACATTAAAATCATCTAATCCATCAATAAAATTCCATTCATCCATAAAACATCAGTCTTTTACTTATCCATTCGAATCTATCAACATTATATTGGTTCACAACAAGGTAGTGGGAAAATGGCACTATTTCTTCATTGATTAACATTTTTACATGAAATATTTCAGTATTTCAACCTGAGATTCTTCTTAACTTTAAATAAAGATCATTTACATCAGAAAATAAAATAATGGGGCATTATAAGCTTCCCCAAATATATCAATAGCTCACCCAAAGCACAATCCCTCCATGAGCAAGAATATGCCATAAAAATTGGAAATGGTTGAAAGGAAGTTCTGCAATAGAAGGAACCAAGAGATGACATGTAGCTTACACCTGCAAATAAAAATCCATTAAATCTCCATGAAATACCTGAGTGAACTCTCCAAACACCAACTTGGATGGGAATCTTTCACCCTCGAAATTGGCTAAGGAAAGAAACTAGTCATCCACTAGCTCTCTCAATTCACAAATGATCAAAATATCTTCTCTTGGTTGATTCCTGTATTTTATAAACATCCTTATCCTTATAATTTTACCAATCCATCCACAAAATCAAGCCGATTCGAGTTAGGGTGTGTGCTCAATATTTTCCATGTGTCCTCCCTTTCCTAGCCTTCCATCTTCTCCCAATTTGAGTAGCAAGCCATTGAGCTTCCGCAACTCACATGAGTGCCCTATTGGATGCTCTATTTTTACCTGACATGCCAAATATTTCATATTTCATCCTTCATATCTTATTTTTGTCATAGTTGTCATAGCATCTTCATCATTGTTGTCATAGCACTAGGGAATCTAGTCTAAGTGTTTCACTAGCTCCAAAATGAGTCTCCCTCTCCCATGTAAGTTACATTTCCTTCCAAATTCGACCTATGATTCATATGGACAAATTTATTAGCCTTCTAACTCATCCAATAACATTTAGGCTTCCCATGGATTCAAAATTGCAAGAGGAGGATGCCATGTGGCATAGAAAATATAGCTTATGTGGGTCCCATATCCTCCATGTGTCTTCATGATCAATTGCCACTTTGATTTTAAATTTTATTTATTTATTTATATCCTTTATGAAATATTTATTCCATTCTAATTTTCAAACATCATTTATTTCCCCTCTTATTCCAAATCCCAAAGCTTCCACCCCCAACCTAAGAAACTAGTAATTTTCCTCCTTGGCAATTATTTGACCCTTAGCATCAATTTGACAAACTCTCATGAATATGGTAAATGTGATTAGGCCATTGTGATCCAATGAAAAATTTGGAACATGAAAAATCCTCCCTTCCCAATATTGCTTGTCCTCAAGCAATTTCAAACATGGGTGTTGAAGAACTTGCTTTCTGTATGATTCTTTGAAGTTTCCCAACTTTGAGTCTTTGATATTCCATGAAGATTTTAGAGAGTAACCATCATTCTTGCTGCTGCACTACTCTGATTAAAATATATTAAGTGGGGAATACATCTCCCATACTTCTTGTTTCCCAAAAAAATTGAAATCAATGGGACTAAAAACTATCCCAAGGTCCCATTGATTGCATTGCACTCCAACAATTAAGAGTGCTATCCAACCCATACCATTAGGAAAGGGAATTCCAAGATCCCATTTTCTAGTATGTATTATTCCAAACATCATTAGTACATAATATATATCATAAAATTACATAACAACATAATAAAAATGTAGATCAAGGAGGTGCCTCATCAAAAAATCATGAAAGTGCTTATACCTCCAAGCAAGTAGACCACCATTTTCCAAGTGCGTACAAGATTCAAGTGACCAATTAAATATTATCCAATGACATAGGTGATGATCCCATGTCCCATAATGCTGATCCAAAAATACATAATGTTCATCCATATAATCATCCATGTGTTCTTTCATCCAAGAAGTGAATGAAGAACCTCCGCCAAAATATGAACCAAGTAAGGAGCAAAGAAAACATGAAGACTTCAAGTGGATCAAAGAAGTCTCGTAAATACACTCATGGATATGTATATCATCATGAAATAACAGAGGATTTTTCTTCCAATAATAATTTTCTTCAATCATATATCTCTTCACCCAAGTGTGGGATGAAGTTCCTCCAACATCAAATAGACTAGGCAAGGAGCAAGGAAAATCATGAGTCTCCAAGTGACTCAAGTGAACATCATAGGTGCACCCATGTAGATGTGTATAATCATAATGTAAAAAATTATGCTTCTGCAAATGTAAATAATATGGTTCTATAATCATGTCATCATCAGAAGGAGAGATATAAATTCCATACTCTTCATGTGGCACTATAAAAAATAAACCTTTCACCCATACTTCATTATGATGAATGCTGCAAAATTTGGAAGTGTAGGATGTAGGAGGAAGAACCAACTCACCCAAATTATCAAAAAGTGAAAAATTTTCATCATGTGAAGGGTTCATAGAGGTAGTATTGTGCACCTCCCTTAAAAATGAAAAAATTTCCTCATGGGTTGGTTCTAAGGTGGTGGAATCATGCACTTCTTCAAAAAGTGTGTAACCATTTTCAAGAGGAAACTCAAGCTCCTCTTCCACCACAACAAGTGATTGTCTCTCATCAAGATAATATTCAAACACATCAAGAACCTGCAATTTTCATGTTTCTCGTGATCTATCATGTCATGAGAATCCTCCAAGCAATCTACCATATGAAAATCTGAAACATAGGAGGAAGGATAGGTATCTTGCAACCTCTCAAGAAGTTGCTCAATTTGAATTTGGAGATTATGAATATCCTCATTATTATTCAAGTATGCTTCATGTAAACATTCATTAAGCTCAACAAAATTGTTTCTATTAAAAAACAAAGACATGAAATTACCTTCAATGTTTCACATTTCTCTTTTGAATCTTCTCCATGTCTTCAAGGAAGGATGGATAATTCAATGAAGAATTTTTCCAACAAGAATTTGACACCAATGCTTTAGTGTCATGTAGTATTCTAAGGGAATCTTGGATCTTATTTTAATTAATATTTAGGGACCCTTCAAGAAAATGAGGCTCTTGCAAATGAAACTCCTCATCTTCTTCCTTCTTGCTTGGACCAACTTCATGAAGCTCCAGTGGTGATGGGGAATTTTATATTGTTTCTTCTTCAACTACTACAAGGCATTCATTTTCATGTTTAATGGAAGTTTGTATTGTAGTAAAAATTTCAAAAGTGATCTCTATGTCACCAATATATAGGTGTGAGCACCCATCAGTAGATACTCCTTCATAGTTCAAGCATCCATGACTAGATGCTCTTTGTTTCATTTTCAAGGTAGAATGTGTCTCGAAATGATATTCAATATTTCTAATAGAAACTTCTTCATAATCATATGATGTCTCTTCATTTTTTTCAGAGTCGCTTGGGAGTGAATTTTGATCCTCTTCATGTAGTACTTCTTCTACTTCACCTATTTCAGAACTAGGTGGTTCATGGGTCTCCTCCTTTTGCTCCTTCAAGCAAGATGATGCATTTTTACCCTTGGTTTTCTTAATATCATTATATTTTCTCCAACATTGGATAGCCAACAATTTGAATCCTTTAATAATATTCTTGTTCATGTCTTCAAATATAGGTTCCATGATTTTTATATCCTCCTCACCATCATATGAGGTTCCCTTTTCATCCCTAGTCATAGTTTCCTCTTCAACAAAAGAACTTTTGGGTTTCAATATATAATGGTGGTACCTGAATTCTTGTCCTCATAAATATAAGACCACGTGAGGTGCCAATATGATGCTATGATACCACTATCATGTCCCTTTTTCAAAATTTTATTAAAATGACCAATATTTCACTTTTTCCCCTATTTCGACCTTTGACTAGTTTTGATGTCTAGGTATCCAAATTGGTCCAAATGCTCCCAAATATTCACAGAAGGTATATGAATGATATTAAGGTTTGAATATGATGTTCAGGGAATATTTATGACCCTCTAAAGGATTCTGCAAACTTGTTTAACATTCTGGTTGAGGTAGAGTTTTGACTATTAATTTGTGGTTATAATCCCCCCAGAATGAATACTGAAAATGACTTCCCAAATGCACTCAAGTCAACTCAAATTTTTGAATGGAATAAGGGGAAATGTAAAGGAAATAAATATGAACTCATATGCATCACCATTCAACTTTTAACATTTTCTATAACTCCCTTAAATCAACTGCAAAAAGACTAGTTTCAACCTTGGGGGAAATGATAGGAAAACTTATTATATGGGGTTATAACCAATGTTATCGGAACCAGTCCAGTAACCAGGCCCTTAAGGCTTGAAACCCGTTAGAACTGGACTGAAATGGGAAAAAACTAGAAAAAAAAATAGTCGACTAAAAAGTACACGATTTATTAAAATTTTGAAAAAATACACAAATATGCAACCCAAACCCTTAGACACAAATNGTCCCAAGTCCAAACATAAGCATACTAGTCATGTAATTATTGATTTACTAATAACTAGAGTGTAATATTCTAATCATAGGTTAGACTCATATGAATCTGGATCACCCACATACTCCTCATGATTAACTAAATTTGAACTGGGATTCTAAATAGATTCATATGTGACCAAATGTCCAACATGAATACTAAGATCCTCTCCATGTGTAGGTGGGTCGAAGTTCATCCTAGATTGGTCTTCATTATCAAATGTTGTTGATTGAGTTTCCAAAACGCACTATGACAACCACTCCAATGGAGCTAATCTTGTTGTACTCAAGTAGATTGTGCTCTTATGGAAATGATTCTATCTTAAATTGGATGGAATCATTTGCATTATGAATCATCCTTAATAACTTGATGCTTGTTTGATGTGTTCTTGACCAGTTTTGATCTAGCAAGGGCCACTTTTATTGTTATTTCAATATAAAAGTCAATAAATGAAAACTTATGTCTTTATTGTTGTTTCAATATAAGAGTCAATACATGAAAAATTATTTTGTTTGTTGATTCAATGTTGTATCCTTTTCGATTTCATTATCTTTCTCTTATCGTATCTTTGTAATTTTCATGTCCCTAACACAGTTCTACAATAATTATTTGCAAGAAAGTCATTGATCCCATGCTTTGATAAAAATGGGTTGTTAGTAGTCATTGATATTACTGCCCCTACTGTTAAGAACTGTAGGAATAAGAGGCTACGACATGGGGCTGTGGTGACCTTCACTTCTTCTTTGAGGACTGGTTGGATTTTGAGATTCTACAGAGGGGCTGACAACTAGTGTATTAGAAGATGCTTTCCCTAATGATGAAATTTCAGCATTTATTTTTACATTCTTGGATTTATCCACATTGAGGGCATTTATGGCCAAACCAAGTTTTCCTGGTGTCTAACATCTTGGTTTATTTTTTCTCAAAGAGAAACTTCATGCCTGATAATTCCAATGATGTTGTATTAAATCTATTTATGCCCCCATTTCTAGATGTCGATAGTTATATTTTACCTTTGTTTGTAGAACCTAGGGATTTCTCACAATAATTCCATGCAAAATTTCAAATCTGTCCCATGGCCTTTTTCTAGTCGTGTGCTTTTTTGGAAAAATTCTGTTAGGGTTTAGGGCATTATGGTAAATGTTTTTGCAAAAAATGTAGGAAAAAACACCAATTTTTAAAATTATTTTATATAGTATTATTTAAAAAAAACAACTTCAATCCCTAATGGAGAAAACCCTTACAAAAGAAAAATAATGAAGTATGGAAATTGGTTCTACTTCCAGAAATGATTTGAAGGATGAGAAATTGTTGACTGCTGTGAAAACTCAAAGCTTTATCTAGAACATGTAATACCCCGGTTTCGAACCCATTTGCATTAAATGTATATGATGTATATATTTTAATTAATCATGGTGTGGAGCTAAAGGAAAAATCCCCACCATCGATTTAGCATTTTATGTTTCGGTGATTAAAAATCGTTGCCGATGGTATTTTGTGCTAGCCAACACATTATAATTTTGGACATCAGGTAAATATGCAATTTAATTAAAAACCCACAACCGCTATGTCAATGCAACAAATAATGATATGGAGGCATGATTTCCTAAGGATAAGGGGGGGGGGGGGTATTCAAACCTTTGGGCCAATGGGGAAAAGCAAAATGTCAAAGGGAGAACCCATCAAATCGTCAACTACCCATTTTGTCTCTTATGCCCAATCATTTAATTATTCCATAAATTGGTTAAGTTAGTTATTGCATGGGATGGGAAAGGTATGGCACTCCAAATTCGAATTTGGGGAAACGCCCATTTTTGGGAAAATGATTTTTGACTTATGGGGCAAGTTATTGCCCAAAAATTCTTTCCATTCCTTCATGCATCCATGTTTTTGTCTTCCCCACGTTTTTGGAGCTCCTGGGAACTCTCATCCACGTTTTTGGAGTTTCCTGTGTTTCTTCCCCATGGCTGGGAAGTTGTTTCGCTAACAGTCTGTGGATGGGATCTCTGCTGGGTTCTTTTGTGGTTGTTTTCCTCATTACCCGGCTAGGAAAAATGTTTTTGGGTTTCACAATGAGTGGAAGAAGAGACCCACAAATTTTGGGTGTTGTTGAGTCTATTTTGGCCACGTTAGGGCCATAAATGACTCTAGAAATCGAATTGCACAGGATGAGCTGTTTTACTCAATTGCCATTCCTGATTTTGGCCTCTGTGATGTTTTCCTTCAATCCTAGAGCTGCAATTGTTGTGTGTACATCTTTGTTTGGTCTCTGAACCAGTTTGGGAGTGGAAATGGGGTATGAACTAGCTTGATAAAACTAGTGTGAGAAGGAACCTCATAGACAAATCTAGGGGGCCTAGGTTTCTTCTTTGCACACCCTGAATAGCACTTGAAGGGAAGGCATAGCCTAAGGGACCATGTAGCAGAGAAGGGGATGCTCCTTGTGTTGGGTGTGTAGATGTTTTAGAATCCAAGATAGATCTGGTGCAGGTGTCCATAGCTCTATGTTCGATCTCACTATCTTATTAGTCATCCTTTCCAGCTACTTTGTATTCTGATAAACCCAACGATGTTGGCTTGGCTGAATTCTTGGTATATCCTTGGCTATGTGTGAGTCTTCCAGTGTTCCCTTATTCCTTGTGAAAATCATGCCTAGCTTGGGGGTGGAAGTGTTGCTAAGAGATTGATGAGCACATTGGACTATGGTTGGGTGGAACGTTGTAGTGACGTAGCTGGTTGTGGGACAAGCTTCTTCTAAGATAAGTATCTCTTGTCTATTTTATCTCTGCAACTGTATGTGCTTATTGATTAATAGAACATGTTAAATGTTGTGAATGAATGTATTTTTATTCTGTTGTATATTAATAATTTATGCATATGTGTATTTTTAAGTTCAATGCATTTTTATATTTATGTTCATGGGGCTTAGTTTTCCTGGATCGATAGTAGCATGGTTGTGTTCCCTCGATGGTAGATGAGAGGGGATGTGACAGAACAATACTCTGTAGATGCCTTGTTGTTGCTGGAACTATGATTGTGAATCCCTTGTTGTTGTTTGTTGTTGGGTAAAATTTGTTGTTGTGGATGCACTAGATATCTCACTTTGTATTTGTTTTAGTTATTTCAGGTTTGTGAGAGTTGTGGTTGAAAATACGCAGAATTATGATTGCCTATTTCTTAAGATTTTCACATCTCAGTAATTATTGCATATAGTTTGTTGTATTGACTAGTGAGTAGACTGTATTACTTGAACCAGTGAGCAATTGATTATCATCATAAACCTTATGGATTTTAAAATCACTAGACTATACCAGGTTTCTTCACAGAAATGAATTGATTTCTTGAATGAGAATCTCAGTTAGTGTAACTAATTAAAACAAACTGGTCTTCATTTTATGTCAGAATACTGTTACTGCTGGACATCTTTTTCCAAGGATTCGAGGAAATACACTGGTGCTAGAAAAATGTTGAACCGAAGTTTGCAAGAAAATGCATACATGCAAAATAGGAAGTCTAGCAAAAATATGTCTGTTAAATATGTGTTACTGACACATCATGCAATATGCAGGGTTCAATTCCACTTTACAACAGGGAAACATCACTCATCATGAATACATTCAGGTAGTTGTTTATCTGTAATATTTTGTTGTTTTCCTTTCCATTTATGCACATTTTCCTTTGTTAAGAAAGAACCTATAAATTTGACATTGCAACAAGTTGGAAAGGGACGAGATGTTGGACTAAACTAGATTGCTTTGTTTGAGGGTAAAGTAGCAAGTGGCAATGGAGAACAAGTTCTCAGCAGAGATATGTATAGACTTGGACAACTCCTTGAATTTTTTAGAATGTTGCCCTTCTACTTCACTATTGTTGGCTTTTATGTTTGTACAATGGTTAGTAATTAGTTATTTTCTATAACGCATTAGTTTTGCAAGTGTTTATGGTTTCATGAGGAAGGTCTACGAACAAGGACTTCTAATTCTTACATATTAATTTCTGATGTAGTTGACAGTCTTGACGGTTTACGTTTTTCTTTATGGTAAAGCATATGTAGTAAGTCTCCTTTGGTGGTGAATTATCAAAATAACTTATATTTATAATGATGGGAAACATGTGAGTTTTGATAATGTTCTTAACTAGGATGATCAGAAGAAATCTATTCAATTTTCCAAAGAATGTAGCAAAGAAATGTATAAATTGGAATTTATTGTTAAACATAGTTTGTGATGATGAACATGTAATCAGTACATTTTTGAGTTCGTGATTTATGCAGTTCATTTAGAAAAAAATATTATGGCTTCGTGTTCAACTTGCTACAAGTTTTATATCTTAAGCTGTATTATTGAATTTCAATTAAATGCTTTTGTTAGGCCATGTCTGGTTTGGATATTGCAATCACCAAAAAGGCTCATTCCTTGGATAGCACAACCCTGGAGCATCTCTCAATACACAATTTCTATTCCAAATTGGTGTATTTATTGTTGTGCCAATGATCATGGGTTTCATATTAGAACAGGGACTTCTGAAGGTTTGTCAAAATCTAGTAGTGTAGTTTCTTTTATCTATGGACTCCATTACAATATCTCATTTCTATGTCACCTGTAGGTGTGGTGGTTATGAGAAATTTATTTTGGATTAGGAAAATAATTGTAAGAATATCTAAGAGTTAAGATAGATGGGTATCAACTAAATTCTTCTAATCGTTTTTAAATAATTTTCAGTATACAAATTATATTCTACTATAGTGCTTAGCTTTTTATTTTCCTATATTGACAATATGTATGCATGATTTTAATTCCTTCATTTCAAACTTACATATTGAATTTAATGAGCTCTACCTTATTGTGCAGAATAAAAGAGTATTCATCACCCCAAATACAAATCCTGAGCGGGATTGAATTGTATCTTTGGTCAAAGCATCTAACAGGCAGGTAAATATTACTCTCTTCTCACCTATAACTTCCTTAACAATACTAAAAGGAGAAACTATTTCTATTTATACTCAAATAAAAAGAGATGATTCTAAGATTTGTTATTAAAGGGGCTAAAAGGTTGGAGGAAAATTGGAAATGGGAAATATACAATTATGAAATTATGGCCTTGAAATTTTGTTGACCTGGAAATTATCGTCCATGACTGAATCTAGAATGGGCAAATTTTAAAAAATAGAAGATAATTCTTGTAAATACAAAAGCTTTTGTTCAAAATTGGGAGATACTTTTCCAATGTGCAAGCAAGAGAAGAATAATATTGATGGAAGAACTAGAATATTAGATTTTGGTTGGGTGCATAATTTATTTTCTAAGACCTTTAATGCAGCTCTTTGTGAGAGCCTAGATCTTGAACCTTGATGATGATTTTGATCCTCTCCATCTTCCACCAGCACCAAGACTTCTTAAGCAACTTCAATTTTTTATTTGAAAGCATGCCTACTTGCATGTTCTATTCCCTGAAAACATGGATGAAATGTAAAATACAGAATCTACCCATCAGGAGATTGATCTGATCAAGAAATGTTTGTAGGAATAAGTTATGCATTTATGATTTTCCTTTTTCCCAATCAATCTTTAGCTCAAAATCCCCAAAGACCTAGAGACCTGGAGACCTTCCAATCCCTTCTCAAAGAAATTCTGAGTAGAGGAGCCAGAGCTTTCATCTCTACCCAATTGATTGAGTGCATTCCTAGACCAAGTTTGAAAGGGAAAGTGATAGCATCTGAGGTAAACAGAACACACCCAAGACCACATCTCACTAGGTTTCCTTGAGTATCACCGTTATAGAAACCCCATGGACTAGTTTTGTCAATCTACAATAAGTTAATAACCCTATTTTCCTTGGACATTTCTTTTTTGGAGACTTCTTGACCTCATCATAAGCATACTTAACTTTGCTAATTCAGTTCTATGATTTTGGTTTAAAAAAGACATTTATAAAACAAAACTCAAATTTGGATACTAAATATAAAAATATATTTTCATATTTTTTTAGATGTAGGCTAAGATAGCCTATCCTTTATTTTGGTAGAAATAAGGCATTGTAGTGATTTTGGCCCAAGTGTTGTGGTCTTATAAAAATATCTGGGGAGTTCTCAACCCACCTTTCATTGTTTTGGTAGTTGTTATAAAGAAGGTGATTGCAGATTGGAATTTTCCATAGATAAGATTATATGAGAAAAAACCAAAGCTATATTTTCTTGCAAAAGTTTTTAGAACAAGAAATTGCAAAACCAAAAATGAGGAGTTATGATTGTCAATGGGCTGTTGAGGGGACCAAATTTCCTTGTCTGACCTGGAGTCTGTGTCTTCATCTTTGTAGGGTGTGGAATCCTATGCACTTTGATTGGGTTGCCGATAGCAGTGGCCCCCAAAAATAATTTTTTTGGTTGGGGTCGAAGCAATGCATCAACAAACTCCTAGTATTATTATTCGAATGTTAATAACTCCAACAAATCTAACTAGAATGAAACACCTTCAAGCGTTTATCAGTTTCGTAATTTGATACATATGATTGTATCATGATTCATAGGACAATGCAACAATTCTTGAAGCTGATGATAAAGGTTTAACTGTTTCTCTATAGAATTAGTATATCTTTCAACTATATAACATTTTACATTGAATTTAAGCTGTCCAAAAAGGCCATATCTTGCAATTTTTTCAGTTTCTTCCTAACCTACTAAAATGATAGTGCTATCTCCTAACTTATTTTTTCTCATTTTCAGGTATTCTGGTTTTTCTGTTCCAAATGTCATAATAATTTTAAAATGGAATGTAACCCTCGAAAGGTGAAGTGGACTAAAGCATACAGAAAGCTACATGGAAAAGAACTTACTAAGGTATCTTTTTTGTGGCCATGACACATGTTGACATGTTTGCCCATGTTTTCCCATTTTGTGCCACAATTTTCATTCAAACTTGCAATACAGATGATTACTTATTTGGGTCTATCTCTTTGCACTTAGATAGTTTCTAGAACAAACTTCAAGATTAGTCAATTTTTGCAACAATGGTAAATTTTTTTAACAATTTTGAATAATGCAAGGAAAACCATTTCATTTTTTGTGCCATACCAAATGTTTAAGGCCATTTTTGGATGTGGATGGAGTTAATTTGATGACACTATTAGACATGCAAAATTTCCATTTAATACCATTGCTTTGAAATAAACATGACAGAATGTTTGAGTTTGAGAGAAGAAGAAACATGCCTAAGAGATATGATAGAAATGTTCAAAATACTTTTAATTCCATCAAGAAGATTGAGGAAGTTTTTGTTATCAGGGAGGCTAAATTATGGGAGAATAGGTTTGTCCCATTCTTTTCAACTTTCCTTGTAAAATAGTTAGGGGATAATAACTGAAATTAGCTAATTGGTTATTTTCTAATTGATGTTTCTTATAGTACCTATGTGTCCAAATACAATAGAACCAACATACAACATTTGTTTGTTCTCAAATCTTACCTTCGATGTGGTGAATTTTTTTCCTGTCTTTATTACTTTTCTTGTGGTGCACTTCTGGAGTGCCCTTGGTTCTAATAATTCTTAGTGTCAATCTAGTTGTGTCTATATATAAGGCAGGTTGTCTAGAGATAAACTTACAAACATGATTGAATGTTTCACACTGATACAATAAACATACAAACATCCCACCCCACAAGACTTGTTGTTTCCCCAACAACGTTCACCAGCTAGGACTTGTTAAAGCTCCTAAAGGCTCTATTTATCAAACTCTCATATTTTGTGCTCATACTGCTACAATGCATCCTTCCTTTCCCAACTGTTTTCCGCTTCGGGTCTGTCCTTCTTGCTTACAAAGTACTCCTACCTTCATTTTTTCCAAATTCGGTTTCCTTAGGTGCAAGTATCTTATCCACCTCCAACTCTACCTTGTCTACAATCATCGCAGGAGCATGGATTAGTGCAACACTCTCAAGATCACCTTAGTTTTACTCTACATGGATTCAACTGACTAAAGTGGAAAAATAGATGATGCGTCTCATGTGCTCTGGTAACTCCAATCATAAAGTGATATTACCGATATTATCAAGTACCTTAAATGGCCCCTTGAAATGTCGCAACAAAGTGCATGTCATGCCACTAAAGTGTTCCTACCCAACTTAAGTAAGACCTTGTCACCCACTTAGAGTTTTACCTCCCAACAGTCACAATCTGTCCAATGCTTCATCCTCTCAACTGTGTTTGTCAATTGAACACGAGCCATTTCCAACCTATCCTACCATATGTGCAATACAAAGTAGATGGAAGACTGTTGAAAGTAGCTCCCTGTAACATCAGTTTAGATAAGTGTATTCCTTGTCCTAGAATATTTTGTTGCTATCAATTTAATTCAATATGGTTATAATTATGCCCAACCTTGTTTGAATTACATAGACAAAGTATAGATTAGCTGTGTTGTTTGTTTATTTTTTGCATGGGCTAATCCAAATCAAGGGATATGCATGGAATGTTATCCAGCTATATGCTTGAATAAAAAATGATCTGTTGGAAATGGTTTGATCAAGCCTTTGTACAACTCTGTTTACTAATTGTTTTGATATTTTTGTTTAAGAAGAAATTTGATCATTTCATTTGGCACCTATATTGTAAGTATTCAATGAATTCTTGAATGTTTGGTAAAACCTATTTGAATTGTTATACAATGCCAAGTCCCTTGAACTAGTTGTTGATTCCATTTTGGCATTTTGATTTTGAAGAGGAATAAGGTAATTGTTCTTAGATTGAATTAGCATTTTGGTTGTGTAGAAGAATTGGGAATTTTCTACCTTATATTATCATTTCAATAAGTAAAATATGAGATAATTGATTTTAGCTTCGCATTAGTAAACCAATTGGTAATGGAACATAATAAGTGTTTGTTGTATCACTTTGAAATTTGATTTGATTTGTACAAAATAATATGATAATTGTTGTTGAATTACTTTGGAAAATTGTTTCATAACAAATTTTGGGTTCATATTAGGCCAGGAATATGCCCAATTCATGTATTTTCTTGCTCGAAGAAATTCATTCATAAGTTTTGTTCATGGGCATTAATGAACATGTGTTTTCTTGTACGAGAAAGATATTTTCATGGGGTAAAAACATTGCCATAATTTATGCAAGTAAACCATTAATAAATTGATTTCATGGGGAGAAATTGTAGCGCATAATGCCTACAATACAACCCAGCAAGCAAGCGATCTCACGAAGGAAGAAACTTTTCCTGTATTGATTAAGAATGTAGCCTCCCATGCAACCAGTCAAAGTGTTTGGATAAATGATTCAACAACAAACACATTATTGCAAAATGTTATAGGCATAAAATAAAATCCTGTGTTTTCCTTGTGAATGGTGCATTTCCTTTGCCAACATAACTTTGGGTGGGAAATGGTTGTGGGGTTAATTCAAGACATTTTTGGGCATGTAATCTCTTGGCCTTGGATGTACTTAACCTTTCTTCCTATAGATCATTGTGACAGCAATCCCTTTATATGGAAAAATCAATCACCACAAAAAATTCATAACATTGATGGTTATGATCTTATGAATTTTTTTTTGGTTGTGAGATGAAATCAATCTTATTCATATCCGTTCGTTGCAAGAAATCTTGCTTATAGTGGCACTGAAATAGTACAAGAATTCCAATATCTTCCCCTTAACTTCTTTGAAGTATTTCTTCTACATTTTTTGTTATATATGTTGGATTTGAAAATAGTTATGTTAGTATCATTTGATTTTAAGAAATATTACTTAGAGTGGCACTCAAATAACAAAAGCATGCCAATATTTACTGTGAGTATTCTTATATAATTTTTGTATATGTTGGATTTTGGTTGAAATACATTCAATGGGGACAACTTGGAAGTTTAAATATCATCATTATCAAGCAATAACAACTTCTTAAAGACTGTTAGCTCAATGTTAGAGCACCTACCTAATTATAGGCAGGAGGTTGGCGGTTTGACTCCTCCATTCCCTATCATAAATTTATGACTATGAAAACGACTAAATTCACATATATATGACTATTAGTAGCTAATTTCTTGTATCTTATAGTGCGACTAACGTTCAGTCGTATTTAGCTTAGTCATTAATATGTTATCATCTAGTAGTTTATTTAGTCGTATATTTTATCATTAATTGTTGCAATCACTGACTAAATCATTGACTATCAATGACTAAATCATTGACTATTAATGACTAAATAAATGACTAATAAGTCAAGCTATTAATGACTAAGTGAAATACGACTAAGTTATTCAAGCTATAAGATAGTGAAAATTAGATACTATTAGTCCTCGACTCAAAAATAGTCGTTTATAGCCGGATTTTAGTAATTTTTTTAGTCATTAATTTCTCATTTCGTATTAGTGATTAGATACAACTATTAGCTTAACTTCAACTCCAATAATGACTTTTACTTGAGGTGCAATTTTTGATATATTAACTTTTGAACTAATTAATAGATACAACTATTAACTTTAACTTCAAGTCTAATGACAATTATATTAGATAAGTATTAGCTTCACTATTAGATACAACTATTAGCTTGACTTCAACTCTAGTCGCAGTTATATTAGGTAACTATTATATTAACTATTAGATAACTAATGGTTATTTGCAATCATGATAAAACTATTAAATCAAATTTAAATGAATGCAGTAATAAAAAAACTATTAGATGAATGTGTAGTTGTACTTCAAAGACTCCATATTTTACCATAAGTCAAACTTCATTGCAGTGAAACCATGCATTTCCCAATAGACTTTCCATTTAGCAGGTAACATCATGAGAACAATTAGTTAACCCCAATAAACAAGAAGTTAACATATTAATAAAAAACCAAAATATTTTTTTAAGAAAGAAACATTATCAATATGTCAAATATATTCCTTTAAAAGTATTATGAACATATTAATCCTATTAATATAGTTGTTGCTAGTATTAAGCGCTAAAGAACATGCCCAAGAAGAACCAGAAAAAGGAAGGACAGAGAAATTGCATCTCTTAATGGCCTCGCTTCCACCATCATCTGTGGTAGATGCTTCTAAGAGATTCAACAAGAAATCCCTTCTATGAATCCACGAATTACACCATCATTAATTGGATAACATACTCGCACACATTTTTCAAACACCCTTCATAGACACCATTGAAAACATTGCCAGTAGCGACACATCTTCTTTGGTCCCGCTAGAAATATTGAATCCCATTTCCTTAACCCAATTGGAGGTTAAGCAAGTCTAGTGAGGCTGGGTGCTCTCTGGTATTCTCTAGGCTGAGGCCTTCAGTATGGGTTGTATCATGACTATACTTGAGGACAATACTAGCCTTGTCATCAGCCTATTGGAAATATACAATGTGGTTGATTCACATATGAACATTAAGAGTCTTTACCCCATGGGATCCAAGTTGACCATCATGGATCCCATTTCAAGCGAGCTAGAGATGGTATCCTTGCCATCCTTATCGAAAACCATACGAACAACAAGATGCACGTGACTCAGAAGGATAAATGTACAAAGAGTCTGCCACATGTTGGGGCGTAGGAGTTGAGGAAGAAGGGAAACATATTCTTTACAGAGAAATGATAGGACTCAACCTCGAAGGATTATATGAAATCCATCAATGTCGGTCTGCTTCAACTCAAAAAGAGGAATATGTCCTTTAATGACAAGAAGAATCTCCTGCATGCGTATTCTACTCAAGTGGAGACAAGGCTTGAGTTGAAGGAGTTTGAGCTAGTGCTGGAGGATTCCAACAAGGCCCTTGAGATAGATTCTAGAAACTTTAGTGTTCTCTTTAGAAAAGGTCACATTCTGATCAACCTTAGGTAATATGCGGCAACATGGGAATATCTAGAGAAATCCTACAATGCCTACCCCGAATAGAAGGAAATACAAGGAACCCTTTGTCAGGAAGCAAAGGCTTTGCACACTCAGATCCGCGATGGAAACTATGACATCTCTGAATTTTTGCTTGGCCGCAGAGCTCCTCTGTACATCGCCAATTTCTTTGGTCCCGTGGAGATCAAGATGACTGAAGACGGTTGTGGTTGGGGCCTTTATGCTACCCGAGAAGTAAGCACCAAAGAAATTTTGCCAGTAAGAAATGTCGTCGTAGTTTGTTATGAGGACAACAATAGGGGTGCCGCTTGTCATGCTGGGATCAATGTGGACCACCAGGTAAACACTAACCTGTCATCACAAGATGAGCTTCTTGTCGACGTACTCATTACTTGTAGGAAATCCCAGAGATTGTTACAACAACTTAATAGTTTATACTACTACTCCTCGCTTGTCAGCATGGATGTTCTAGCCATTGATTTGTTTAAGACTGAGGGCCAAATGTCTCTAAGCCAAGCAACCAAAAACGGAAAATTGAAGGTAGACCCTAACCGTGTATGAGATATTATAAGTCAAAACTTATTCAGCGGAACCAAAGAAACATTTGTTTCAAAACCGAAAAATACATGAAGCCAAACACATCCACTAACACCAGAAATTTAGTGGCCTCTGGTTGCTTCCGTCCTTCATCAACCATTCCTGCCTGCCTAATTCGAGCAAAGTGATAGTGGGAAGCGCTATCTTTATTGATTCTTATTGGACTCTTTTTTCTTCTTGCCTTGACCTACGGTTCAATCAATCAACACAATACCAGTAAGACACCACAAGGCATCGACCCGACTCAGTCGGCAACGCCTGTGAGGCAGGTGCATCTCACCTGAGATATCTTAATGGATAACTGCCAGAACCATGTTTCTTCAGTTGGAGAGGGATTATAGTTGCTCGGCGTGCAACCAAGGCACTCGACAAAGACTATGAGATGGAGTCCTTCACTCTTCAACAGCGGCACAACTATGTGCCATAGTTCACTTGCATGACACGACCTTGTCCTTAAACCTTAACAATTGGCGCAACTATACGACGTAACCGATTCCTTATACTTTAGAGACAGTGCATGACTTATAATTTACTTAGCAAATTAACCATGAATTCATACACAACAGTTCAACAATACTTTTAAACAACCATTCATTCATACTGTGACATCCATTCAACAACAACTGTAACTGTAATAACATGAGATAAGCAAATATTCACCATTCAACAACATTCATTTATATAACACAGGAAATAACGTGGAAACCCATCTGGGAAAAACCACCAAGGTGCTCTTCATCTGGCATGAGAAATATAGGTAGCACCGTTGCAGCCTACAACTTGCAGACTGTTCTTAAGATATGTCTTTCTGACTCAATATTCTTGCTCTGGTGCTCTCTGTTTTATTCTCTATCTACTCCTACTGATCCGCACACAGCCTCGATCGACTCTTCTACCTTACTAGCGGTCTACGCACACAGCTGCAAGATCCGCAGCTCAACAGCCTTCCACTTCTACCAGACTCTCCTCTGAGTCAACTAGTGAACTACTACGGACTCCAATCTTACTGAATAGAAAACTCAGGAACTAACCAAGATCTAACCCTTATATAGAGCGGGTTACTTCTATTTATATCATTTACAAGACCACGCAGGGTCGATTGAGTACTACTCAATTATTACAGACTCAAATGGTTACAAAATATCTATGTTACATTAAATTTCAGCCCATACCTAGCCGCGAAAGTCTTGCATGCATTAACCACAACCTTAACTAGCCACGAAAACGTCCTTTAGCTTGTCTGTACTAGTCATAACTAGCCGTGAAACTGTCATTCCATCTTCCACTGGTTCGTCCTTCTGAAGTATTCCTTGACTTTCGCCTGTTCAACATTAACTCTTCTACCGACTCTGGATGTGCTTTTCTTCATCGCACTAACCTTGTCATAGCTACCTTTGTTCTGCGCTTCCTTTCCTTCTTTATCATGCCTTTCTCCGCTGCCGGCATGTTTTATTTTTCTGCGTCGGTTCATTCACTTCCTTCTTGACCTGCTTTTTCCTTGTTGTGCACACACTATTCCTTATTTGCTTGTGAGTCAGATTCTTCCTTGTTCACTTTTCCTGGCCCAACAATGCCACTAAGTCGATCAAACTAGGAGAAGAAATCACAATTTCCTATTTCGCTAGCTTCGTCTCCTTCTGCACTTCCAAGCCTTGTGCAAACACTGGGACTTCGTGTGCAAATGAAGGAGATGCATTCTAGAGCTCTCTCTAAAGACAACCTTGGATCGTATTTCTGCACGGTTTGAGCAGTTGCATGACAAAGCATTAACGGAAACCAATGTTGCAAGGTCGCAAGAACATTTCGACCCAAATCTGCAGGTATGCGCAAAATTTGGGAAGATATTTGTGGAGGCAGAAAATATTATCCAATAGAAAAAATGGGGCAACCCTAGTAATGACAACCCATTTTTTAAAAGAACCAATACAAATAATGGGGCAACCGATCCCTTTTCAAGCGTTTATTACAAGAGATGCATCAGAGCAGGCAAGGGACGCATGCATCAGAGTGTTTGAAAGGTAGAGTTAAGATGTTATCATGACTCTCGTCATGTATCATTCAAATTGCCATTTCTTTCTTAAGAATTGAACTCTCGTTACGATGTTACGCTCATATACTATCTTGAAGATGTAAGGCAGAGAATGTCATTTATGAGGTTCAAGTTGCTTTAAATATTTGAAGTAATTATTAGCTACATTTCCGTGCTGTGCACAAGTATTCGAAGAAGACAAACCTAAAACAGAGTTTGATTTTGGGTTTAAGGTCTTACGGTGAAAGGATGTGATATTCATGTATTAATGGACGCAATTTCGTTGTTACCTTAGTCAAGTCTCTCGATAATATCTCTTTGAGCAGAATTATTTCTTATCATTGCAATCTTTTGTTGGTAAAGAGTTTACTCTACTTTTAAATATATTAAAATAGTCTTTGATTGTAATAATGTAAATTCTGAAATTATTTCACATCGGTATTCAAGAAATATCATATGGGTGTTCAAGAAATACTAAAAGTCATTGTTGTCACGGTTATTTCATATAAAGTATCCAACAAATAAGTTTTTAGATAATATCTTTTTGAGTAGAATTGTTCTTTATCATTGCAGTCTTATGCTTGCAAGAGTTTACTATACTTGAGTTTACCATATTTTTAAATATATTAAAAAATGTAAATTCTATTGTTTCAAATGGTTGTTCAAGAAATATTGAAAGTCATTGTTGTTATTTTAGAGGGGAGTCATTATTGTTATTTCATATAAGTATTCAATAAATATTGAAAGTCTTTGTTGATATTTAAGAAATGTTGAAATTGAATTAGATGTGGTTGGAATGTAAATATGTTCACTTTGCTAATGTAGCTTTCCATTCCCATCCATAATCCTCATGACATTAATTTTGGAATCATAACTTTTAGAAATTGTCATCACTAAGTATTTTGATAGGTAAAAGTGTAGGAGATTTGGAATTGATTAGTTTGAAATGTAAAGTTACGGAGATTTGCAATTTTAATTTCTAATTTTAAAATAGATATTCATAGAGATTTCTATTTTCAAACAATTTTAAAATAGAGTTATATGTAAATATTTATCCTTTTTGGTGGACTACTATTTATGCTTTTTCATTTACCATGATAATGATAATGAGACAAGTGTATTGTTTAGATTGATTCTATGGGCATGGTCCAAAATTCATAATTAATCATTTAAAACAAATAAAAAATATCTTAGTTAATGATATATAAACTTTTAAATTAACTATTAGATACAACTATTAGCTTCACTCATATGATTCGATTTGGCAATTGGGAATCTAGTTAATTACTCTCATAGGCCTTTATATCTTTAAGCTTATATGCATATATATCTTAAAATTTTTGGGTAGGCTACCATCTATGGTTTCTCATATATGGACCAAAATGAGACAAGTGTACTCTTTAGATTATATAGAGTCGTACAAAATTAGAAATTAACAATTTAAAAAATTCAAAAATAGCTTAGTTAACATCTTAGTTGGAAAAATTAAACTTTAAGTTAAGCATTCTATTATTAGATACAACTACTAGATTATTATATACAACTATATTGAGGATACAACTATTAGCTTAACTTCAATTCCAATTACTATTTTTACTTGAAGTGCAATTGTTGACATATTATTAACTTCAACTTCAACTCTAATAGTAGTTATATTAGATAACTATTGGTTATTTACAATCATGATACAACTATTAAATCAATCATGATACAACTATTAAATCAAATTTAAATGAATATTTATACTCTAAAGATTCATCTCTTACCCTTAGAAGTAGAACTACTTTATTACAATGAAATTGCACTGAAACCATACACCCTCAATAAACTTTCTATTTGGCAAGTAACTTGATAAAAACAATTAGTATTAATAATAAAAAACATTTTTAAGAAATACAAATTATTAATATATTAAATATATTTCTTAATGTATTCCAAACATATTTATTAATACTATTAATATGGCTGTTTCTTATCAATTAAAATTAAACTAACGATTCAAATAATATCTTATACCTTGTAAATTAAAATTCAAGTAGCGATTCAAATGAATTTTTCTGAGTACGTTTCGTCAAATTCCATGCCTAAGCAACAAAGCAACTCTTTCTTATCGACAGAATGAGGAAAATGAAATTGGCAAAGAAAGATTCTGAAGAATCATCGAGAACGCAGTCTGAGAAGAAATCACAGAGGCCAAACTAAATACATGTACCCAACTTATTGTGTATAGGATAAGTTGTTACAATATTTACACAGGTTGAAGGACGCTTATCGCTACGAAATTCTTTATTTCAATGTTGGCAACGCTGTAGCCATCACGGTATTTGTAGCCGTAATGGAAAGCTCTGCTAACGTCATAAGCATGTTTCTTAGCGGAGATGGGAACACTGTCTGGTTTCAGAAGCTCCCAATTTAATTCTTTAATTACGTCACTTAACATGGCGTTGATATGATTGAGAGCATCTTCCTCGGTTGACCCAGGATTGTCTTTCATATAACATGATATACTCGAAGCTTCTTCTCCACGGGCTCTGTCCGCCTGCATTCATCATTATCATCAGTTTAAAGATCAACGGCAACACAAGGAATCTAAATTTCTTGCAATTACAGGTATAACAAATTACAGGGAGTACCTGGTAGCACCGCGTATCGCCTCGTAATCGAAGCACGGCACATGCCAAGTCATTGAGCTTCGACGGAAAGTCAACTTCCTTGAGGATGTGATCAGGAAAAGGGATGTCCAGCGTCAGAATCGGCTGCAATGTGCATACGCGATGAGCAGAGCTAACTTTCCCGTTTTCGTAGTACTCCTCAAATGATGGTATATAACCAGTGGCGATCCACTTTGCCTCTTGCAGATACGAATCAAGACAAGCCTCCCACTGCACACGCACAACCAAATTCTGTAATCAATCACCCAGGGAACTACTTCGCCCTTCTAATCTAAAAGAAACAAATACATGATTTATTATTGTACATACAGCCTCTCGAGCATAATTGAGTGTGTCTCGGCCTTGAGCGTTCTGTGCCTCTCCAGCCATTTCATTTATGGTGTCGTAAACCATCGTGTACACTCCTTTCATATATTCTGGAAGGCATTCTGTCGCCGACGGATCCCATCTGGTCATGGTCATTATTAAACACGCAAGTTTTGGTCAAGTTAGTTGGTGGATAAGTAAGGAATATATATTCTTCTGGAATTAATTGGATTGACCATGAGAACCTCTTAATTGCCGCTGTGAAGAGTTCGAGCTCGTCAATCGTTCCGAAGAGGTCGTACATATCGTCGAGAACAGTGATAATATGACACAATTTGGCAAAGCCGAACCTGAATCCAGAATGTTGAGGCTCAAACGCGATGCAAGAAGCCATAGCATAGTATTCCACGTGACGATGTCGAGTGAAAGTCACCTCAGGCATACCCGAATCTTTCCACCATCTACACACAAAATTCATAGATTTTACGTGAGTGAATATTGGACATCATTAGTCGACCAGTCCAATCCGAGTTTGCAGGTTGTGAGGAAAATCTAGTAGAATAACACAGCTCCTCACCGGGATAAATGTTTTAACTCTCTCTGCTGTAGGGAATGAAAGATATTAAACTCCAATTTTGCAAGTTCTAAAAGTTTCTCAACGTTCCTGTATGGCATCCTGAACAGAAAATACAAAGATTATTAACTCGGACAAACTAAACTGTTCAAAAGCAGATTACTTTGTAAGACCATGGGACTTAGTTCAAAAGTATAAAATTGGCCTACTCATTGTCATTATACGTGATGTCATGTCCAAGTACGTCGATGTAATGCCTTGCTTCCAGTCGTGGAAGATTTGTGTCCCACCCATATTCCATAACGTATTCTATCTGCAACCACAAAATTGAAATTATAAAAAGCGGAAGGCACGAGAGACGTATATGCTATATTAGATTTGATCCCTCGGCAACTCAAAAGGGCTTTTTTAAAGAGAAAACTCCGTCAGGAATCCAGTAAAAATATTGACTCCCGCATAGTTTCATTATTATGCGTTTCTGAATTTCAAATTTGTATCAGTGAGAACTTTGCTACCTAAATTTGGAAGGAATTTATTTAAGAATCTGTTTCAAGTGCTTCCACTGCCTCACCTGTCGTGAAAGACTGGAGACCGGAATCTTTTGTACGGCTTCCTTTAAATATGTTGTGGAGAAGATTTGAGCCTCGTCCATTACTTTCTCATTTGGAAACGCAATGAGGGATGCCCGAAATAAATTGAAAACGCTTCTGATCTCATGATCTCCTTCTCTCTGAGTGGAAGAACAGGCAAAGCTCCCCTTTTGATCTTTGAAGTGTTCCAACACATCTGATATTACAACAAGTATAAACTATTACCAATCAATATCTGCACGTAGATGGCAGCATGAAACCAGCGATTTACTAATAAAATGTGGACTTTATATGATCTACCTGAAGACACCGGGTATCCATGCAGTCGAAGAGTTCGAAGCCCCAAGGCAGTGGAGTTGAGATCAGTAGCAACGCTTTCTCCCCCACATCCAATGCCCTCTTCGCTCCAATGACTACAGGAGAAAATAATCTGTCGTTAGAATATTGATGTTTGTGCCATATATAAAGGATAATTAAATACATAGTGAGGATAAGTCTACGAATAATAATGATTATAACAAGGCTATGATGGCCAACCTGTAAACATAATCCAACGCTGATTTGATCTCATCTTTGAAATGCCTATCAATTCCCAAACGTTCAACGCTATCGACCATCCAAAGGCGTTGAATGAGATCATTTAGGGGAGTGATTAATTCTCCTGCATCTTCAACTGATATCGAATTGAATATATCTTTTACTTCTCCAATAAGTGTCTCACCACGTTCACGGTACAAAGGTGCCTGACCAAACATTTTAATGAAAGATCAAACATTTTCATAAAAGAACAAAACAAATAAATGGTTTAATGAAATTACCTCATAAGGCGTTGAGATGAGAGAGTTTATGAAATCATCGTCCCAGAGGTTGGAATGATAATTGCCTACGCGTCTCTGTACACCATCATCCGATACGGCGGTTTCCATACTCATGCTGGTGATGGAAGCTGGTGTCACAGATCTCCGTGACGACGTACTGCACTTTCCAATTAGAGTTGGGATTGTTTTACGGAGAGGCTTAAGCTCATGAAATATAGAACTGGAAGCCAGCGGTGTGATGGAAAGAAGGGCCATTCCTACTTAATATCGTATGATTGGCCAAGGCCCAAATATTGAGGCAGCTCAAAATTATAGACTAAACTCCTTGTCGAATCCCATTATAGATGTTGCGTATATATAGATCTTTTTAGTTATGATTTGTAGCTGGATGGGTTCATCCTCGAGTTCTATCAAACATCAAATGAAAAGCTGGTTCGAACCCTTGAATAGTAGCCTGTGAATAGTAGTCTGGTTCGAACCCTTGAACAGTAGCCTGTGAATTGACCAATTATGAATTGTCTACTCGTCAGAGCAATAGATTGTGAATTGTGGCCAGCATTATCCACCGTAGGAACGCAGTAGATACTGGATTTACTATTAAAATAAAGCGTATTGCCAGCAGCGGTCCTGTTTGGCCACGTGGATGGTGCGATTTGAACGCGATAAATGTTCTCAAGGTTACGGTGCAACTTGAAAGTGATAAATGTTCTTCATGTTATTGCAACTTGCAATATCAATGGCAGCTTACCACCCACGCAGGATACTCAGATTTTGTCGTTTATTTCTAAACCCGTTAGTACCATTGCTTTATGGATTTGGCATTTAGGAGTAACCTACTTATCTGACCATTTGCACCGATCGGACGACCTGCAACGTCGGATATGACCTACGTCGGATGTGACCTGCAACATGACCTGCAACGTCGAATGTGACAGCTGACTGTAACATGACCTGCAACGTCGAATGTGACAGCTGACTCAGATTTTATCGTTACACTGTGATGCATGCAGGTTGGTTATTCATCGCCTTTCTTGTATACACACAAGATACTCAGATTTTGTCGTTACACTGTGATGCATGCAGGTTGGTTATTCATCGCCTTTCTTGTATACACACAAGATACTCAGATTTTGTCGTTACACTGTGATGCATGCAGGTTGGTTATTCATCGCCTTTCTTGTATACACACAAGATACTCAGATTTTGTCGTTACACTGTGATGCATGCAGGTTGGTTATTCATCGCCTTTCTTGTATACACACAAGATACTCAGATTTTGTCATTACACTGTGATGCAGGTTGGTTATTGATTCGTTTTATGTTTGGTTTCATATAAATATCACAACCCCATATTTGAAGTGCCAGCAAATATCCTAGGTTTTTTTACTACCAGTTAGTTAATTGCCACGAACGTTTCCAGGCACCAGGTCTCAGCTACAAAAATATTTTGATATATTTTTTTCTGTAATTATCTATTTCTAATTTGAAAAGGCACACGTAAAATAAATATACACAGATTTTGAAGTCAAAGGCCTTAACGTGAGATTATAATATATAGTTTTTAATTGGATGTGGAGCACTGGAGATTATAATATATAGTTTTAAAATGAAAGGATAATTTTTTGGAAATTAGGAATTTAATTATTAAGACTATTAGCATAGTTATAAGTAATTATTAACGTTAATAATATATAGTTTTTAATTGGATGTTGAGATGAATGTCCGTTATGTGGTTTATATTTACATTTAAATGAAAGGATAAATTTTTGGAAATTAAGAATTTAATTATTAATATTATTAGTATAGTTATAAGTAATTATTAACATTAATAAGTATAGTTATCTACTCATTTTTGTGGAGATGACTTGTATTAAATAAAGGCTAAACATTTAAACTAATTACCAAATAGTTATAGTTATTTATATAAACATTAAACTAATTAATATAAACATAAGACAAATACTATTTAAGAAAAAAAAAACAAAAACTAATATGAAAAAATAATAAAAAACAAAAAAATGATATGTGCTTAGCTAAAGCTTATTTAAATCTTAATCAAGCAGCATTTAAGCATAACAAGATGTGATGACTGTGAAATAAATCTTAGTTGTACACTTGTTACACTTGGGTTAATCTTGTTAATCCACTATCTAAGATAATATCCTCATCCAAATTCCTATCAACATAAATATTTTATGAACAGGGGGCTACATGAGTAAGAGAGGTCCTTCTTTACCCTCAAGAATGTAATTTTGCTTGAGAGTTGGGCATAGAAAAAAATAACCAAACAAAAACATTAGCGTTGTTGAAAGGTATTGACTTTGCTTTAGAAAGAGTACTGCCATCTCACAATTGTTGAGAACTCAGAATTGATCATAAAAAGCTTGAGGAGCGAAACTTTGCCATCAGATCCTTATCTCAATAGACTCATTACTAGAACTTTTGCTAGATGTGCTAGCGAAATCAAGATGGAAGCATTTCATTTTCTAAGGAAGCAAAACAAGGAGGATGACTTCCAAGCTAGCCTTGCTTGCTCCCTTGAACTTGTGCATTGTAAAATTGGGGCCTCTATCCAACTTCACCCCATTCCTTAACCCAATCAACAAGATGCATGATGCAGGAATTGATTAGCATGTGGCAAAAGGACTTGATAAGTGCCAGCTGTTGGAATCACATCATAAGGTGGCGAAAGGGGAACGTACCATCGTATGCAGAGTCGATTATGATAAATTTAAATGCATATCTAGGATTGATGAGCCCTTCAATTCATATCTCCCACATTATGTGCGAAACCAAGTGTTTTGTATATAATATTACGAGCAATTATTTTAATATTAATGTAGTATTAATTAAAACATAGGATCACACCCTTTCAGTGAAATGGTGTATTTTGACCTATAAAAGGTCTTCTCATCATTGTAATTAAATTATCATTCAATATTCAATTTTACTATGGTTAATTTTCGAAATTCATGTGGGTTTTAAAGTTTTAGTCCACTTCAAGTGGTATCAGAGCAAGAACGACAGGGAAAAATAAAGAATAAAAAAAACCGTAAGTTAAAAAGAAGATAATCATTGTGTGATTAAAGACAAGCGTCCATGCAACCAGCTGATAGAAAAAGTGCTAATGACAAGCAATTGCTTGTTTCCATTGAGGATAGTTCCCGACACGAAAGGAAAGACAAATACCAGAGCTACATTCAAGGAAGAAATTAAAGAAGCAGTCAAGTACATCGACAAGAAAGAAAATGGCAGCGTTGATTTTCAGGCTGCATTTCAAACAGAAGTTCAGGATGAATCCTGGTTGTGGCATTTTAGGTTTGGACATCTGAATTTTGGTGGGTTGAAGCTGTTGCACACAAAGAATATGGTGAAAGGATTTCCATTGATCGACAGATGAGAAAGGGTTTGTAAAGGATGCATATAGAGAGACTTTTCTAGACGGAAAGTCATATAGAGCATGCACACCACTTGAAATTGTGCACTCTGATATTTGTGGTCCAATGCAGACATCATCCATTGGTGGTTGCAACTATGTTCTAACTTTTATTGATGACTACTCAAGAAAAACATGGGTATATTTTCTAAAACATAAATCTGATGCATTTAGTTATTTTCAGCAGTTCAAGGCACTCGTGGAGAACCATAGTGGACACCACATCAAGATATTAAGGTCTCTTAGAGGAGGTGAATGTGTTTCAAATGAATTTCTAAATTTTTGCAAGACCCATGGCATACAAAAGCAATTCACTACACGGTATACACCTCAGCAGAACGGTGTTGCCGAAAGAAAGAACATAACCATTATGGAGATGGTGCGCAACATGTTGGAAGCCAAGCATTTTCCAAATGAATATTGGGGTGAAGCAGTCGCAACTACTGTATATATCATGAATCGGTGTCCAACAAAGAGTGTGAAGAAAAAATTTCCTGAAGAAGCATGGATAGGTATGAATCACAGTGTTTCTCATTTAAAAGTATTTGGTTTTGTTGCATATGCTCATGTTCCAGATGAGCTGAGAAAGAAGCTAGACAACAAGGCACAAAAATGTATTTTTGTTGGCTATTCTGAAGACACAAAAGAATACAAGTTGTATGATCATGTCACAAGGAAAGTGATAATGAGTTGAGATGTTCAATTTGTCGAGAGGGCAGTCACATGAAGTTGGTTCCACTTTTTGGTGCCACTTAGAAAATCAGAAATGCACTTCCGAAGTGCAAATCAAGAACGCATATGCATTATTGATGGTACGTTCGGAATAACCCGAGCCCAAACACAAGGCTAAGGTTCATGGAAATGTATCGCATATGCGTGTTGTAATGTTAAATATCGCATATGCGATATGCAACATTTACAAAACGCATATGTGATATATCGCAAGTGCGATATGCAACATTTACCAAATGCATATGCGATATATCGCACTTGCGATATATCGCATATCCGTTTTGTATTGTCTTGATTATGACTTATATGATACTAAATTTTATTTGTTAAGAAGTATGGGAAAATTGTTTCTTCCTTAACAACCATACTAAGAAAATAATGCCTTCGTATGAACTAAGTGTATTGAGAGATCCTTTTTACTCTTAAAGGATTCCATGTGTACAAATTCCTAAATTTTACAGAAGTATATTGTTTGAGAATGCGATACTTTGGGAAAAGGAATATAACATATTTTAACGAAAGGACATCCCCTTCTCTTCACTAACAAATAATTCGGTAATAATAATTTGAAAAAGAACACATATGACAAAGAGATGTTGGCCATCATTAAAGCTATTAATTCTCAATGTTCATAAATGATTAAGTATTTTTTCTATATAAATATTTATGATCATTGTTTGAAGTGTTTCTTGTAGGCATAATCATTCCGAGAGAAATAGAATGGGCTACTAAGATGCTTGGTATGATTATTGTATCATGTATAGAAAATGTAAAGAGAATGTATTAGTAGATTTTTTTATATGAAAAAAGAGGGAGGTAGATTCCTGTACCATCCCATGATTATTGAATAAACTTCCTTTGTCAACTACATAATTTTTTTTATTTGGGAAACTACTTCTTCCACACCGATTATTCTTTGGGCATGCAGTCACATTGTTCTAATAGTTTACCCATTATCAAAATGAGAAATGGAAAAATATGGTATGCTTTCCCTTTCACTTGAATTATTAACTTCGAGATACTAGTGAATGTGTGTTCTTTGGTCACACACATCGCTACTAGATATTCATGACAATATGGTCGATTGGATTGCAAATTCCACCTAAGAATTGAAAGGATGAATTGGAGTGTAAACTTCAACAAATGAATTGAGGACCAATGACATGCTCATTCAATGCATCCAAAACATTCCAAAACAATCTAATAAACGTAAATAATCAATTTGGTTGCATAATACATTGAAGCGATAAGGAAAATTATGCTATAATAAACGTAAATAATCAATTTGGTTACATAATACGTTGAAGAGCTAAGGAAAATTCTGCTAACCCATAATTCAAAAATTAGTTCTAGGATGTTAAATAAGTATGGGAAGAAACAATTTTCCCATACTTCTTAACAATTAAAATTTAGTATCATATTTAAGTCATAATCAAGACAATATTCATGGATTTTCAATTAGTAAATCTTAAAAAAGTTCCCTTTTTAAATGGAATAGACTATTTACCATGGAGCATAAGAATAGAGGCATATATGCAAGTTTTTGAGCTTGAAATTTGGAGTGTAGTTGATAATGGATACACAAATCCAAAGAATCAACCAAAAGGTTCAATAACAAATAATCTACACAAAAACAATCCAAAGAAAATGAATGCAATTTTGAATGGCCTATCATATTGTGAGAAGAACAAAATGGGACAATGGAATTAAACTACATAGCTCTGGGAGAATATATACTATCTTTATTCAAAAGAAACTCTCTCAATAAAATGAGGTACAACCCAAAACAAATGATGAATCCATTGAGAGAAAAACCAAAGTCTCCAAAGATAAAGAAGACTTTGAAACTGAAGAATAAGTATATCTAGAGGAAGAACTTATTAGTTTTCTATGTGAACTAAGGAAAGACGAAAGAGAAAACTAATAATTAATGGAGCAATTGAAAAAGTGCCAATTTCAAAAATAATACACTAAAATCAACACAAATTCCTTTAAAATCCCTAATTGAAATGAATACACCATCATTCAATGGAAGCATAATCATCCAAGGTATGATAGAAGCAAGCACAAGAGGGATGCACTTTCCATGAGACAACATACACTTAGTTAAAAATTTCCTTACTTTTCAATATCACATATGCGATATAATGCACTTGCGATATTCAAAAGAAAAAGAAATAATAAAACAGAGGCCGCAGGCCCCTCAAATCTCATTTTCAAAGTATCGGGACAACGAAAAACTGCAGGAGCGAAATAGCGCAAGTGCGATTTGCGTTTTACCTTTTCGAGGTCGAGTTCGAGGTGGATTGCTCCAATGACAGGTAAATGCTAGTTCAATCCTTTTCATTTAGCCTTCCATTCTTTAATTTTTTTCATAATTTCATTGTTTTTATAATTATTTTGAACAAATTTAAAAAAATAATTGAATGTGAACAATCAAATAATGATTCTAAGTAAAATAACTTGCAATTTTTTGTTTAAATCTTAACAGACAACACAAATAAACAACAAAATGTGGAAAACCCACCCTCTAATAACCCACAACAACCTAACCCACAACTGAACCCACGACGTAACCCACAACAACCTAACCCACAACCTAACCCACAACAACCTAACCCACAACCAAACTCAAACTCAGAGGGGGAACAAGATAGAAACACACAGATTATTGCACACTTGGCATCATTGAGGTGCCTTAGCTCATCTATTAGAGGGGGGGGTCGTTTGAGAGATTCTTTAGCCAATGCCTTGGACATAATAACAAACACAAATTCCGATGCCCAAGGAGCTATGTACAACATTACCTCGTACAGAGAATCTAGGAGGCAATACTACTCCGATGGATTGACTCATAAAGACATCAAAGCCCTTAAAATTACAAAAGACTAGTTATTTTCATTATTCTGGGACCCTAGGACCAGATTGGTTCCACCCACTAGTCGAGCACACATTTCCATAGACTGGTGCATTGAACCAAATATAAAGGCTAATTGGATGGATCGTTGGTATATGGTCTTCGATGAAGACCCCCATGGGAATAGGGACATCCCAATTTATTTCCTTACGAAGTTGTATGCAGAATTCATCCTAGGGAAACATGTTAACTACTTCAATCTCCTAGGAAACCAGGGTGTTGTTCATGGGATGGCCCAAGATAGGGAAGGAGCCAGGACAGATCCACACCGTGTGCCACGCCCACCACGCACACCAAAACCCCCTCGGGTATATCCTCCTGCAGTTCTTGTCATTGAGTATACACAGGAGGCATTACTTGACATGGCAGAGACATTGCTTGAGGATGGGACTGATGCCCAAGGCAATGTAGACCAAGGGATTGGCACTTCTACAGCGGGCCCATCTACAGATCACAGAGGAGATGCAGAGTCTTCTGAGCATTGTGTTACTCCACAGCCTTGCACATTGTGTGGAGGCATATGCTATGGCCCTGCTTTCGACTTCCGAGATGATGGATTACTTCGCTTTGTAAGTAAAACTCATTATTTTAATATTATATTTTGTTTCATGTCAAAATCTTCAATTGTTACGCACTTTATTTCTATTTAATTATCTAACAATTTATGTGAACAAATATACAGTTGGTTTCCCATGGCACACCACAGTCGCATAGTCCGTTGATCAATGTTGAGAACATTGATGCAGCTGTCAATATTGCTTATGGGTTTGGTTCTTCACCAATAGAGGTAAGAACTATACTTGTTAATTTGTCAACTTTATTTATATATTTATAGTATAGATTGTAATGTATTCAATATGTATCCTAATTTTGATACTTGACATGTTTTGTGCAAGTTGCCCAGGAAGAGTATATTGTCTCGCAGCCTATTCCCTCTCATGCAGAGGTAGATTCGCAGACATAGGTATTATTTGAAATATGCTTTTAATTATGTTTCGCTTTGTTTGGAAAAATCATTTTGTAACTTACATATCACTTTGAAATATGTTACTTTATGTAGGAACCTATTGTGACAGTGGTGCTTGAAGAGCACCAAAGCGAGGTTGTTGTAAACCCACCTCTTCCCCCCAAACATGTATGTATGTTTCGCTTTCTTTGGTAGTTCATCATTTTCCTTCCAAGTAGTATATATGTCTCTAATTCACTATTTTATATGAAATTGACATATATATACTACTTTATATGCAGGCCCCTAGTGAGGCACCGGTGCGTGAAGAGCACCAAATTGGTGGCCCACCTTTGACGAGCCAGCAGGTATGTTTATGTAGATCGCTTTCTTTGTACGTTTGTGTACATATATTGATCAAGTAACATTCAATATGTATCCTAATTTTGATATGTAACATGTCTTATGCAGGTTTCCCATGATGAGTATATTGTCTTGCAACCTATTCCCTCTCATGCAGAGGTAGATTCGTAGACACAAGTATTATTTGAAATATGATTTTAATTATATATGCTTTTAATTATGTTTCGCTTTGTTTGTAAAAATCATTTTGTAACTTACATATCGCTTTGACATATGTTACTTTATGTAGGAACCTGTTGTGACGGTGGTGCTTAAAGAGCACCAAAGCGAGGTTGTTGTCAACCCACCTCTTCCCCCCAAATAGGTACATGTACATGTTTCGCTTTCTTTGGTAGTTCATCATTTTCCTTCCAAATAGTATATATGTCTTTGATTCACTATTTTATATGAAATTGACATATATATATGCTACTTTATATGCAGGACCCTAGTGAGGCACCGGTGTGTGAAGAGCACCAAACCGGTGGCCAACCTTTGATGAGCCAGTAGGTATGTTTATGTCTAGATTGCTTTCTTTGTATGTTTGTGTACATATCTTTATTTGATTTGGTGCTTGAAGAAACCCAAATTGGTGACCCTCTCCCCCCCAAGGTACATGTATATTTGTTGACATTGGCACACACACACACACACACACACACACACACACACACACACACACACACACACACACATATATATTATGCAGCCTGATAGTGAGCAAGTGGTGCAAGAAGAGCACCCAATCAGGGTCGCTGTTAGTGAGGCACCAGGACCCATGATTACTTACTCACGTATAGTAAGTAGAAATGTTATTTTGGTTTCAAGGAAATTGAACAAATGTATATAGAATTTTTAAAGGCTGGTAAATTAACTTACAAATGTTGGTTTTTCTGCAGTCTCCACTGATGAGACCTATCCCTCTTGTTCAGCGATGGGGATCACCAATGAGCAGTCGTAAAAGAAAGCTACACTTCTCTAAAGGCTCTAGCAGTGGCAACAAAATAGGGGAAACTAGAAAAAATGTATAGGGGGCATACATAGATGTATCTTTTTGTTCATATTTGTACACACAGATGTACTTTTTGATCCACTATTTTGTATTATGGCCATGTGGCATGGAAATTTTTGTACAACATTATTGCTATACATATATAATATAAAGCAAGGTTCAAATTTATACATATATATGGTTGACTTGATCTTGTAACATGATATCATGGTTGACTTGGTCTTGGAACATGATATGTGTGGATGACCTATGTGATATAATGATATGTGTGGTTCATGCATGTGTGTTAACTTAAATGAATTTCCAATACTTAAAGGAAGAATTTAAACGACTCATCAACTTTTTAACATCATACAATTCTAACATACAATAACATATACCCTAATTTACACACAGTAACACACACTAACATACTCTACAATTCTAACATGTACACAATAACATACGAGCTACATTACCCTACGACACTAACATCATACCATACTATGATACAATAACATGTACCATAACATAACATACTAGTTCAATATGTACCATTATCTAACTCAACCAAAATAGTGAAATATATACATTGATATTACATGTCACCTTTATTTGAATCACAAGGAAGAAACCAAATAGGGCCCTTCAATTATCTCTTCGAACTCCATATCTTCCAGAATTTGACTTCCTTAAGGAAGAGAATCAACAATAATGTTTAGTTCCCAAAAACATGCTGGAAATAAATGTACTAAAGAGTAGCAGTATTTGACAATTAAAGGTCTTGTTTAACATCCAATTTATAGTGAGATCCTAGTCAACAAAAACCCAGAGAGTTTTTACACCACCATTGAAAGCACATTTTATCAAGAGCATTGAGGCCATTAATTATCCAAAGTTGTGTGTTCCAATGCCAGCTCCAACTTTATACTTACTGACATGCATATATATCATTTAGAAAAATAAGATGCCCAATGATACTAAAATTCGGATCACTTTGATATGTAAGCTACCATGGGAAAATAATTAGATGTACATGTGTTTAGTGTAATTTTTGAGACATGTGTGTTTAGTGTTTAGTTGGTGCATGCAAGTATCAAGGTGATCATGTGTTTGTAGTTCACTCTCCTAACTTGCATGATTGCTCACCAAACCCTAGTTGGACATCCCATACCTTGTCTTGACCCTAGTTGGAGCATGCCACAATAATGTTTAGTTTCCAATAATGTTGGTGCATGCAAGTATTGGTGGTCTCATGTGTTTGTAGTTAACTCTCCTAACTTGCATCATTGCTCACCAAACCCTAGTTGGACATCTCATACCTTGTCTTGACCGTAGTTGGAGCATGCACAAATTGGTGACTCATGAAACCCTAATTGGTGCATGCAAGTATTGGTCATCTCATGTGTTTGTAGTTGACTCTCCTAACTTGCATGATTTCTCACCAAACCCTAGTTGGACATCTCATACCTTGTCTTGACCCTAGTTGGAGCATGCACAACTTGGTGACTCATGAAACCCTAGTTGGTGCATGCAAATATTGGTGATCTCATGTGTTTGTAGTTGACTCTCCTAACTTGCATGATTGCCCACCAAACCCTAGTTGGACATCTCATACCTTGTATTGACCCTAGTTGGAGCATGCCACAATAATGTTTAGTTCCCAATAACATGCTGAAAATATATGTACTAAAGAGTAGCAGTATTTGGTCCAATTAGGTCTTGTTTAACATCCAATTTATAGTGAGATCCTAGTCAACAAAAACCTAGAGAGTTTTTACACCACCATTGAAAGCACATTTTATCAAGAGCATTGAGGCCATTAATTATCCAAAGTTGTGTGTTCCAATGGCAACTCCAACTTTATACTTACTGACATGCATATATCATTTAGAAAAATAAGATGCCCTGTGATACTAAAATTCGGACCACTTTGATATGCACCATCAAGGAAACCCATGACTTTGATATGTAAGCTACCATGGGCAAATAATTAGATGTACATGTGTTTAGTGTACCTTTTGAGACATGTGTGTTTAGTGTTTATTTGGTGCATGCAAGTATCAAGGTGATCATGTGTTTGTATTTCACTCTCCTAACTTGCATGATTGCTCACCAAACCCTAGTTGGACATCTCATACCTTGTCTTGTTCCTAGTTGGAGCATGCCACAATAATGTTTAGTTCCCAATAATGTTGGTGCATGCAAGTATTGGTGATCTCATGTGTTTGTAGTTGACTCTCCTCACTTGCATGATTGCTCACCAAACCCTAGTTGGACATCTCATACCTTGTCTTGACCCTAGTTGGAGCATGCACAACTTGGTGACTCATGAAACTCTAGTTGGTGCATGCAAGTATTTGTCATCTCATGTGTTTGTAGTTGACTCTCCTAACTTGCATGATTGCTCACCAAACCCCAGTTGGACATCTATGACCTTGTCTTGATCCTAGTTGGAGCATGCAAGTATTGGTGATCATGTGTTTGTAGTTCACTCTCCTAACTTGCATGATTATTCACCAAACCCTAGTTGGACATCTCATACCTTGTGTTGACCCTAATTGGAGCATGGACAACTTGGTGACTCATGAAAGCCTAGTTGGTGCATGCAAGTATTGGTGATCATGTGTTTCTAGTTCACTCTCCTAACTTGCATGATTGCACACCAAACCCTAGTTGGACATCTCATATCTTGTCTTGACCCTAATTGGAGCATGCACAACTTGGTGACTCATGAAACCCTAGTTGGTGCATGCAAGTATTGGTGATCTCATGTGTTTGTAGTTGAATCGATCCTAACTTGCATGATTGCACACCAAACCCTAGTTGGACATCTATGACCTTTTCTTGACCCTAGATGGAGCATGCCACAATAATGTTTAGTTCCCAATAACATGCTGAAAATAAATGTACTAAAGAGTAGCAGTATTTGGTCCAATTAGGTCTTGTTTAACATCCAATTTATAGTGAGATCCTAGTCAACAAAAACCTAGAGAGTTTTTACACCACCATTGAAAGCACATTTTATCAAGAGCATTGAGGCCATTAATTATCCAAAGTTGTGTGTTCCAATGCTAGCTCCAACTTTATACTTACTAACATGCATATATCATTTAGAAAAATAAGATTCCCTGTGATACTAAAATTTGGATCAATTTGATATGCACCATCAAGGAAACCCATGACTTTGATATGTAAGCTACCATGGGAAAAGAATTGGATGTACATGTGTTTAGTGTACTTTTTGAGACATGTGTGTTTAGTGTTTAGTTGGTGCATGCAAGTATCAAGGTGATCATGTGTTTGTAGTTCACTCTCCTAACTCGCATGATTACACACCAAACCCTAGTTGGACATCTCATACCTTGTCTTGATCCTAGTTGGAGCATGCACACCAATAATGTTTAGTTCCCAATAATGTTGGTGCATGCAAGTATTGGTGATATCATGTGTTTGTAGTTGACTCTCCTAAATTGCATGATTGCTCACCAAACCCTAGTTGGACATTTCATACCTTGTCTTGACCCTAGTTGGAGCATGCACAACTTGGTGACTCATGAAACCCTAGTTGGTGCATGCAAGTATTGGTCATATCATGTGTTTGTAGTTGACTCTCCTAACTTGCATGATTGCTCACCAAACCCTAGTTGGACATCTATGACCTTGTCTTGACCCTAGTTGGAGCATGCAAGTATTGGTGATCATCTGTTTGTAGTTCACTCTCCTAACTTGCATGATTACGCACCAAACCCTAGTTGGACATCTCATACCTTGTCTTGACCCTAATTGGAGCATGACACAATAATGTTTAGTTCCCAATAATGTTGGTGCATGCAAGTATTGGTTATCTCATGTGTTTGTAGTTGACTCTCCTAACTTTCATGATTTCTCACCAAACCCTAGTTGGACATCTCTTACCTTGTCTTGACCCTAGTTGGAGCATGCACAACTTGGTGACTCATGAAACCCTAGTTGGTGCATGCAAGTATTGGTGATCTCATGTTTTTCTAGTTCACTCTCCTAACTTGCATGATTTCTCACCAAACCCTAGTTGGAGCATGCAAGTATTGGTGATCATGTGTTTGTAGTTCACTCTCCTAACTTGCATGATTACGCACCAAACCCTAGTTGGACATCTCATACCTTGTCTTGAATCTAATTGGAGCATGCCACAATAATGTTTAGTTCCCAATAATGTTGGTGCATGCAAGTATTGGTGATCTCATGTGTTTTTAGTTGACTCTCCTAACTTGTATGATTGCTCACCAAACCCTAGTTGGACATCTAATACCTTGTCTTGACCCTAGTTGGAGCATGCACAACTTGGTGACTCATGAAACCCTAGTTGGTGCATGCAAGTATTGGTGATCTCATGTGTTTCTAGTTCACTCTCCTAACTTGCATGATTGCTCACCAAACCCTAGTTGGACATCTCATACCCTGTCTTGACCCTAGTTGGAGGATGCAACAATAATGTTTAGTTCCCAATAACATGCTGAAAATAAATGTACTAAAGAGTAGCAGTATTTGGTCCAATTAGGTCTTTTTAACATCCAATTTATAGTGAGATCCTAGTCAACAAAAACCTAGAGAGTTTTTACACCACCATTAATTATCCAAAGTTGTTTGTTCCAATGCCAGTTCCAACTTTATACTTATTGACATGCATATATCAAAGAAAAATAAGATGCCCTGTGATACTAAAATTCGGATCACTTTGATATGCACCATCAAGGAAACCCATGACTTTGATATGTAAGCTACCATGGTAAAAGAATAAGATGTACAGGTGTTTAGTGTACTTTTTGAGACAATGCTTGAATAAGAGATTAATTCTTGAACAAAAGAATGGTTGTTTCCTCAAGTAGAACTCATAACTAAGTTAATCCCTAGCCAAATCCCCCATATGACCATGTACAAATAATTACTTTATGATGATTTTGAGTTCTCTTTTTGCATACCAATGCCACTAACAATCATAATAAAAGCACATCTCATACCTTGTTCCGTCTCATAAAGCACATCTCATGACTTGCATGATTATGCACCAAACCCTAGTTGGACATCTCATACCTTGTCTCAAGACCCTAATTCCAGAGCATGCAACTTGGTGACTCATGAAAGCCTAGTTGGTGTGCATGCAAGTATTGGTGATCACATGTTTCTAGTTCACTCTCCTAACTTGCATAATTTCTCTCCAAACCCTAGTTGGACATAAAATAACTTGTCTTGACCCTAGTTGGAGCATGCAAAATTGTGACTCATGAAAGCCTAGTTGGTGCATGCAAGAATTGGTGATCATGTGTTTCTAGTTCCCTCTCGTAATTAAATGTATATATATATTAAACTAAAACATCAAGAAATGTAAATTTCAACAACTCGAGACCTTGTTATTTTCCGAACTATATTTGGTGGTGTCTAAAGACACCATTCTTGGCACCTCCAATGTGTCGTAGATGGTGTTTGTATCCTAGGCACACGAAAGGCTAGACATTAGTAACATCATAAGAAAGAAAAGAGAACCCAATGAAAATGTGCAAACATGGTTTAAATAACGCACCTCACAATGCACTCATACAAGTAGGCCATCCGGATCATCTCTGGTGACGATAGTGTCCATCAATCTTTCGTGCTCTATATGAGGTAGCAAGTATCGTAAATGTGACCTATTTTGTGAGCAAGTGTGCAGAGCTTGATGTTTGTACCAACTACTAGGTTGGTGAAGTGGTATATAATAGCTCCTGGTCTATAATCCTAATATACATACCCACCCTTCCTTTTCTGTTGTGCTGCAAGTGTTAAGTACTCCCCTTTTATAACCATAGAGTCGATTGGGAATTCAATATTTTCATCATCTGTAACAGGTTCTAGAAGGGTTTGTTTCCCCTCTAAGCAACATGCCAACCAATAGTCAGAACCCCATTCATTATTTTTTGGGGAAACCACTGCATATATCTGACCTGTGAAAGGAAATAGGTCGAGTTAACAATACATTTTGTAAATAAAGTCTTGCATTTCTAATTTCTACATAAATTAAATTATACAAAGGTCGGGTAAACAATACATAAATACATTTTCTTATTTAGGTACTACTCATGTACCTTCTTGTATGAGATTCGATATGTGATCATAGTCTCTAGAAATATGTGTCTGATCATCTTCCAAATGGTCTATTTCATTTCCCCTGTTGAAATTGGTGCCAAGTGTCACTCGATCCCATGTATCAATGGTATCAGTATGCTCACAATCATCCCATTCACCGATGCTATAGGAACTGCAAAAGCAATCCTTCAATCTTGTCCAAATTTGTAGGGCCGAGTTTTCTAAGCTTCTAATTGAATGAAACTGTCAAGTTCCATGCACTTTGTTCACCCGAGGTGTTTGTGATCGGTCCACATTTGTAACCTCCTAGAATATTCTTCACACTAAGTGTTTCCTTGTTGCTTGTTCTGCCATGACAGATGCTCACCATTGGACTATAGATGCAGCGTCTCGAAGGAGAGCACCTGTAAACTTCATCTCTTCCCTTCGAAGGAAAGTTTTAATGCATGCACTAGCACCATCGTGCTATCCTTTTCCATGACCAGTTTCAAAGTAGTTCCATACATGTGGCACCTTGTATTTTAGGTGCAACAAACACAACCATTCAAATACATGTGCATTCTTGAACTGTCCAGCACAACCATCTGACCAAATGAAATGACGATAAAATGGTATATCCATAGCTATCACATGGTCATAGAATAATTTAAAGCAATGTTGCACGTAATGGATTTCATGGGTCCGTTCGTCACTTATGTAGAAGTGACTTTCTTTCAGTATCACACGTTTCTCTTCACTGCTATCTTGCCCATGTCGATACGTGATATGCACCATTATGCTCACCTGATCTGAGTGATAGTATTGACTTTGAATTTCATTTCGTGGTTGCAGGGCGTAATTTTCAGCAAAGTCAACCATTGATAGTATTGTTCTGAGAGGGAAGGTGTCCCGGCATATTCTGAATTGCTCATCTTGCCACCGTGCCATATCGACATGTTGAATGTACTGTTGGATCTTTCCATGAAACTATGGAATAAAATCACATACTTGAACCTGGTACATGAATATTAATATGTCAATAAACCACATAAAAAAATGTGTGTGTACACATGAATATTAATTTGTCAATATTCAAGAATTTACCTGTGAAGTCACCAATTTAATCTTCCTGCTTTCTTTCTCATCATTTAGCTGATATGTCTCATACCGATAGTTCTGCTTCTCAACAATTGCATTCCCGAATGCTTGATATTCACTTTCATGGATGCAATCAAACCATAAGGATAGCCCACCAAAATTGTTGCAAGAACCGTCTACACATTGTTTGAAGTAATATGTCTGCCCATCTTGGCTCGGACACATGATGCTATGGATGAAATCTCTGGATGACATTGGCGGTACTGTACTTAAGCATTCCTGCACATGGTTAGGATGCAAAAAATGACGTATATGTGAAAATGTATGGTAATATAGGTCAAACTCTATGTGGTATCTACAACAACAAGTGTTCCAGATGGTATTGATTCTAACATACCAAGGCTTGCATTTTTCAAAAGATCTTTGCCCGAGCCTTAGCTCTACATGGGCAACTTTAAACATCTCGAACAGTTGTGTTTGTGTCATGTCAAGATAATGCTTAACATGAGGTTCAGTGTGATGAGAACCCCTACAATGTTTTAACACATCCTTCGTGTTAGAAGAAGGCCTAGTGTTATCATGCCAAAACGTTTGCACTAGGCCCTTCACTGCTTCGACTAACTTCATGTCTTTGCGGGGAAACCTACCGCTAAATGCCCATAATGTTTCCATTTGTCCCTCTACATCAAGGTTGTCTCTTCTTACTGAACATTTTTTAAGAGTCTTTGGATGTAAAGGAACAATTTCTGATGTGCATTTAAGTAAATGACGTTGTCTTGTGGATCTACATAGAATTGATTCAGCCAATACACGACGAGCCACATTACAGTCTTTTGAATGAGTTTTTTTACCAATCGATGTGAGTGCAGCAGTAAGAGATTTAACAATGTGATTACTTGATTCCATATTCTTCATTGTTGTTATGCCTAAATTTATTCTAACAGTTGCCATATTTCTATATTTAAGCAAAGCTAAAAACAGTTGGCATTTACTGGCTTCGGATTTGTTATCAAAATATTGTTTCATTATTTGGGAAGAATGACGAAGGATAGTGCGTTTAGCCACCTTACCTTCCATGGAAGTCAATCCGCTCTCGTCCACTTGTATTCGTTTAGGAGTTCTCTTTCGTTTTGATGCAAAATTTCTTGCCGTTTGAAATGCTGGAGTGACGTTTACATCCACTACTGGCTCACAACTTCGATTAGGAGATTGAACCACCGAACATGGTTGTTGCTGAGTCACATTTGCATCGGGAGTAACATAATTATTGAACTGTTCACAAGATTGTCCGTCTACTAATGGATGAATAATATCAACTTCTGTATAACCAGCTTCTTTTAATGTTGCATTATCTTCCTTAGCCTCTACGTTAGGTATCTCTTGAGGGGGAATGGGAACTATTTGCTCATGTAATGAATGCTGACAATTTCTTGAATCTTCCCTTTTTTTTGTTTTTTATTTTATGCTTCTTCTGGTGTAAGCACCTTCCTTGCTAACTTTCTTCCTCTATTACGTACATTCCCCATTGAAATCCACCCAAACCTGTACAAAACTATGCAATTATGTAAGTAATGATAAAAAATTGCATGTCCAGCAATTCTCTGTGCGCGGGTTCAGACGAATTATGTCTTTTGATACGTTAAAGGTGGCCAACACGATGCCACCCTACATTTTCTATAAAACATATATCGCATATGCGATATAACACACCTCCGATATATTGCATATGCGATATTGAATTTTATCTTTTTAATGAAGGGAAAGGGTTTTCCATAACGCATTCTCGATATATCGCATATGCGATTTATTGCATATACGATATATTGCATATGCGATTTAGTGCTCAATGAAAATGTGTAATTTACATCTATCTAGATATGATGAGGAAGAGGGTGATGAACATTGAGGGTGTCCATGAGCATGATGATGATGAGTATGAGGGTGAGGGTGTCGATGAGGATGAGGGTGTTGATGATGGTGAGGATGAGTCTGATGAACAATGATGATGAGGATGAGGATGATGATAAGGATGAGGATGATGATGATGATGACCATGATGATGATGATGAGGATGAGGGCGATGGTGATGATGAGGAGGATGATGACTATGATGATGATGATGAGGATGAGGGTGATGGTGATGATGAGGGTGATGGTGATGATGAGGATGAGGGTGATGGTGACGATGATGATGATGAGGATGAGGGTGACGATGAAGATGATGGTGAACAATGATGGTGATGATGAGGAGGATGATGACTATGATGATGATGATGAGGATGAGGGTGATGGTGATGATGAGGATGAGGGATGATGATGATGATGATGATGACCAGGATAGTGATGATGATGAGGATGAGGATGAGGATGGTGATGATGATGAGGATGATGACAATGATGAAGATGATGGTGAACAATGATGGTGATGATGAGGAGGATGATGACTATGATGATGATGATGAGGATGAGGGTGATGATGATGAGGATGATGACAATGATGAAGATGATGGTGAACAATGATGGTGATGATGAGGAGGATGATGACAATGATGATGATGATGAGGATGAGGGTGTTGATGAAGAT
>LPNX011213309.1:37725-205717 GCA_001517045.1 Pseudotsuga menziesii | reverse complement strand
GTTGACGATGATGATGATGAGGATGAGGATGAGGATGATGATGATGATGACCATGATGAAGTTGATGAGGATGAGGGTGATGATGATGATGAGGAGGAGGAGGATGAGGATGATGATGAGGAGGAGGAGGATGAGGATGAGGGTGATGATGATGATGAGGGTGATGATGATGATGATGATGATGACGATGATGACCGTGGTGATGCTGATGAGGATGAGGGTGATGATGATGATGATGAAGATGAGGATGAGGGTGATGATGATGATGATGAAGCTCATGAGGGTGATGGTGATGATGATGATGATGAAAAATGATGATGATGATGAGGAGGAGGAGGATGATGACTATATGATGATGATGATGAAGATGAGGATGAGGGTGATGAGGAGGAGGAGGAGGATGAGGGTGGTGATGATGATGAGGATGAGGGTGGTGAACAACGATGTGTTAGGACAAAAAAAAATTAGTTAAAATTTACCTATAGCACCATTAGAATTTACCTAGTTCAATTATGATAGAAACATTAAAGAACTTCCATGAAGTAATCTATAGTGGGAACCCAACACCCATACAACTTCGAAGTAGCTAGTGACATTGTGAATCTAGAAGCCATGCGACATAAACTAGCTCTGAACATAATTCTATATAATGCATATGCGATATGAATAATTTATAACGCATATGCGATATAATGCATATGCGATATAACACATATGCGATAGAGCTTATTCATATTTCATATGTGATATGGATAAGCTATATCGCATCTGCATTATATCGCATATGCATTATTTTAAAATTTAAATAATTGGTGGGATTAAGGTTTGGCATTAGGTTTGGAAGCAGCTTTAGAATACCGAACCTATTGGCTAGGACTAATCAACCAGGGCTATTACTTGTCTTTTAGAACTCTATCAATATGCTTAGATTAGATGGCATGTTTTGATATGACATACACAATATTTTTTTATGAAAATGTACGATATTGTAGAGTACGAAATGACGATTCTGAATACGTAATTTTTTCCTTCAAAACTATGTTTTATTTATTTATAATTATTTTTCTAAATGAAAATACATTAGTTTTTGAAAATACATACATCGATTGTTTGTTATATAACTTTTGATTTCCATCACCATTTCCCAAAAAAACTATATGGTGCACTAGACGAGATCAAGCTCTACGATCTTATATTAATAAATCAAGGATTTCATTAATTGTTGCCCCTAAAGTGTTGCACCCACACATAAGGTTTTAATTTCAAACTTTTCTGACTTCAATAATTAATAATAAAAAAAATAATTCATGAAAAATTCCAAATAAATAGTGTTGCACTAGGCCCATATGTCCTTTATATGTCTGCAAGATTTTATCCCAAATGGACATCATTTACCTCATATATTACTGCACCCGCACAAACATATATGTTAATATGTGTTGAAAATTTGAAAACCCACTTTCACGGAAACTAATTTTATAATCATTTACACACATTTTCTCTGCATAAATGATATATATTATGAAAGCTAATTCAATTACCTATCTTTTCTCTTTTTACTTCATCTTCAAATAAGTTAGCGAAGTACCCCTAATTGTCACCTAAATTCAGAGTTTTCCGTTTATTCCAGTATTATGTGGCATCTAAAGTGTCCTTAAAGGAGTCCATGATTGTGCATCAGCCTGAGAATGAATCATGGGATGGAACTGTCGACATAAATTTCAAGATTATGTCGAATGTCGACAATGATGATATGGAAGAGGAAGTGGTTCAAACACCACATGTAAGTCAACTGGTTGCAGTATTGACGACTCCCATGACACCATGACATGGTTCAGCACAAGGACCATCAACACAAGTGGCAGCTCAAGCTACACTGACAAGCACACCAAGAGGACAACATACTCCATCAAGTATTTGTTCAAGGTCAACATTGTCAAAACTAGTGAAGATAAGAAGTCTGCGTTAAATATATGAAGCTGGTACACCAAATTCATTCTCTCGCTTTGCATTATTTTATCCTATATATGATCCACTAACATTTGAAGAAGCTGTCGAAGAATAAGTATGGGCACAAGCCATGGATGAAGAAATATAATGCATTTAGAAGAACCAGACATGGGAACTAGTTGATGTGCCAAAATACAAAGATGTAATCAGCGTCAAATGGATTTACAAGACCAAGCAACATGCTAATGGGAATGTGCAGAAGCACAAAGAAAGAATGGTAGGAAGAGGGTTCACAAAACAACCTGGCATAGAATTCAATGAAATGTTTGCACCTGTTGCATGCATGGATACAGTCAAAACAGTCTTGGCCATTGCTGCACAAAACAAATGGCCTGTTTATCAAATGGATGTCAAGTTGACTTTTTTGAATGACTATCTAAAAGAGAAAGTATATGTGGAACAGCCACAAGGCTATGAAGTTCCATGTCAAGAGAATAAAGTATATAGGCTGAAAAAGGCACTCTATGGTTTGAAGCAAGCTTTTAGAGCTTGGTACAGTCGGATTGATTCCTATCTCACTAAATATGGATTTCACAGAAGTGAAAGTGAACTGACATTGTACACCAAAGTTGATGAGAAAGGTAAGATGCTAATTGTTTGCTTGTATGTAGATGATTTAATATTTACTCATGATTTTGGCATAGCAAATTTTAAATCAGTCATGGAAAGTGAATTTGAAATGACTGATCTAGGGATTATGGAATTTTTTCTGGGCATTGAAGTCCAACAGTCTGAAAGTGGTATATTTATATCATAGTCTAAATATGCATGTGAAGTTTTAAAAATATTTAATATGTCTAATTGCAAGATAGCCCCAACACCAATAATAACAGGTTTAAAATTGAGCAAGGATGATGAAGGATCAACTGTAGATCTTATGATGTTCAAAAGGCTTGTTGGCATCCTTATGTATTTGACAACGACAAGACCAGACACCATGTATGGAGTAAGTCTTATCTCAAGATTCATGGAGTCACCAAAAGACTCACATTGGAAAGTAGGTAAAATAATTCTTAGGTATGTAAGTGGCACAAAATACCTTGGCATTATGTATTCAACCTCAGAAAATTTTAAACTCACTAGATACATTGACAGTGACAATGGAGGCAGCATAGATGAAAAGAAGAGCACATCTGGGTACACATTTTATTTTGGTACATGTGTTGTTTCATGGGATTCAAAGAAACAACCCACAATAACTCTATCTTCAGCAGAAGCAGAGTATGTTGTAGTTACAAGAACTGCATGTCAAGTTGTCTGGATGCAAAGAGTGTTAAAAGACTTGTCATAGAACCATCAAGAATTTATAACCATCTTTTGTGAAAACAATTCAGCCATTCCATTATCAAATAATCATGTGTTTCATAAGAGAACCAAGCACATCAACATAAGGTTTCATTTTATAAGAGAGTTGGTGAACAACAAAGAAATCTATTTGGAATTTTGCAGGTCTGAATATCGACTTGCAGACATCTTTACAAAACCATTGGCAAATGATACATTTCAGTATCCGCGTAGTTATCTTGGAATGACAAGTTCTGTACATTGAACTCTATCATGCACAGAGCAAGTCTAAGATCTGAAACATTTTGTAATTTTTGTTTAAAAAAAACCCCATGTGCTCATAAGTAAGGGGGAGTATTGGAAATATTAATTACTTGTAGATCCATATCAGTGCTCAATCGACTCTATCAGAGTCCATATCAGCTCACATCTTGTCGATCAGTCTGACAAGAGGGAAGATTCCATGATTTGGCAATATAAACCAGTCGAATTAATTTATGAAGCTAAGTTTGTAGGTAGATAGTTATTACATCCATTAATGGCAAGTCTGTAGATTCATGTAGAAGTAATTTTCAAGTTGCCTATAAATAGAAGAAGAAGTTTGTAAATCATTTTGAACTGTAGGTGAGAAAAAGAGAGAACTCTGAGCAAAGAGTGAAGTTGAATCTCAAGCTTTTGTGTGTGTGATTTTTTGAAGAGATGAATATCTATAAAAGGATCAGTCAGTGAACCGTCAAGTTTGGATCTGTCGGAGAGCCGACAAGTTTGTATTACATTTTGTTATTTCTCGACAAGTTATATATATCAAATAGTTTATGGTTGAATGCATGTTTATTTGGCTGTACAATATTTCCATATTTATTTGTGTAAATGTTGTTTACATTTACGACTTGAGTGAAAGATCAAAGAATCCATAAATTTCTCACCCAATAAAATTTCCAGGTTTTACGACAGAGTGGTAGGCACAAGTTTCCTAAATGTTTGGTTATATTTTTTTATCGTTCTGCTGAATTGTTGATTGTGTCACTTTTTACTTCATCTTACTAACAGGTGAAAAAAATTTGTAATTTCTTAAGTCTTTTAGACTAAGAAATATCATTTGTAAATTTTGACTAAAACCAAACTAGAGCAAGTAAGTCCAAGTAAAACTGTTGAGTAAAACCGACAAGTTGTCGAAGTGGTCAGACTGACAAGTGGTTGAAGTAAAACTTGTTGGTAGAACTGACAAGTAATAAATTTTCAAGAAAAAATAGTCGGGTCTAAAAGGCCGACCATATTGGTATACTTGTCTAATCGGTTTCACCCAACAAGTAAAAAGAAAAAGAGGTCGTTGTGGAAATTTTATAACTGAGTAGTAACTCAATTTTGCCAGCTCGATTTTTGCTAACAACAACAACACAACATATTGTAGATTTAGAAGAAAATATTGGGTTTCTTCTGTGCAACCTTGAGGGATGGTAAGGCGATCTGGAACAAAGAATTGAAGCCGAAATAAGGTAATCCAACCAGAGGAATGAAGAGACCTTGAGGAAATCAGAAAGGAAAAATTCAAAGGTGGCTCTAGTAGAGGTGGAGGTGAAATGTTTGCTTGTGCGTGGACATTAACACAACATAGTAAGTAAGGACCTTCAGGAAGAAATTAAATGTCTAAGAAGAGAGGTTGCGCCAAGGGTCACGTGAGTGGACCATCATTGCTTCTTCATGATTAGGTTCTCCAAGGGCTTGGAAAGGTATGTATAATGTTGAACCATTGATCAACACACTAGCTCCTCATCCCCAAAAATCGTGTTCCAACACCAACAATTCAATAGTACTATGCCAAGAAATCAAGCCCCAACACTCTAGACCACCGAGTTACTCAAAATATCATGTCCTTCTTTGATCTATCTGAATTTTGTTGTTTCAGTTTCAATAGGATATATACTAGCAGGCATTTTGAATATGTATAAACAATAGCAAACAACTGTGGATAAAAACTAGAAAAATAGCCTGTCCAGACTCAGAGCTATCTAAACTAATGCTATATTTTCTACTCTTCCTGGTTGGATAGTTCACCCACTGCCCCCTTTTATATAAAAATATTCTCAGTTTCTATTAAAAAATACGCTGTGAATATAAATATTAAAATTAAAATTATATTTTTTTTGAGCTTTTTAAATTTAAAGTATTTTTGTTCTAAATTTAAATTCTAAATTTATATTTTTATTCGGAATTTTAATTGGATTTTGAGGCGTGTGTCCTTGTGTGGGATTCAACTATATAGTTTTTAACTGAATTTGGAGATGAAGGTAGCTTATGTGGTCTATATTTAGATTTAAATATAAATATTAAAATTAATATTTTATTTTTCCTCAGTTTTTTAAATTTAAAAAAATATTGTTTTAAATTTTAATTACGTGTTATTAAGGGGACAATTCTCCTGCTACTTTTGGCATCTGTCGACGGCCTATGAGGAGTTGGCCCTTTTCCACCTCTTAAATGCTATCCATGGCACATTGACTTGTCCTTTTCAATGACCTTTCCAACATTTAACGTTTAATCTTCCAATTGTTTCTTTTCTTATGTTTTGATAGCCAAAGTATTCAAACAAGCACAAAATAACTTCTGGAAAATCTGTGTTGTCTCTATAATTTTGAAATTACTGGGTTAGTTTCATGTTTCTTTCTAATCTAGGGCATTAATAATAAAAAAATTGAAAGAAAAAATCCATAACATTTGGTAGTCCTGAGGCTAGTCATTTGCGATTCAATATCACTTTGATTTCGAAGTTTATAATATGTTGGTTTTACGTTAACCAACTCAAAACTCATGGAGTCTACTTTCCTAATGGGTAGGTTATTCCATCATTTTGCAGAGCTTAGAACACCATGAATATGCTTTATATGAGGTGATTTGCAGTTTTAAATCAATTTTGTGTAGTTACATCAATTCACTCTGAATGTGGGTTTATTATCCTTCATTCTCCACGAACATAGTAACTAACTACATCTATGTATTTTCAACAGATTTATAGGTTTGAAGTAGAAATTTCAAATAAATTCACCATGAGTTTGTCTCCTAAGCAATCTCATTATCCTGACTCTCTTGATATGTGTTTCCATTATCCTAACTCTCTATTTGAAGGGTTACTCTCCCTTCTATAACCGGTCTAGTTTTTGGTCCCATTATCAAAATTGGGATTTCAAAGAATCCCTCCATTGTAAAGCGATGCTACAAGATAGGGTTCACACTGCAAAACAAAATAAAATTATCCATGCACTTGTCCAATCTGCAGGCTAAAATAAAAGCATAAGCATTAAGAAAACTCAGAAAGAGTATTTCAATACCTGCGTATAGGCAGATGCGTCGTAATATGGTCCCTTTGTGATTTGAGAAGCATACGTTAGACCCATATGACTATCTTCCTTGTATATACCTTCAGGTTTACTTTCTCCATAGCAGCGGGTTTCCTTTCTCTAGAGTAACAAGAACGCGAAATATCTAGCTGGAACCTCCTTCTTCTCAGCGTAATTAGGAGTTGGATTGGGTTTGGGTTATCCTCATGTCAGCTCATCCCTATGTTAACTCATTAGTGCCATCAAGTTCCTATTTGAAGTTTGCTACAAAATGTAGCAACCTTGTTTGAATTTTCTTTATTACTCTAAAAAAAATAGCATGGTAAGCCGAGCATGCAAACTGAGCAGCAAGTAGTTGGGCCATGCTGAGGATCAAATTTAAATATGCACCAAGAGGATTATGAGCGCTTGGGTGTAAAACAACAGTCCATCCAACGGTTCATAATCCCACCACAAAAACATTAATGTGTTGTTGCCTATTGTTTATTGAACGTTGAGTACCACATAGCCTGAACATGCACACATTGATTTCCACACAGCCTTGGTTAACTACCACCTGGTTGAAACTTCCCATGTCCAGGAATGATATTTTCAATGTAGTGCAGCTGGAAGTCTAGAAAGCTTGGGGATAGAAAAGGAATAAGCTCTATTTATTTTTGCTCATTGGTTCCACCTTTTTCTTTTCCTTTTGGCTCTCCCACAAACATCCTTTAATCATGCTTCCACAAATTTTCCCCTTCTTTTATCATTTATTCAACACAATCTAAGTAGGAGGGTCTTTGATGTTAAAGGAAGGATTCATGGGAATTTTGTTTTAATAATTAAAAACATGTTACCTAGAGACATGCCCAATGCTGTAGTTAATGTAAGGTTTACCCAATTCACAATGAATTGAATGTAATCTTTCAAAGATGAAGAAACTTGGCATAAAGTCCAGGGTTCCCAAGATATTGCAAAGGGCATTTGGATTTGGATCTGAGCAAATAAATGAATCTGGCTATAAAATTTGAGGTGGATTAGATGATACTATCTCTTCTACAGCTAGAGAAAGGACACTGAAAGCATAATCGCAAATATGTAAATCAAGAGTCTCCATATTTGAAGGAAGTGACGATGAATGTGTCAATTTACTATCTACCAAGTTACTATAGAATTTACTGTCTACCAAGTTACTACACAGACCAGTACTAGGAGCACCGATATTAGAATCAACGTGCCCCCACATGTGAGACACATAGGTCGGAGAACGGGAGTCCTCTTGTTGCCTTCCAACTCAAGCTACTCCATAAGGTGAACCAGCTGGAATGGACTCCAACAAAATTAATGCATTTTAAACCAACAAGAGAAGAAACCAAGTTCTCTAAAGTTACCTAAAACTTGGAAAACTCCTATAACTATGCTCGTATTTTTTGAATTTTGTTTTCTTTGTAATATTTCGTTGGCATTCAAAGGATCAAGGTGAAAACATTAACTTATTCACTGAATGTTTTTAAATTTAAAAAATTTATGTACAAAAGCTTTTTGGAGAAACTTACTTTCACTTATGTGGCGATTTGGAAGTTTGATGTAACTTATTTTCACTTATTTTCCTAGACTTGTTTTCATCACATAAACTTATATTATTAACATACAAAAATTCTCTCATTTTCGAAACATATCGAAGTTCTCTTCATTTCCCTGGAATGGGCCATTTCATGCCTTTTTCATCTCGCAAGAGTTTTAGCAACGAGCTATGCCTTCTCCGTCACATTTATCACTAGCAAAGGAAACGTTTCCCCTGATGAAACCACAAAAACCCACTACATCACCTCTTCGGGTCTCAAGGATATCAATTTGAATATATCAGGTGAAACATCCACAACCACAAACTGATCAGAACACTTCGAAGATGAACGAAACACTTGATATTTGTTCCCTTACATTCCAAAGCAAAGCGATTTCTAGGTCGGGGGTTCGAGTCCCATGGTGCACTTATGAGCATAAAAATCAAACAGTCTCACCATCCAATTCGATATCGTATGCCCTAACCCTCTCCCTTTCCTCCAGTAGACCATGGATCTCACGATCGATTTTCATCTAAACTTCATCCCATATTCTTGAGGTTCCCAATTCGACCTCGCCTTCACTAACCATAGAATTTATCAAAAGTGATATAGCCATACATTGGTCATATGCCCTGTTTAGAGAGAGTATCTGCTTGAGAGTTTGTTTCCCTGTACACATGCTGAAAGGTAAACCCAGAAAATTCAATGATGATAAGACGACCCCACTTTAACCAATGGTCTATATGAAATGCATGCAACTATGATTTTTCCAAATCGCAATAAATAGTAACCCCTTGAGTCCCAAAATATCTTAATCTGAAGGAGAAAACGCCGCTTTTCAACCACAGTAGGCCCTATAGTGCCAACAATTCAACCTTGGTATTACGCCTTGAGCCCACTGCCATTTTAAGATGGATTTGGTATTATCTATTCAAATTTAGCAACATGCCTACACCACACATTCCATCCTAAGAAGCCCCATAAAAAAACCATATTGAATCCCCTTCGGTATTTCAGGATGAATAATGATATGAAGCTTATGAATAATAGCATTTGATTTGGTATTAATGATGATATTCAGCCGCCAATTTAGTAGATAGTTTTTATTTTCGAAGATACAGAGATTCCTGGCCCTCTAGGTCTCCCAAATAGAATACAAGGGAAGATATTTGATATTTTCCTTACACTAGGGAAAGTTCATGAATCATTCATTGAAGGAATCACCCACCCAATCATTTGTGTGCTTCAACTTCACTTTCAATCTTCTCCAAATATCTCTGAAATAGCTTCAATGCCCAAATAAATGAGAAGTGGATGACAAGACATAACACATGCCTACTAGGACCAAACCAACCACATTTCATGACATTCACCCAACTTAGAATACAAACCATATAGAAAATCCATAAGAAACATTTAATCTTGTGTGGAGTCTTTATTTTCCATAGTCTATTCGACCACAAGAAAGAAGAAGATTAACCCTCCTATCCTAAAATAACATCATATTCTTTTCTAGAAAAGATATATCCTGACACCAAACAAACAAAAAATCAATTACACATTTTAGTAGTAATGTAATTTAATTTGACCTTGCGATACTGGTTTTTATTATTATTAATGTTTAGCATAAGGTTTGACATTTAGGAATTTTTAACTTAGTATCTTGCATTTGGTTTTATTTTCCTTAAAACTGTATGATATCTTGGAACAATGAATTATTCTTATAATGAAATCTCACTTATGATTACCAAATCTACAAAATGAACATACGTTGGAAAAACCATAATGTGAAAATAAGTAATGAAGTGATACTATTCCATAATTGTGAAAGATTTCAAAATAAATTCAATTATAAAAGCTCATAGATATCATGGAAAAGATAATAAAAAAAATAAACTTCTTAATATATATATTTTGAATGAGTAACCAAGATATAAATAATGCCTACTTTTGTGGCTAGTGGTTTTATCACCTCGCAATCGAAGCATGATACATGCCAAGTTATTGAGCTTTGACGAAAAGTCAACTTCCTTGAGGATGTGATTAGGAAAGGGGATGTCAAATGTCATAATAAGTTGCAATGTGCATACACGATGAGCAGAGCTAAATTTCTCGTTTTCGTAGTACTCCTCAAATGATGGAAGATAGTCAGTGGTGATCCACTTTGCTTCTCACATATATGAATCAAGACAAGCCTCCCACTACACACACAGAACCAAATTCAGTAATCAATCACCCATGGGACTACTTCTAATATCAAAGAAACAAATGCATGATTTATTATTTTCCATGCAATCTCTTGAGCATAGTTGAGTGTGTCTTAGCCTTGAGCATTCTCTGCCTCTCGATCCACACTCCTTTCATATATTTTCGAAGGCACTCTATCCCGGATGAATCCCATATGGTCATTATTAAAGACACAAGTTTTTGTCAAGTCAGTTAGATCCCAATATGGTTTGTACCATCCCCAGAACGAAGATCCTAGGAAGGTTGGTCATATCTTCGAATAGTAATATCCCAATTACATGTGTTCCAAATATCATTTGCAAATTTTGTGGTCCAGCATTCATTTGCATACATTGTGGTCTTGCATTCATTTGCAGATGATGAGATTCCAACATTGTTTATGTTGTGGGTGATTATGCATTAATTTGCGGATTGTCTTGTGATGTGTTTGCATGTGTGATATTGTAGGTAATTCTCAATATGACGATGATTGAGATGATGAGATGTAATGCTCATGATGATGTGACGAGATGGGATTCTCGTGATGATGCAACAAGGTGTGATGTGTTCGTGATATGATGTGTCGAGATGATGTGTTCATGATATAATGTGTCGATATGTGATGATCATGATGATGTGTCAAGATGTGATGCTCATGATAATGTGTCGAGATGTGATGTTCATGATGATGTGTCGAGATGTGATGCTTGAGATGATGTGTTGAGATGTGATGCTTGAGACAATGATGTGATTCTCCATGATGATGATGTTCCACGTATGACGACGATGTGGATATAGTTGTGAAAAATTCCTATCACGTATAGACTTACCAGTCAGTAGTACAATTGTGTTTTTTAAATGTACAACATCAGGAGTCATTCTCCATGATACTTGTGGTGTATCAAGTCCATAACTTATATTGTATTAAGTTCATAAATCTCTCCATGAGACTTGTGTTGTATCAAGTCCGACACTTATGTTGTATTAAGTTCATAAACTTATGTTGTGTTAAGTTAAATGCTTGTGTTGTATCAAGCTAGGATGTTGAGGTCATGAGAGATGCATGTAATATGATCTTATGTTGTATTAAGAAAATGATCTTATGGTGTATTAAGATCAGAACCTTATGTTGTATCAAGGTCAGAGGCTTGTGTTGTATCAAGTCCATAACTCATGTTAAATTAATTTCAGGAGTCTTGTGGTGTATCAATACTGGTCTTGTGTCGTATCAAGAGCACATGACTTGTGTTGAATCAATTCATAAGGATATGCTATGTGATTTATGGCTAGTCATGGTCATTGGGTGCTATAAGTCTCATTTAGGGATTAGCTATCCCTAAAGTTATTGACTTTAACATATGACTATATGACCTAGGGTAATACATATGATCATAGGTTGGAAACAAATCTTCTAAGTATGATATGTTAAATATGATTAATTAATAAAAAACTCATGGACCATGTAGAAATTAATTAATGATAAATGCGATGAGTATAATGATAGAGTAAGGATTCAAATTTCCCATGGAAGACCTCCATTGAACTCGAATTGCACAGACATCGGTTAAGTCTAACTTGTGGAAAACAAATTTCAATTAATTAAGGAATATACTCCTTGTTTTATTAAAAGTGGTTGTTGTGGATGGCACTTATTGTGAAGCACTAAAGACAATCAGTTAAAATCCTAACTAATGGTCAAGCAATTAGTTAATCAATTCATATTCAGTTCAGTTCAATTTAGTTCAATCCATTAACATTCAATTAGAGGCAGTTAACACCAATGAATTAATGGAGGGAACATATCTTCAGTGTGGTATATAATTACGAGGTGACAACTTGGAACCAAGTCAAGAAAGGAGCAATAGGTAAAGTGTGGAGAGTGCAAACAGTGCATACATTGTTCACAGTACCCAAAAATTCTTGCAACCATTCGCTACCTCTCATTGTATGACTGAATAATATTATTATTAAAGTGTTATGCATTTGGAAAGGCTATGGCAATATTTTGAATGATCTCTACTCTCTAGTGATGCTTAGATATCTCTTATCAATAAATCTGGAAGTATTGTAAAATCATTGTCTTCCATTATCTATCATCCTTAAAGGATTGTTTGTTGAGTTTTTCATCCTTCAGAATTGGAAGGTTTTCTGAGGGTACATCATGTGCCTTTTGGAATGAATAATTGGTGTGTTTGAATTGATTTATGAGATCTACATGCACTGGATTTGTTTATCAAAAGTTTTAAAGTTCAAGTATCTTATTATTTTTTCAAACATTGACATGGTATCAGAGTGAGGGCATGTAAGAGCTTAGCTTTGTGAAAACATTCTAAATCTACAAAGGATCTTGAAGCATTAAGCAAGAGATTGAAGTAATGGCATCAATCTCCATTCGATTGGAAGTCCAACTTGAAGGAACAAAAAAATTCAACACATGGAAGACGAGAGTGATCAACATTCTCAATGAGCATGATCTTGATTCCTTTGTTACCACTGTGATCGAAGCGCATACTGCAAATGTAGGAAGAACCAATTATAAGAAAAATCAAGAAAAGGAAAATAGGATCATATATGACTCCGTGAAGTAAAATCTCATGTTGGTGATCACACCATTGAATATGGAAAATGATTGTTTTAACACACTCATGAATATTTATGAGAAGAAGGCCCTACTCAAAAGATGTTTTTAAACAACAAGTTGTGCAATATGAAGATGGAAAGAGACGAGACCGTAGCCTCATTCTTCACAAATATTTCACAAATGAAGGATCAACTTGCAAGCATTGCATGAGGATGGTCTTCTTCAAACCATCATTGATGGGATCCTTGCCTCATGGGAGACCTTTATTCTTGTGTTAAATGGAATATAAGAGCATCCCAACTTTGAAATACGTGGGCATGATTTCATTTAAGAAGAAGGGCACATCCAAAATAAAGTAGTTCACACAAAGGAGGAGAATCTAGCTCTCACGGCTAGAACCAAGAAAGGGAAAAAGCCATTTTCTCCCAAGAAGTCTATCCATCCAAAGAAGAAATATATCACTAAAGGTTTTGACAAATCAAAGCGTATATGTTTTTAGTGTCAAAAGTCAATAAACTTTATACAAGATTTTAGTGTGAAGAAAAGAAAAGAAGGAATATTTCATGCTTCCACTGTCGTAGAAGAAAATTCCAAAGAAGATGCACCCAAAGAGAAAGAGATAAGGAGGGAGTATTACCTTGTATCTTCTTTGTATGGATATATCCTTAGGAGAAGATACATGGTTGATTGATAGTGGTGCTTCAAATCACATGTTAGGATACAAGGGTGTAATTTCCAACCTAAAAGAGAAACCAATTCCACATACTCATACCAAGGAGTTGGATCCACATCCTTCCAGCTAAGTTCGGGAGACACAATACATGTGGAGGAAATTATTTATGTCCCTGGATTGAAGAATAAACTACTCTCTATTCTTGTCCTTGAAGATAAATGCTTCTGAGTTCTATTCATGGAGAATCAAGCATACTTATGGCCGAAGAACTAGAACATTGATACTGTTATTGTTATTGGAGTTCGAGAACGAGGATTTTACAAGGTCCCAGGAAAGATTATTTCATCCCTGAGACATCATACTACTATGGCATAGGATATTTGGACATATCCACTTCATAACACTCCATGGTTTGCAGCAAAAGGTGAAAGGTATGCCTAGTTTTGATTATGTACATGACATTACTTGTCGAGGTTGTGCTTTAGGAAAGAATGTTAAAAATAAGATTCCTAGCAACCATAATAGATGTAAAGGAATATTGTAATAGTACACTCAGATGTATGTGGACCCATGTCTTCCCCATCCCTCAGTGGGAATCTCTACTATTTTTTATTCATTGATGATTTCTCCTGTAAGGCTTGGATCTACTTCATGAAATCCAAAAGTGAAACCTTTAGTAAATTCCAAGACTATAAATCCTTAATTGAGAATCAGAAAAGTAGGAATATCCATTCCCTAAGGTATGGTAATGGTGGAGAATTCGAATCAAATCATTTTAATGAGTTTTGTAGTGATGTAGGGATATCAGTAGTCAATTAATGATTCCTTACAACCCACAACAAAATGGGGTTGCAAAGAGAAAGAATCAAACTGTTTGTAAGGATGAAAAATCCATGTTACATGATTAGGATATATCTACTTATTTGTGAGAAGATGCTACTAGTATAACAATGTACATATAGAATAGAATATTGGATGCAATTTTGATGAGAAAACACCTGAAGAGGTATGCTAGACATATCACATATTCATATTTTTGGATGTCCTGTGTATATTCACATACCAAAATAAAAGATAACCAAGATGGAACATTCAGGAAAGAAGGGAACTTTTCTTGGCTACAGTTAAACCTCCAAGGCATTCAGAATATATGTACCTAGTGAGAGAGATGTTGATGCTAGTCGAGATGTGACTTTCCATGAGGGGAAAACATTCAAGTAGTCAAAATAGATTGAATGTGGTCCAAAGATAGAGGAGGTTAAGGCTGTTATATCAGAGGATCATGATGATGATTCTTCCCCTTCAAATGTTCAGAGGGAGAATCCAATAGAGCATGCAGAGCTACCTGTCATTAATGAACCAGTTGAACTAGTTGATGAACCTCCTTTAAAGTGGAGGTCAGCATGGTGCTGAGATATATTGAGATATTTTGAGAAGCATGGAGCAATAGTAGTAACTTCCATAGAGTGCAAGCATCTTGGTAGGTATTCAAGATATGTTTCATTGACGAGTAACATCAGTGAATCAGATCCTTTATCATATGAAGAGGATGTAGAGAAGAAAGTGCTGAAAGATGTTATTACAGAGGAATATAATTATATTCTAAAGAATGATATTTGGAATATTGGTCCCAGACCTGAGAGGAATCCAATTGTAAATTCCATATGGATTTACAAGATAAAGCATGATGTAGATGGCAGTGCGGACAAGTACAAAGAAAGTTTTTGTTGCACATGGATTTTCTTAGAAAGAGGGAATTGATTATGATGATACTTTTTCTCTAGTGGCAAGGTATACTACCATTAGATCTATTATTTCACTTGCATCAGTATTGGGATGGAACTTCACTAGATGGATGTGAATAACTCCTTCCTAAATTGTGAGGTTGAGGAAGAGGTTTACATTGAGCAACCTGATGTTTTGTGATACCTTGGAAGGAGTCCCATGTGTGCAAGTTGAAGTAATCCCAGTATGGGTTAAAACAAGCTCCTCAATCTTGGTATGCCATAATAGATAGTTATCTTTAGAAATTGTGTTTCTTGAGGAGTGATGCAGATTCAAACTTATACTTAAAAGTAGCGGAGAACCAACCTCTGGTACTAGTCCTATATGTGGGTGATATATTCCTCACTCAAGAGGAAATACTGATTGTTGAGTGTTAGAGGGATCTTACCTCAAAGTTTGATGTGAAAGACTTAGGTATTATGCATGACTTCCTAGGCCTTGAGATTTGGCAAAGGAATGATGATATATTTCTATCGCAAGGGAGGTACAATGTTGACATCTTGCGAGTAATTGTCATGGTGGATTGTAAATCCATAAATACTCCAATGGATTCCAATTTGAGGAAACTCCATGATACCGAAACTAGATCAGATCTAGTTGGACCCCACTGTCACATGCCCCAATTTGCAAAAACAATTTAATGTTATTTGAGGAACATTGTGTTATATTTTATATTAAGTTTGTAATTGATGACCAAGTGGGTCAAGAATAATTAATGTAATTCATAATATTTTATTTATAAATAAATAAATGATGAGACAACAGCTTAGGGAAGCTGTTAAAAGAGTGTTTATTGGTCAATTGGTGGACGAGATTGGGTGGAGAGTACACTGACAAGTGGCATCATCCTCAAACTACTTCCAACTATTGCAGGTGGCAAATTCCCTATATTTGTGGTCATGATTCCCCAAGATAGTGGAATCAGAGCAAGTGGCTCATCAAATGAAGACTGACCCAGAAGACCTAGGCATCTCTATAAAATTTCCCATTGAAGAGAGCTGAGGATGCTCATTCTGGAGGTGATCATTCAGGTTGAATGGATTTACTCATGAGAAATTCTTTGGAGGGGATTATTGAAGTGAGTTTGAGGGGTTAACTGCTAAGATTGAACTTATTGCAGCTATTAGGCTGAAGTTCTTCTACTGAGAGCAGATTTTAATTACTGAGGTAATTGGACTAGTCATGTGACAGAGGTCTTAAAGTTATATTCTCCACCCATTTCTCTGCCAAGAAGATCAGGAACAAGCTCAAGGGTCCTGAGGAAGCATTGTCTGAGCACTCTCAAGGAGATTGGTTGGGAGGAACAACGTCCTTAAGCTGTTGTCATCTTATCATTGGCATGTTCTATTTGTCTTTATGTTATCTTTCTTTACCATTACCAGTAAAATGTTTACTAGTTTTTTTAAATATAGGCATGTTAGTATTTAATTAGGGTTTGTGAAGAAAGAAGCAACTATGTAATTTTAGACTTGGTAAATTGCAGTTTATATTAGAAATAGTAATGAATATGAAAAATGAGAAACAAATAGAATTAGAATTTCCATACTGTATTTTTCCACGCCTGACTGAGGCAGTACTCTAGTACAGATGGGCGATTAGGTGAATAAGATGATTATTTCACTTGAATGAAAATTGTAACTACATTCTACTTTAGTCTTTTTATGATTTCTATTGTAAATAAGTAGTAAATAATGTTTGCATATATTTACTTCAGATACAAACTAAAAGATAGGTATGTAAAACAATAGTAATAATTTTTTTATAGAACTAATTTTAGTATAAGTATTCTTTGTATAACATAGAAATACAGTTTAATAATTAAACATAAGAATAGTAAATAAGTTAGCATCTAAGAACCAGGTAAAAAGAATTTGTAAAACATTTTTATAGCATTGAGTTCCATTGTCTCTGTCTAAGACACAAGGATTCTACTTTAACCTATTTAGAACCACAGATGTTATTGAAAGATAAGTATATCCTATACATAAGTATGCAGCAATAAACCCTAATCTTTCTTAGCTAAAATTTATAAACACTGTAAAAATATTTAAATAACTCATTAAATAAATAGAGCTAAGAATTACTAAGTATAATAATACTATTATCAAACTGTAGGGTTTTCTCATTAATTAACCCTTTGAGCCAAAATAGAGTAAAATATTACTCTTAAAAACACAGTAAAAATTCCCTTAAAATGTGCACTAGAAACCTTTTTAAATACAAGGTAATAATTAAAATATTACCTAAACAAATTATTAAAAACATAATCAATTTAAAAGATAGGGCTTACAGCCTTTATAACTGAACGTCAAGGATCGGTCCCATAAACAAAACCAAATTATGCATATATATATATTTATATCAAACAGTAACCAAAATTTACTAACAGGAGAAAAATCTTGTTTTCATTTACAATCTGGACTGCTTCACAGTCTTTCTTCACCCACTGAAATATTTTATAAAAACTAAAACTTAGCTAGACAGAGGTCGATAGCCCCATTGAGTCAGAGATGTGCTCTTTTCTTTTTAAATAAAATCCATACATTGTTCAGGCCATAAGGCTAAAAACATCAAGTAAAAACTAGTTACATCATGACTTCCAGAGCCTTCTTCACCCTGCACGAAGTACCCTTTAAGGGTTACTAAAACTTTCACATTTAACAAACAATATTTGAAACATAACTAATAGAGAACCGAGGCCATGCCATCATCAAACACAACATCACGTAGGAATAAACCCTTGTGAAACTGGGGCTTACCATTTTGTTTACCCATGACATGCTATAGGGTGAGATCGCTTTCACCTATAGGCTGGAACCGGGAGCAAAGGCCTGCAAGTTTTAAACAGTAATATCATAAATACTTTGTTTGCTTAAAATTGTAAAAACCCTTGTGAGAAAAAATAATTTTAAACCAAAGTTAAAGGTAAGACTTTACTTGTTGTAAATTAGAGTTGAAGCTATGGAGAGATGGCCACAGCAGGTCGTATTGGCACCGTGTCGAAAAGGAAGAAGTTTTGAAGTCACCTCTATGAAGGAAAAATCAAGAAAACGACCCAACAAGATGAAGGCAGAAGCTATGAATGTTCTGTGGTAGGTTAAAGGCAAGCTCATCCTTCGAGCCTCAAAGAAAATCCAATACACACCCTCGCTGAACAATTTAACACTCAGAAAGACCAAAACCATAAACAAATTTCCCCAACAGTCACAGCATAGTATTTATAGGCGAAATGCCAAATGTGGAAGGTAGTTACAGGCATCTCATGGCCATGAGCTTGCAGCTCTTCCCAACAAAGGAGAAAATATCACGGTCTGTAATGCAACTGAATAGGGTTTTGAGGTTGTCAACCCTTGAGTGGTTGTAAACAATCCATGTGCCCTTCCAAATGTTTCTCCAAGCATGGGTTAAAACCTATAGTCAGCGCTACACCAAATAATTTACAATGATCATTTCAAACTATGTAATATATGATTTCCATTTGATTTATACTATGCCAGTGATATACACATTATGCCATGGAGACTAGCAAAGCATAGGTTCTAAACCATTACTTATGATACAAAGTAGTATAGACTATTTCCAAGTTTTAGTAGCTTCCTTTTATTCCTTTGCTAAGATATTTGTATAAAGTTAATGCAAAGACCACTAATCAATGGAATCAAGTCTTAGTATTAGATAAAGGTGCATTCCAGTTGTAAATGAAAGATGCTTGTAAAATTATTTTTTAGCGTTTTGATCTTCTGAAAAATATAACCCTTATACTATTTCGTTGAAGGAATGCTCAAGAAACTGAAAACTAACAATGATGGAGAATTCATGTTAGATTTCTAATAACTCATTGTTAAAATTATTTTTGAAAAACATAGGTAATTGGATCATGCTTTAAGAGAAATCCACCTTGAGTATTGATGTGAGAGTAACTGCGACATCACTAAGTAGTTGAAGTAAACTTAAGCCAAAACCATGAGCTCTATGCTCTCTATGGGAATTTATAAATAACCAGTACTGTAAACACAAGAAAAATAACCATGTCCTTTAGACTTTTAGAAAATAATCTTCTTACGATTAATGGAACTTGGGTAAGTACTTGCTCTTGCATTTTACATTCTTGTTTATGTTTTTGATAAGAAGTCATTATAGTGTTAATTATAAATGCGACTATAGATTTATAACAACGGAAAAATAATTGACATTACCTCCTTGAAGACAAGCAGCATATTTAACCTTTTCTTAAACTAGTATCTTAACATGCTAGGAAAGTAATTTTATCGACGTAATTTTAAATAACACCTATTGGATCTTATGCTTACCTGCTAAACCTGTAAGGAACCAGCAGTCCAATTGAGTTAGTAGAATGCTAAGTAAGCCTTGATCTCATACAAGAATTCTTACCTACTTGACAAAACTTAATTATCAGTATATCTAGCACTAAAAAGAAATGCGAAAACCTTTCTAACTTTGATAGAACTAAAGCTGTTAATTCTTTAGTAGTACTAACACAAGTGTTTAAGATTACATCCTTTAGTGTACAAGTTCATTTAAAGAAGCAATCCCATATTCTTTTATAAACTATTTCATTTTTTCGCTAACCATTAGAATTTACTTAGCTGCAGCTTTAGACATTTTATGTCACTATAAAAAAATTTAAATTTTACAAATTTTTGGGTTATTACATGTGGTATCAGAGCACAAGGTTCAAACACTAGGCCTTAATGAAGCTCAGCTTGCTTATATGGAATACTAAATTTAAATAATTATGCTGATGTTGTTTTCTTTGATGATACACACAGAGACATTTGTTTCTAAGTTAATGACAGGTATGGAAAGATTGGAAGAATATGCATATGAGGAATCTCCTTACACTGAATGAGATATTATACAAAACGAACCTATACAAGATGATATAACCAATAATTCTTTTGAACTACTACAAACAGTTAAAGAATTAAAATCAAAGATGGAATCAGTTAAGAAACAAAATGAGAGGATTCTGAGAGCTCAAGAGGAGCTGAATCAAATCTTAATAGAAAGGTTTCATACTGAGGGAAAGGGTAAAAGAACTGAGTCTGATGATATAGGTTATCAGTATAAGTATAAAAAGACTAAACCAGTTAAAAATGAAAGTAGCTCATCATCCGAAGTGTATGGTGATAAACACAACTCTCATTATACCAGTGACAGTAGTGAAGATAACCACCATACTAGGAAAAGAAAATATAAATCTTATGAAGAAATCTCTGGGGAGTTCAAAAATATCAAGCCTCCACCATTTAATAGAGAAACTGAAAAGGGGGAAGAAGCAGAATCTTGGTTATCCGAGATGAAGAAATACTTCCAAATCTATAACTATTCTAATCAACTAAAGGCTAGGATGGCTATTTATAATCTTACAGGAAAAGCTGATATCTGGTGGAAGGAATTGAAAAGAGTAAAAGATATAAGAGAGAAAAACATAAATTGGAGCACATTCAAGAAATATTTCAAAAAGAAATTTTTATCTAAACAGTACTATGAGGAAAGGGCTAAAGAATTTTATGAGTTAAAACTGGGTACAATGAATATGAAAGAACTGAATAGTAAGTTTCTAAGTCTGCTCAGGTATGTGCCATACATTGTGGATGAGAAACCTAAGTTACAACTGTTTCTCAGCTGTTTACCTTATCATATAAAGGACCTGATTGAGTATGACAATCCAAAAAATCTGGAAGAAGCCATGAGAAAAGTGAATTTATGTTATGAACAAAATCGGAAAAAGGAGATTATGGCCAGCTGGAAGGAAAAAAGGAATAATAACTTTGAACAAAAGAAGAAAGAGTTTGTACCTAATAGAAATTCTAAAAATAATAACACCAGAAATTTTCCTAATAAGAATTTCGAAGGGAATAAAAGTAATTCACAGACCAATCAGAATAATCAGAAGAATAAATAATTTGCTAACAACCACAGTAACTATACAATGAACTATGAATGAAAAGAACCCATAAAGTGTTGGGAATGCAATGGTCCGCATTATGCATCAGTCTGTCCCAATCGGAAAAAGAATGTTAGCAACATCCACACAATACAGGAGGAGATGACTGTTAGTGATCTAGCGAGGACAATGCCTAGGATCAATGCAACATTAGAGAATCAGTAAGCAGACTATCAAACTTCAATGGTGGAAGTGGAAGGTAAGATAAATCAAATACCTATATCTATTTTAATTGATCTAGGAGCTAGTTTAAGCTATGTTTCTCCTAATTTGGTAGAAAAATGTAAACTTCCAGTTGAAAAGTTTGCAAGTTCTTGGTTAGTTCAGTTAGCTACTGGTGCAAAGAGAAAGGTAATTAGTTTTGTAAAGAATTGTGCAGTAACTATGGATTAGTTTGAAACTTTTGTTAAAATCAATGTATTACCTTAGGCTCATATGATATATTAATTGGTATGGATTGGTTAGAGCAGCATAGGGTGGTATTGAATTGAGTCGATAAAACCTTTACTTGAATAAATAACGATGGAAAGTTAATAAGTGTAAAGGGAATCCCTAGGAAAATGGCCATAAGGCAGATCTCTGCTCTACAGCTTAAGAGAGTTGTTAGGAAAGGCTGTAAGGCTTATGCAGTAATAGTAATCGATGAAGAAAACATGAACAACATAGATAAACTAAAATTAGAAGATATACCGATTATAAAGGAATATTCAGATGTATTTCCGGAAGAAATTCCAGGACTACCTCCGAAATGGGAATTAGATTTTACTATTGAGATGGTACCTGGTGTAGTGCCCAGCTCAAAATCCCTTTATCGGATGAATATACTTGAATTAAATGAACTTAAGTCATAGTTAAAATAAATTATTGATAATAATTATATTAGACCCAGTGTGTCTCCCTGGGGGGCACCTGTCATCTTTGTTAAGAAAAAGGACGCAACTCTACGACTATGCATAGATTATTGTCAATCAAATAAAATGACTATCAAGAATAGATACCCGCTACCTCGCATAGATGATATGTTTGATCAACTACATGGATCCACGGTGTTTTCAAATATTGACTTACGGTCTGGATATCACCAGGTCCGAATTAAAGATGGAGACATCTTTAAAACAACTTTTAGAACTCGATATGGACATTATGAGTTTGTTGTTATGCCTTTCTGGCTTACTAACGCTCCAACTATTTTTATGTGTTTAATGAATAATGTAATGCACAAATATCTGGATAAATTTGTGGTTGTATTTATTGACGACATATTAATTTACTCAAAATCTGAAGAAGAACATAAACAACACTTAAAAATTGTCTTGCAAGAGTTACGAGAGCATCAACGTTTTGTGAAATTTAGTAAATGCGACTTCTTTAAAGATAAAATTCAGTACTTAGGTCATCTGGTAACTAAAGAAAGAATTTCAGTTGACCCCGAAAAGATAAAGGAAATTGAAGATTGGCCAGTCCCAAAAGATGTAATTGACGTCTGATCATTTATGGGGATTACCAGTTATTAATGGAGGTTTATCAAAGGGTTTTCAAGAATTGCAAATCCAATAACCTCTTTGCAGAAAAAGGGGAAGAAATTTGATTGGAATTAAAAGTGTGAAGACAGTTTTAAAAAGTTGAAAACATTATTAACCACCACACCAATATTAAGAATTGCTGACCCTAATAAAAATTGTATAGTATGTACTGATGCATGCAATGACGGTTTAGGAGGAGTATTGACTTAGGAAGGACATGTCATTGCTTATGAGTCTAGGAAACTGAAGATTCATGAGAAAAATTATGCGACCTATGAATTAGAATTAGCTGTTGTCATACATGCCTTAAAGATGTGGCATCATCATTTAATTGGAAGGAATTTTATCTTAATGATGGATAATAAAGGATTGAAATACCTGTTAGATCAACCTAACTTGAATGCTAGGAAAGCTAGGTGGCTAGCTTTTCTAAGTGAATACGATTTTGAAATTCAACACATCAAAGGAAAGGAGAGTAAAGTTGCTGATGCATTAAGTAGAAATGTAAAGCTAAATTTTACAGCAGCTATCAGCGCTTATACAACAGATTTGGAAGAACAATTTGAAGTGGGAATAGAATAAGACGAAAATTACCGAAAATTACAAGAAAAATAAAGAGAATTTAATAGAAAGTCTAAGTACAGGGTATAGCTTGAATGAAAAAAGGATTATTACTATATAAAGATAGATTATACGTACCTAATGTACCTAAGATCAAGCTATTAATTTTAAATGAAATTAATAAAACTCCTTATTCAGGGCATCCAGGTTATCATAAAACTATAACCATGTTAAGAAAAGATTATTTCTGGCCGGACATGAAAAATGAACTAGCAGAATATATTGCTAGATGCTTTGAATTTCAGCAAGTAAAAACTGGACATCAACATCCAGCTGGGCTACTTCAGCCATTGCCTATCTCTAGCTGGAAATGGGAGATAATTAGCCTTGATTTTGTTAATGGATTACCTAAAAAACAAAACTTAAATGACTCAATAATGGTAGCGGTTGAGAAATTGAGTAAAGCAACCCATTTTATAACTCTAAAAACTACTTATAAAGCTGCAAATATTGCTGATATTTTCTTAAAACAAATTTTTCGGTTGCTTGGAATACCAAAGGTGATAATTTCAGGCCGAGACCCTAAATTTATAAGTAACATTTGGAGATATTTTTTCAAAGGATTAAATACTAAATTAAACCTTAGTACCTCTTTCCATCCTCAAACTGATGGATAGGCTGAAAGAGTAAATCAGGTATAGGAGGATTTACTCAAAATGTACGTAAAGGATCAGCCAGGTAAATGGGAAGATTATTTACACTTGGTAGAATTTCCTTACTATAATCATTATCAAGCTTTAGCTAGGTACAGTCCTTTCGAAATTATGTATGGAAGGAAATGCAATACCCCCATCTATTGGAGTAATCTAGTGGACAAGTTAGTAGTGGGACCTGAATTATTGAAAGAAATGAAGGTACAAGGTAGTTTGAAAATTGCGCAAGATCGATACAAAAGTTAAGTAGACCTTAAATGAACTCCAAAGGAGTTCCAGGTAGGCGAACATGTTTTCATTAAGGTGAGACCCAAAAAGAGAGCTCTGAGGCTGGGTAGCTGTGCCAAGATAGCACCTCGATATTGTGGTCCTTTTGAAATACTGTCCAGGATTGGACATGTATCATATCAGTTAGCTTTACCACCAAAATTAAGAGTTCACAATGTTTTTCACATTTCTGTATTAAAAAAATATGTACATGATGCTACTCATGTTATTAATTGGAATGATGTGCAGGTGGAATCCGAAGGAGATTTTTTGGTGGAACCAGATTGTATCCTCGAGCAGAGGGAGATCTTGCTTTGAACTACACCATTGGTCAGTTGAAGGTGCAATGGAAGCACCTTAGTCCAGAGGAAGCCACCTGGGAATTGGAAAGTCATATGGGGGATGCATATCCAATTCTATTTTAGGGGAACTCTAAGGACAAGGAATAAATAACATCGAGGATGATGCTATAATTTAAGGGGGTGTGTATGTCACATGCCCCAGTTTGGAAAAAAAAATTAATGTTATTTGAGGAACATTGTGTTATATTTTATATTAATTTTGTAATTGATGACCTAGTCGGGTCAAGAATAATTAATGTAATTCTGAATATTTTATTTATAAATAAATAAATGATGAGACAATAGCTTAGGGAAGCTGTTAAAAGAGTGTTTACTGGTCAATTAGTGGAGGAGACTAGGTGGAGAGTACACTGATAAGTGGCAGCATCCTCAAACTACTTCCAACTGTTTTAGGTGGCAACTTCCCTATATTTGTGGTCATGATTCCCCAAGAAAGTGGAATCAGAGTAGGTGGCTCATTAAATGAAAACTGACCTAGAAGACCTAGGAATCTCTATAAAATTTCCCATTGAAGACAACTGAGGCTGCTCATTCTCGAGGTGATCATTTAGGGTGAATGAATTTACTCATGAGAAATTCAATGGAGGGGATTACTGAAGTGAGTTTGAGTGGTTAACTGTTGATATTGAACTTATTGCAGCTATTGGGATGAAGTTCTTCTGCTGAGAGAAGATTTTAATTACTAAGGTAATTGGACCAGTCAGGTGACAGAGGTCTTAAAGTTATATTCTCCACCCAGTTCTCTGCCAAGAAGACCAGGAACAAGCTCGGGGATCCTGAGGAAGCATTGTATGAGCGCTCTCCAGGAGTTTGGTTGGGAGGAATAGCCTCCTTAAGCTATTGTTGTCTTATCATTGACAGGTTCTATTTGTCTTTATGTTATCTTTCTTTACCATTGCCAGTAAAATGTTTACTAGTTTTTTTAAATATAGGCATGTTAGTATTTAATTAGGGTTTGTGAAGAAAGAAGCAACTGTGTAATGTTAGACTTGGTAAATTGCAGTTTATATTAGAAATAGTAATGAATATGGAAAATGAGAAATAGATAGAAATAAAATTTCCATACTGTATTTTTCCACCCCTGACTCAGGAAGTACTCTAGTACAGATGGGTGATTAGGTGAATAAGATGATTCTTTCACTTGAATGAAAATTGTAACTACATTCTACTTTAGTCTGTTTATGATTTCTACTATAAAGAAGTAGTAAATAATGTTTGCATCTATTTACTTCAGATACAAACTAAAAGATAGGTATGTAAAATAATAGTAATAATATTATTTATAGATCTATTTTTAGTATTAGTGTTCTTTGTATAACATAGAAATTACAGTTTAATAATTAAACATAAGAATAGTAAATAAGTCAAAATCTAAGAACCAGGTAAAAAGAATTTGTAAAACATTTTTATAGCATTGAGTTCCAGACACTAGGTGTCTCTATATAAGACAGAAGGATTCTACTTTAACCTATTTAGAACCACATATGTTATTGAAAGATGAGTATATCCTATACATAAGTATGCAGCAATAAACCCTAATCTTTCTTAGCTGAAATTTATAAACACAATGTAAAAATATTTAAAGAACTCATTAAATAAACAGAGCTAAGAATTACTAAGTATAATAATACTATTATCGAACTGTATGGTTTTCTCATTAATTAACCCTTTGAGCCAAAATAGAGTAAAATATTACTCTTAAAAACACAGTAAAAATTCCCTTAAAATATGCACTGGAAACCTTTTTAAATACAAGGTAATAATTTAAAATAGCACCTAAACAAATTATTAAAAATAGAATCAATTTAAAAGATAGGGCTTACAACCTTTAGAACTGAAGGTCGAAGCTCAGGCCCATAAACAAAATGAAATTATGCAAATATATATATATATATATATATATATCAAACAGTAACCAAAATTTACTGACAGGAGAAAAATCTTGTTTTCATTTACAATATGGACTGCTTCACAGTCTTTCTTCACCCACTAAAATCTTTTATAAAAACTAAAACTTAGCTAGACAGATGTCGATAGCCCCACTGAGTCAGAGCTATGCTCTTTAAAAAAAAAAAAAATGCATACATTGATTAGGCTGTAAGGCTAAAAACATCAAGTAAAAAACAGTTGCATCATGGCTTCCAGAGCCTTCTTCACCTTGCACGAAGTACCCTTTAAGGGTTTATAAAAACTTTCACATTTAACAAATAACCTTTGAAACATAACTAATAGAGAACCGAGGCTGTGCCATCATCAACCACAATGTCACGCAGGAAGAAAATCTTGTGAAAATGGGGCTTACCATTTTGTTTTCCCACTAAATGCTATAGGGTGAGCTTGCTTTCACCTACAGGCTGGAATTGGGAGCAAAGGCCTACAAGTTTTAAACAGTAATGTCATAAATACTTTGCTTGCTTAAAATTGTAAAAACCCTTGTGAGAAAAAATAATTTTAAACCTAATTTAAAGGTAAGACTTTACATGTTGTAAATTAGAGTGGAAGTTGCAGAGAGATGGCCACACCAGGTCATATTGGTACCCTGCGGAAAAGGAAGAAGTTTTGAAGTCACCTCTGCGAAGGAAAAAACAAGAAATCGACCCAACAAGATGAAGGCAGAAGCTATGAATGTTCTGTGGTAGTTTAAAGGCAAGCTCATCCTTCGAGCCTCAAAGAAAATCCAATACACACCCTCGCTGAACAATTTAACACTTAGAAAGACCAAAACCATAAAAAACTTTCCCCAATAGTCACAGCACAATATTTGCAGGCGAAATGCTAAATGTGGAACGTAGTTGCAGGCCTCTCATGGCCATGAGCTCGCATCTCGGCCCAACAAAGGAGAAAATCTCGCGGTCTACAACGCAACTGAATAGGGTTTTGAGGCTTTAAGTCAACCCTTGAGTGGTTGTAAACAATCCACGTGGCCTTCCAAATGTTTCTCCAAGCGTGGGTTGAACCCTATAGTCAGCGCTGCACCAAATAATTTACAACAATCATTTCAAACTATATAATATATGATTGCCATTTGAGTTATACTATGCCAATGATATACACATTATGCCATGGAGACTAGCAAAGCATAGGTTCTAAACCATTACTTATGATACGAAGTAGTATAGACTATTTCCATGTTTTAGTAGTTTCCTTTTATTCATTTTCTAAGATATTTGTATAAAGATAATTCAAAGGCCACTAATCCGTGTGTTGCAGCTGCAACAATCTCCCAAAATTCCAAAAAACTTTTAGGACCCTCCTTTGCTTTGGATTAGTTGATTTCCTTCTTTGTTTCCTATGATTGAATTGATTCACCACTTGTTGTGTTTCTCCCTCTGATGCTTGATCAAACTTTATCGCTGCCTTTGGATGCCTTTCCAGCTCGTTCAAATCAAGAATTTGTTTGGTTAAAGTTTCCGCCGTTGCGACAGAATAGCGAGTCGTGACTTTGAAATTTCTCTCGATACGTTGGTTTTAATCGGCTGATTTTTTGGTTTAGATCGGAAGGATTTGTCATTTCTTCTCCTGCCGTTGTGGATGGATATTCGGTTTGACTTCGATTGTTTTTCCGATTTCTTTGTTTTACGTCGGATGCTTTTTGGTTTTGCATCAAAATTTTTTATGATTATTTCCTCCACCGTTGCGGACAGAAAACCGTTAACTCTTTTGATTCCTGTTGGTTTCCGATTCCTGCTTATGTATCCTCATTGACCCCATAAGTCTCGGGCTCCTGCCATTGTGGCTGCAAAAGCTGTTTCGCTTCTGCCGTTGCATTAGCCTTCTGATGTCTAGCGATTGGTTTCCCAATTCAAACTTTTCTCCCATTTCGGATAGATTTATCTTTCGCGGCTCTGCCGTTGCGGCTATCGTTTCACTATGGTCCCGAGGGGTTTTTATTCCGAGGTTCCGTTACGGTTATCCCCACGGACGGTTTTATGTTTTGGCCTGCCACCGTTGCGGAGGGAGTTATACTTTCAACCTACGATTAGAAAACTTTTCGACGTCCGATCTTCTACCTTTTTCCCGCCATGCATGTATCCGTGGCTGAATCTACGCTTTGGCCGTCCGCCATTGCGGAAGGACGATTGCTTTCATCCTTCGATCCAGAAGTGGTCCGCCGTGCGATATTTTGCTCGCCCGTGGTGGTTATGTATATATATACGAGGTCGAGGGGTTATGTTTTTTATTGTTATTTCTTGACCGCCATGCTCTGTCGCTATCGTGCTGTCGAGTGCTCAAGCTTGTTTCGACCCTAGTGCTGGTACCCGCGTCGAGGTGGCAACTGTGGGAGCCTAACTGTCTTCATCCCGCCCTGCACGCCGGTTACACATCAGTGCTAGGTAGGCTTTGTTTTCCTTTCCCTTCCTGTTGAGCGTTTGGTGGTTATGCTTGCTACGATGGTTTGTTTTCCCATCTGTTTACTCAACCCCGTAATTGCATATATATTTTGAGGATTGCGTATCATAGTTGGCCGTGGGTGGGGCATTTTAACTATGGATTAGTTTTGACCGTGACTGTTTGTTTGTGACTGTTTTGACCGTGACTGTTTGTTTGGGTGGGGCATTTTAACTATGGATTAGTCAGGATGTTTGGAGGTTCGAGAGAACCTTCCCTGTTGCCCAAATACGCAACTAATTACATTATTCACAAGGAGGTAGTCAGACAAGTGTTCCTCGATGGAATAGGTAGTTTTCCATTTGAGCAGAAGAAGACAGCCTATCCCCCTTTTCCCTTCAAGCTAGGAAGCTACAAGTTCACCAAAGTGAAGAAGGCCGATGAATTTGTAGAAGAACTTGAAATATTTCATTTTGGTGAAATTCCCTTCCATAGGAATGATACTCAAGGCAAATTGGCTGAACATTGTAAAGAGCACAATGTGCATTTTGAGTATACCCACCACTTTGATAGGGAAGAATCTGTCTTCCGAAATTCCCCGAACATGACAGCACTGAGGAGGAGATTCAAGAAAAAGATCACCACCAAAGGTGGGAAGGGGGATGAACAGGCTGAGGAAGAAGCAAAGAGAAGAAAAGAGGAAGCCCAGAGATTGGCACTGGAAGCTGCAGGGTGGCTGCACAGCGAAGAGGAAGGGAAAAGAAAAGCTTCCCAAGAAGCAGCTGAGAAATCCCAAGAAGCAATTAAAGAAGCAGAAGAAGTAGCTAGAGAAGCAGCTGAAAAAGTGAAGAGAAAGCTCGATGAGGAGCTACAAAAGTAGGAAGCAGAGAGGTTGAAGCTGACATAGACTGAGACAGAACATTCAGCTTCTGAGATAGCTGGAGGGTAGACCCAAGAGAAGGAAAACCCAGAAGTTCAGGACCCACAAGTGCCTGCTGCCAGCACACCTATGGTCCCCACCCTCAAGCTAGTTCCTTTTGTTTAGAAAAAGGGAGAAGAAATCCCTGACTTCAACACTGTTTTCTATGATTGAGCAACAAAAAGGATAATAAAGAGAAAAGAGAGGAAAGTTGAGGTGGAAGGTCTACCTGGTAAAATGATAATGGATACGGCTGTTATGTTAGGAACAAATCAAGATCCAAGGTTCACCCTGAGGGCTGGTGCTGCACTAATTAACGCCTTAGAGGATAACATGGGTAAGGTAATGACTGACTTGGAGCAGTCCTAGAAGTCCTTTGCTCAGTTAAAAAATACACTGAGGAAAGAAAGAGAAGAAAGAAATAGGCTGGAGCGGAAGTATGAAGACATGTAGAGGGAGATAAAGGCTTCTAAGGCTGAATTACAGGCCCTCCAAGTAGAAAGGCAGGTCAAAGAAACAACACAAGAATCCCTGGAGAAAATACAGAACGAATACCAAGAGCTGAAGGCAGAGAAAGATCAGCTTCTGGAAAAGGTAGAAGAACTAGAGAAGCAGCAAAAGATCATCCTACAGGCTAGTGAGCTGCACTCCCAAGAACAGAGAGAGAAACATCAAGAGAAGATTTCTTCTCTGACCACTGCTCTGGAGGAAGCAAGAGAACACAAAGTTAACCTCCAGCCATTCAAAGAGCATGTCTTGGCCCAAAAATCCAAGATGTTGCAACTAAAGACTGCTATTGAAGAGGAGAGATGTAGAGTGCTGCAGATCGACGACCGATTGGAAGAAATCTTGGAAACTGCATCTTACTTTGTGGATAGATCTCAAGACATCCTCGAGGTCCTGACTACAAGAATGGTGAGGTTGGAAAGCAACGAAGAAACTCCAACCAAGCTACCATCAAAAGATAAACAATCCCTCAAGCGGGATTACGACTTAATAGAATTTTCTATTAACACCGTAGAGGATTTCAAGAAAGCAGTCAAGAAGAAAAAGGGAGCCTGTGCATAATTTTTCAGGAGAGTCCTCATTACATACAACCGGTGCCAGGTAAAAGCCGAGCAGAGGCTGGATGATTTCCCAGACCACAATTCATTCGTGGATATATTGCAGAAAAGACATTAGGATGAAGAAGCAAGAATGCAACACATTAAGGCCATTGATGACCAGATTCTGAGAAGCGAAGTAGGCCATTCAGTAGTTAGTGTGCAGTTTTTGGAAGACTAGCTTTGGTTGAGCGCAGCCAAAGTGGAGGCTATAAGGAACCAGGCTGAAAAATTTGAAATCAACATTCGGTTTTTGGAACCCTGCGCATTTGAAGGCATTGCCTCTGATGCTGCATCATGGAAAAAGTTTCTAGATGCCCAAGTGGGACCCTCCTCATGAAGGATTGGTTATTATTGTAATTTGTAACTATTTTTGTAAAACATTTAAGAAAAGTAGAACATTGGGAAACGAGGGGTTGGGAATCCCAAAGGTCACTTTGGGAAACCCAACAATCCCACCTTTTTGTATAAATATAATAGACTAAGAGCCAAGAAGGGGTTTTTTCTAGTTAGACTAGAAAGCGATATTGTAAGAAGAACTATTTCTCTTTGCAATAAAGAAATATGGTTTGCCTGTTGGAGAAATATTGGTGGAATGTCCAAATGTTATGCTGTGGATGGCTGAAAGATGGACTATTTTTTTTTCCAGTTTTGTCCATTAACCGTGAGATCGTTCTAACCCTTTGAACCTATGTTCTTGTTTAAATGACTTATGGTTTATTTTGTGGAATTACCACCATGAGTAATGTATGAGGTTCATAAAACAATTGGCTATCTGGTTGTTGAAAGATCTTTAATCGTTCATGCATTGTGGAAAGAAATATCAGCTAACTATAGTTTCTCTTTATATTGCACGTACAATACTCATTACTCACAAATAATCTACAGTTTGCTCCTCGGGGGTAGATAGATAGATAGTTAGTTTTATTTCTGCACATGTGATTTAGATGCTTGTGAGCCTAAGACGAGAGGTAAGAACCTGCGCATCACATTGTGACTGCTCCTTTCATCCTAATCACCCTGCATGGTTAAGTAGGCATATGCATATCATACTTAAGTTAAAAATACAAAAAAATACACGGTGCACCAGGCCGCAACCAGTAAAACCTTTGTTTTTGTTACTTTGACCTATGGTAGCCGGACCGCAAACCGGATGGATTCCCCATACCAAACAGTCAACGAGCTAGTTGGGAACGTTGACTGGGGAGAATCCCTTTCTGTTGTTGCCTGCGAATTTCCAGGCCTCAACAGTTCTGGCGCTAGAAGGAGGGCCGCCAGTGAATGGCTGGTCGTGGAAACTTATTTTTCCCAAGATTACCCCACCAGCAGATGTTTTGAAGCTTGTAACATGACCCAAGTACTTACAGGTTTCGGTTATACCGTTGATGTAAGAAAGCTTGTTCTCACCCTACAGTGTGCTGTGTTCAGAATCTCATTCTTATACCTGTGCCTATGGCTGGATTTAATGTAAATCCACCCAACCCTCTACCGGCTTGGAGAGCTAGGTCACCTTTGAACCTCACACCTCCTTTGCATAACCTACCTCAGGCCTTTGACAAGCTGTTGCCTAAGTTTGACCCCGAAGAAAGGACTGCTGTAGATGATCACCTGCAAAGCTTTTATCTAGCATTAGAAGGGATAAGGGTTGGGGAGTATGAAGATGTGGTTTGTAGATTGTTCCCTCACACCCTGAAAGGAGAAGCAGCATCCTGGTATTTCAGATTTCCTGCAAACTCTATTCCTGATTGGGACACCTTCGAAAGGCTATTTCAGAGTAAATACTCAGCCCAAAAGACACATGCATCATTAATGAAGGGTCTGTGTTTGTTAAGAAAAGAGAAGAATGAAAAGGTACATAAGTTCACTCAAAGATTTTCAATATACCTAAACAACTTATCTGAAGCTAACAGACTCTTAGACAAGGTCTTAATTGAATATTATACCTCAGCCCTAGGGCCTGAGTTGGCCATGTTTGCCAAGATGAAAACCAATCCTACATTGGTAGAGAATTATGAAGAGGCAGAAAAGGTAGAAGCTGAAAGGGAAAGTGTAGAATATTATCCTGATTTACCTGGAGAGAGAACTACAAATAGAAGAACCTTACCACAGTATAAACCCAAAGAGGATCAATCACATGATTATCATGGAATGCTGAAAATGATGCAGAAGCTATCCAATTGAATAATTGATCTGGAAAAGGAAAGAGACATTCAGAAAACTTATAAGACCTGCTATCTGAAAAGAGAAGATAACAACCCATGGAAAGTCCCTCCACCACATTTGGCATCAATAAACATAACAGAAGTGGGGGGGGGATAATTTCTGTACCTTTCACCAACAACCTCATTCTGAAAAGAAGTGTCCTCAATGGTTACATTCAATGAAATTGGTAATGAATAAGTTGTTGGACCCTCAATTGACTAAGGATAGTGGTAAGGAGGAAAATACAAACCAGATCATGGAGAAGCAAGATAACATGTTGTCATGGAATGGTGTCTCACTGTTTGATACCGAGGAGTGTGCTCCTAAATCTAAATGTACAGCTACAACAACAAAGGACATGGGTTTAACAATTGAAGACAATACCATAATTTTGAAGATTACAAATCTGCAGGAGAATGTCAAGAGACAGGTAGAAGTGAAAGTTGAGGACAAAACACATAGAGCCAATACCCTCAACCAAGAGGCAAATCCAATCACTGAAACTGTCAAACCTGTGGAAGATTAGATAGGTGTTAGTGAGGAAAACTCTAATGAAACCAAAGAGCTTGAAGAGGACATACCTACTCAGAACCAACTAGGAGAAGAAGATATAGAACTAGCTTGGGAAGACAAAGCTGATACCCCACCTTTTCTTTTGACCCTAGAAATGCTGAATCATAATGTGCATAATTGCTTAGTAGATTCTGGATCAGCGGTGAATGTTATGCCACTGGAGATTTGCAAAAAGATTAATGGACAGCCAGAGTCCACATTCTGTGAAGTAACGCAATTAGACAGCACAAGTGTTAAAGTAGTGGGAGAAATGAAAAATGTCCTCATTCGCTTGTCTGCAAACAAAAAGATTTGTCAATTTATTGACATTACTGTGGCTGACATACCTAGTGGATATGGGCTTATTCTCAACAGAGATTGGTCTGCCAGGTTAAAAGGCTATTTTGCTTTAGATTGGTCTCACTTATTGTTGCCTCTCACGGGTACCCCAAATAAGATTAAGATTTTGAGAGAACCTTACATGAAGCATACTGTCACTAAACTAGGAGATGGAAATGAATCTGTTGTTTCTGTCCTAGGAAATTATCTGATTGAGCTTAAGATAAGACATCTTACAGAAAGAAAAGCCAGTTCTAAGATTGACTATCAGCCTAAGCTCCTTCAACTCCCTCAGGATGAAAGGGATGAATGTAGGATTGTAGACATGTGTTCAACTTCAAAAATAGCAGAGCTAGACCATGGTTAGATATCTCATATCTATAATCCAACCCACCCCTTAACTTCCCAGAATTAAATATTTTCAGGAGTGGGAAATAAATTTTCTTTTCTTTTTCTTTGTACATAAATAAATTGATGTTGTTTTTCTTTGATGCTTTGAGGTTGTTTTCTTTTTTATTATTTGATTCGATGTTGTTTTCTTTACTACTCTATTTTTGAATAAAGAGGCAAACTTTTGGTTGCAATGGAAACATCAGGGTTCTTAGTTAACTAAAATATTGAGCAAAGACTGGGATTTAAACATAGAATGTCTTCTAGTAGCAGTGTTCCTAACTGGCCATGCATTCATTGAAGTCTTACTTAACCCTTGTAAATAACTCAGAAGTAAAAGAGGTCTGGAATACTATTTCGGGGCTCCATCCATTTCACATCTGAAATGTCCAAGGGGGTGACAGCGCAAGACCCACGGAAAGGAAGCAAGGTAAATAGTATATCATATATAAATGATCCCATGCCATGGTTTCAGAAAAGCTAAAAGCTATCAAGAGTCAAAACTCCTCAAAAGAAACAAGACATATCAAAGCAAAGTATCAAAAGTATAAGTACTAAATTGCCAAAAGATCCTCTCCGTCCGTGAGCTGAAACATGAAATACACCACTCATACAAAAGGACACTATGGGATAGAGGATCCTGAATTAAAATTCAGTAAGAAAGGAAAATGGAGGACTCACAATAACTAAAGTTCAAATGGCACCAAAGTGCAATTGGCATGGGAATGAGGAACAAAAGGATAATGCTGTTTGCTATCTGTTACAATCTTGTGGTGTCCAAGCCTGAAACTACCTAAGGACGGGTAAAATGAACCTCATTTATTAGGCCACAAAAGAGTTATTCAGACTTACAATATTGCTGTGGTTACCATTTCCTAAAGAATGGACTACTTCTCAATGATTTAAATGCATAGGTTGGCCAGCTTAGGAATACAAACATCTAGAAGATTTCAACTTTTATTCAGACGGTCTTGCAATGGGAAGGAGTTAATTCAGAGATCTGGGGTTCACCAGGTAGCCGCCAATTGTTGCAGCTGCAACAATCTCCCAAAATTCCCAAAAAATTTTAGGACCCTCCTTTGCTTTGGATTAGTTGATTTTCTTCTTTGTTTCCTATGATTGAATTGATTCACCACTTGTTGTGTTTCTCCCTTTGATTCTTGATCAAAATTTATCACTGCCTTTGGATGCCTTTCCAGCTCGTTCGAATCAGGAATTTGTTTGGTTAAAGTTTCCGCCGTTGCGGCAGAATAGCGAGTCATGACTTTGAAATTTCTCCCGATACGTTGGTTTTAATCGGCTGATTTTTTGGTTTAGATCGGCAGGATTTGTCATTTCTTCTCCGACCATTGCGGATGGATATTCTGTTTGACTTCGATTGTTTTTCCGATTTCTTTGTTTTACGTCGGATGATTTTTGGTTTTGCATCAGAATTTTTTATGATTATTTCCTCCACCATTGTGGAAAGCAAACCGTTAACTCTTCCGATTCTTGTTTGTTTCTGATTCCTGCTTATGTATCCTCATTGACCCTGTAAGTCTTGGGCTCCCACCGTTGCGGCTACGAAAGCTGTTTCACTTCCACTGTTGCATTAGCCTTTCGATGTCTAGCCGTTGGTTTCCCGATTCAAACTTTTCTCCCATTTCGGATAGATTTATCTTTCGCGGCTCCGCCATTGTGGCTATCGTTTCACTATGGTCCCGAGGGGTTTTTCTTCCGAGGTTCCGTTACGGTTATCCCCGCGGATGGTTTTATGTTTTGTCCTGCCGCCGTTGCGGAGGGAGTTATACTTTTAACCTCCGATTAGAAAACTTTCTGACGTCCGATATTCTAGATTTTTCCTGTCATGCATGTCTCCATGGATGGATCTATGCTTTGGCCGTCCGCCGTTGCAGAAGGACGATTGCTTTCAGCCTCTAATCCAGAAGTGGTCCGCCGTCCGATATTTTGCTCGCCCGTGGTGGTTATGTATATATATACGAGGTTGAGGGGTTATGTTTTTTATTGTTATTTCTTGACCGCCGTGCTCTGTCGCTATCGTGCTGTCAAGTGCTCGAGCTGTTTGGACCCTAGTGCTAGTACCCCCGTCCAGGTGGCAACTATGGGAGCCTGACTGTCTCCATCCTGCCCTACACGACAGTTATACATCAGTGCCAGGTAGGCTTCGTTTTCCTTTCCCTTCCCGTTGAGCATTTGGTGGTTATGCTTGCTACGGTGGTTTGTTTTCCCATCTGTTTACTCAACCCCGTAATTGCATATATATTTTGAGGATTGCGTATCATAGTAGGCCGTGGGGTGGGGCATTTTAACTGCGGAGTAGTTTTGACTGCGGTTGTTTGTGTGCAACCTCGCGCGTAGTGGATAGGGGTTTGGTGCAGGCGGTCGTTACGCCGTCTGCACCAAGCTACCCTGTGTGTGATGATGGGTTTGCAAAGGGAGGTTTTTGTGGTTTTTATGCAGCATTTTGTGGTTGCCCCTTTTTTGTTTGAGGTTTTCATATTACCCGTATCCTCGAACCCTAGCCATTTTTTCCTACGCAGTCCTGCGCAACCCAATTCGTGATCAGTGTTGAACCTGGGCTGGGGAAGAGGGTGTACCACTGCCCTTAGCTTGTTGATCCTAAGTACATAATCATGGCATAGTTGATCAAACCCACGTGGCTACTAGCTTTCCCGCGCAGCGAAGCGACCATGGTGTGTGCAGAGAGTCGAGACTTGTTGCACATTAATGTAGATTTATTGCCGTCTTGAATATGATTGATAGAGTTGTTTAACATCCTACATCAGTAGTAGATTGCACATTTTACTGTATATAACTTGTTTTCCATCATGCTAGATATAAACAAAGGCTTTGAACACTGCCCATTGGGTTTAATAATTCTGTTGTCCAGGCCATTTCAGTCTATACATGCATATACTTGCTTCATTGATTGATTTCTCTCATGTTAAAACATAGAAGAAACTGCACACTGTACATTGATGTATACAGGTTTTCCACTCAGCCAAAACGGCTAATGTTACAATTTTATGGCAGGAAGAGCTCACCATGTCAAAGAGACAAAAGAAGAAGGCCCCTGTGGTCGAGGAAGAGCTAGAAGTAGAAGTTGTAACTAAGACGGAATACATGTACAAGGACATGAAGTGCATTTATGGCGTTGAAATTGAATACCAGTGGGGGGAAATCTATAGACTGATCACCCGAAGAGAGGTTCCCGACATGGGCTTAGAAGAAGAGTCCATATATGCAAACATAGAAAGATCTTCACTAATGAGGATTGCCACCAGACCAAAGTTATTCCCGTGTGCTGAAGTAATCGGTTGGATTCTGCCCCACGCAGATGTCACAACAATGATCCTGGAGGATGTTAACAAATAGGGCTATGCTGCATATAGCCCCGGATATGTTTCCCTGGCCTACCACTTGCCAGAAGCCCAAGTGTTCTTATCTGATGACTGGTTAAACAACATTAGAATGGACTTGGTAGAAACCATGAAAAGAATGATGTTGACTGGAAAACATTTCAGGACTAGAGTAAGAGGAGAATACAATATAGGTAGCTTAAGGGCTCCCTACAGGTTCATAGCTTTAATGCTGAACCGGATTTTTGGAAGAGCACATGGTAGATTCTTTAAGTTAGAGTGGATTCCCATCATTTTTCATGTTGCAACCCAGGGAACAATTTTCAACTGGGCTAGCCTCGTATCAAATAGTCTTTCAGCTTGCTTGGCCTCAGCTTTGGGAGGAGTGGCCCAAAAGAGGTCAGAATTCTATATGAGTTCCATACTAATAGACTGTATATTATGCAACCAGCCTTTCGCTGGTCTTGGGTGCATCTGGGATAGGGAAAGAATTCCTGTCGATGCCGCTTATAAACCATTGTGGGCACATAAATATCACAGCCATTACAGAGAAGTCTATGAACACTTCCTTATGCCTCTATACACAGTCATTTTCCTGAAGGAGTGTGATCGTATGTCAGAGGAGGCCCTGCAAGTAATAACGGAGTATGTAGACTACTATTTGACTGAAAATGGCCTATACTTCAGGATGTTTGGAGGTTCGAGAGCACCTTCCCTGCTGCCCAAATACGCAATTGATTACATTATTCACAAGGAGGTAGTCAGACAAGTGTTTTTTGATGGAATAGGCAGTTTTCTGTTTGAGCACAAGAAGATAGCCTATCCCCCTTTGCCTTTCAATCTAGGAAGCTACAAGTTCACCAAAGTGAAGAAGGCCGATGAATTTGTAGAAGAACTTGAAAGATTTCATTTTGGTGAAATGCCCTTCCGTAGGAATGATACTCAAGGCAAAGTGGCTGAACACTATAAAGAGCACAATGTGCATTTTGAGTATACCCACCACTTTGATAGGGAAGAATATGTCTTCCGAAATGCCCCAAACATGACAGCACTGAGACGGAGATTCAAGAAAAAGATTACCACCAAAGGTGGGAAGGCGGATGAACAGGCTTGAGGAAGAAGCAAACAGAAGAAAAGGGGAAGCCCAGAGATTGGCACAGGAAGCTACAGGGTGGCTGCACAGCGAAGAGGAAGGGAAAAGAAAAGCTGCCCAAGAAGTAGCTGAGAAATCCCAGGTAGCAGCTAAAGAAGCAGAAGAAGCATCTAGAGAAGCAGCTGAAGAAGCGAAGAGAAAGCTCGATGAGGAGCTACAAAAGCAGGAAGTAGAGAGGTTGAAGCTGACACAAACAGAGACAGAACATTCAGCTTTTGACATAGCCGGAGGGCAGACCCAGGAGAAGGAAAACCCAGAAGTTTAGGACCCACAAGTGCCTATTGCTAGCACACCTGTGGTCCCCAACCTCAAGCTAGTTCCTTTTGTTCAGAAAAAGGGAGAAGAAATCCCTGACTTCAACACTGTTTTCTATGATCGAGCAACAAAAAGGATAATAAAGAGAACAGAGAGGAAAGTTGAGGCGAAAGGTCTTTCTGGTAAAATGATAATGGATACGGCTGTTATGTTAGGAACAGATCAAGATCCAAGGTTCACCTTGAGGGATGGGGCTGCACTAATTAATGCCTTAGAAGATAACATGGGTAAGGTAATGACTGACTTGGAGTAGTCCCAGAAGTCCTCTGCTCAGTTAAAAAATACACTGAGGAAAGAAAGAGAAGAAAGCAATAGGCTGGAGTGGAAGTATGAAGACATGCAGAGGGAGATAAAGGCTTCGCAGGCCCTCCAAGTAGAAAGACAAGTCAGAGAAACAACACAAGAATCCCTAGAGAAAATACAGAATGAATACCAAGAGCTAAAGGCAGAGAAAGATCGGCTACTGGAAAAGGTAGAAGAACTAGAGGAGCAGCAAAAGATCATCCTACAGGCTAGTGAGCTGCACTCCCAAGAACAGAGAGAGAAACATCAAGAGGAGATTTCTTCTCTGACCACTGCTCTGGAGGAAGCAAGACAACAACAAGTTAACCTCCAGCCATTCAAAGAGCATGTCTTGGCCCAAAAAGCCAATATGCTGCAACTACAGACTGCTGTTGAAGAGGAGAGATGTAGAGTGCTGCAGATCGACGGACGATTGGAAGAAATCTTGGAAACTGCATCTTACTTTGTGGACAGATCTTAGGACATCCTCGAGGTCCTGACTGCAAGAATGGCGAGGTTGGAAAGCAATGAAGAAACTCCAGCCGAGCTGCCATAAAAAGATAAACAAGCCCTCAAGAGGGATTATGACTTAATAGAATTTGCTATTAACACCGCAGAGGATTTCAAGAAAGCAGTAAAGAAGACAAAGGGAGCCTGCACAGAATTTTTCAGGAGAGTCCTCATTACATACAACCGTTTCTAGTTAGAAGCCGAGCAGAGGCTGGATGATTTCCCAGACCACAATTCATTCGTGGAGATATTGCAGAAAAGACATCAAGATGAAGAAGCAAGAATGCAACACATTAAGGCCATTGATGACTAGATTCTGAGAAGCGAAGTAGGCCGTTCAGCAGTTAGTGTGTAGCTTTTGGAAGACCAGCTTCGGTTGAGCGTAGCCAGGGTGGATGCTATAAGGAACCAGGTCGAAAAATTTGAAATCAACATTCAGTTTTTGGAACCCTGCGCATTTGAAGGCATTGCCTCTGATGCTGCGGCATGGAAAAAGTTTCTATATGCCCAAGTGGGACCCTCCTCATGAAGGATCGGTCATTATTGTAATTTGTAACTATTTTTGTAAAACATTTAAGAAAAGTAGAACATTGGGAAACGAGGGGTTGGGAAGCCCAAAGGTCACTTTGGGCAACCCAACCATCCCACCTTTTTGTATAAATATAATAGACTAAGAGGGAAGGAGGGGATTTTTCCCAATTAGACTAGAAAGCGATATTGTAAGAATAAATATTTCTATTTGCAATAAAGAAATATGGTTTTCCTGTTGGAGAAAGATTGGTGGAATGTCCAAATTTTATGTTGTGGATGGATGAAAGATGAACTATTTTGTTTTCCAGTTTTGTCCATTAACCGTGAGATCGTTCTAAGCCTTTGAACCTATGTTCTTATTTAAATGATTTCTGGTTTATTTTGTGGAATGACCACCATGAGTAATGTATGTGGTTCATAAAACAATTGGCTATCTGGTTGTTGAAATATATTTAATCGTTCATGCATTATGGAAACAAATATCAGCTAACTGTAGTTTCTCTTTATATTGCATGTACAATACACTCACAAATAATCTACAGTTTGCTCCTCGGGGATAGATAGATAGATAGTTAGTTTTATTTCTGCACATGTGATTTAGATGCTTGTGAGCCTAAGACGAGAGGTAAGAACCTACGCATCACATTGTGACTGCTCCTTGCATCCTAATCACCCTGTATGGTTAAGTAGGCATATGCATATCATACTTAAGTTAAAAATACAAAAATATACACGGTGGATCGGGCCGCAACCGGTAAATCCTTTGTTTTTGTTACTTTGACCTATGGTAGCTGGACCGCAAACCGGACAGATTCCCCATACCAAAACGTCAACAGGGCTAGTTGGGAACATTGATTGGGGAGAATCCCTTTCTATTGTTGCCTGCGAATTTCCAGGCCTCAACACAGTGGCATCAGGTCTTATTCTTAGCTAAAGGTGCATTCCAGTTGTAAATGAAAGATGCTTATAAAAGTATTTTTTAGCGTTTTGATCTTCTAAAAAATATAACCCTTATACTATTTCATTCAAGGAGTGCTCAAGAAACTGAAGACTAACAATGATGGAGAATTCATGTTAGATTTCTAATAACTCATTGTTAAAATTATTTTTGAAAAACATAGGTAACTGGATCATGATTTAAGAGAAAGACACCTTGAGTATTGAAGTGAGAGTAGCTGCGAGATCACTAAGCAGTTGAAGTAAACTTAAGCCAAAACCATGAGCTCTATGCTCTCTATGGGAATTTATAAATAACCAGTACTGTAAACACAAGAAAAATAACCATGTCCTTTAGACTTTTAGAAAATAATATTCTTATGATTAATGGAACTTGGGTAAGTAATTGCTCTTGCATTTTACACCCTTGTTTATGTTTTTGATAAGAAGTCATTATAGTGTTAGTTATAAATGCAACTATAGATTTATAACAACTAAAAAGTAATTGACATTACCTCCTTGAAGAAATGCAACATATTTAACCTTTTTTTAAACTAGCATCTTAACATGCTAGGAAAGTAATTTTCTCGACGTAATTTTAAATAACACCTACTAGATCTTACGCTTACCTGCTAAACCTCTAAGGAACGATTAGTCCAATTGATTTAGAAGAACGCTAAGTAAGCCCTGATCTCATACAAGAATTCTTACCTACTTGACAAAAGTTAATTATCAGTATATCTCGCAGTAAAAAGAAATGCGAAACCTTTTCTAACTTTGATAGAACTAAAGCTGTTAAGTGTTTAGTAGTACTAACACAGGTGTTTAAGATTACATCCTTTAGTGTACAAGTTCATTTAAAGAAGCAATCCCATATTATTTTATAAACTATTAGATTTTTTCGCTAACCATTAGCAGTTACTTAGCTGCGACTTTAGACATTTTATGTCACTTTAAAAATATTTAAATTTTGCGAATTTTTTGGTTAGACAATTGATTGGGTCATTGATGTACCTGGTACATTCAAGTATCGACATTTGTTATGTAGTTAGGATCTTGGGTTAGTTCATGACTGATCCTAGGCACAGACACTAGGCTGCAGGTAAGCATATTTTTAGATACCTTCGTGGTACAATTGCTTATGGACTCAGGTATGCCTCCAATGGAGGAGTATTATTGCTTAGATATATTGATTCTGATTGGGGTGGAAACATTGTTGATCAGAAGAGAAATTATGGATGTTTTTTCTTCTTGGGTCTTGTTATGATTTCATGGTCTAACATAAAGTAGGGTTCAGTTTCCTAGAGCACCATAGAGGCTGAGTACATTGCTGCTAGTACTACTTGTAGAGAAGTAGTGTGGCTGAGAAATATGCTTGGACGATTGTTCGGTGAAAATATAGATCCAACAATGATTAGGTGTGACAACCATAGTTGTATAAATATTTCTGAAAATCATGTGTTTCATGACTAGTCGAAACACATAGAAATGAAGTATCATTTAATTCAAGACATGGTCTAGAAAGGTATTGTAAACTTAAATACATAGCTAATGATGAGTAAATTGTAGATGTGATGACAAAGCCTCTCTGTGACGAAGTTCAAATATTTCCAATATATGCTTGGTATGGTAGAGAATGTCTCCTCATTGAGAGGAAGTGTTAAATGTACAACATTAGGAGTCATTCTCCATGAGACTTGTGTTGTATCAAGTCCGGAACTTATGCTGTATTAAGTTCATAAACTTATGTTGAGGTCATGAGAGATGCATGTAATATGATCTTATGTTGTATTAAGAACAATATATTATGTTTTATTAAGATTCGGACCTTGTGTTGTATCAAGGTCAGAGACTTGTTTTGTAATAAGTATAGAACTTATGTTGTATTAAGACTGGTCTTGTGTTGTATCAAGTCATGAGGTTATACTATGTTATGTATGGCTATTCATGGTCACCAGGTTCTATAAGTCTCCTTTAGGGATTAGCCACCACTAGAGTGATTTACTTTAGCATACAACTATATGAATCGGGGAAATACTTATGATCACAAGTTGAAAAGAATTCTTCTGAGTATGACACGATGAAGATGATTAATTAATTAAACATTCATGGACCATGCATAAATTAATTAATGATAAATGGGATGAGCACAAATATAGAGTAAGGATTCAAATTTCCCATGTCATACCTCCAATGAACATGAACTGCATAGACATCAATTAAGTCTAACTTGTGGAAAACAAGTTTCAATTAATTAAGGAATCTACTCCTTTATTTATGAAAAGTGGTTATTGTGGATGGCACTGATTGTGAAGAACTTAATACATTCAGTTAAACTCATAACTAATGGTCAAGCAATTAGTTAATCGGTTCACATTCAGTTTAGTTCAATCAGTTAACATTTAATTAGAGGAAGTTAACACAATTAATGGAGGGCGCATATCTTCAGTGAGGGACTTAATTACGAGATGACAACTTGGAACCAAGTTAAGGAAGGCACAATAGATAATGTGTGGAGATTGGACAAATTCCTCAGAATATTCAAAAGTCATGCAACCATTCGCTACCTCTCATTGTATGACATAATAAGCTTGTTATTAGAGTGTTATGTATTTGGCAAGGCTATGACAGTATTTTGAATGATCTCTATTCTCTAGTGCTGCTTAGATTACTCTTATCAAGCAATCCACAAGTGTTGTAAAATCATTCTCTGTCATTATCTATCATACTTAAAGGATTGTTTGCTGGGTTTTTCATCCTCTGGATTTGGAGGGTTTTCCCATGGTACGTCATGTGTCTTATGGATTGAATAATCTGTGTGTTTGAATTGTTTCAAGATATCTACATGCATTGGATTTTTTTATCAAAATTTTTAAAGTTCAAGTATCTTCATATTTGCTCAAACATTTGACAATGTTGTGTTATAGAATACCTTCCTTGTTAAGAGGGAGTGTTAAAGAAATATAACTGCAGAAGATATTTTATTTTGTATTATTATTATTATTATTATTAGTAGTAGTATTAGTATTCCTTTCATAGATGTTGTTACTATTATTGGGGATTTCATTGATGTATTTGTTCATGTAAAGTAGTGAGGTAAAACCTCTGTTGTAAGTCAAGTCAGTAGTATCCACAAAAGGTATTATTAAAATGTAATTTTGAGTCTCCCAAGGATAGTCATCCATGATTGGGAGGAGAGTTCAGCCATGTTGGGTTATTTAACCTCTCCACTGATCAGTATAAATAGGGGAGGCATCTCACTCATTTGGACACACTCAAAAATCAAGCAATTTCACTAGAGAGAAGGAGCAGTCCATATGAGGGAGAGGAAGCAATAAAGTCTTTTTTTTGTGACTAGGGGGGTCAACAACAAGGGACTGGGATGGTACTCGCATGACATAGATTCCAAGGACCCATTCTAGCTACCACTATACCCCTAGGTTTCCCATAATCACTCTCAATATTGGGACACAGGTAAGCCCAAGTGTGATTTGAACTTGTGACCTTGTTTACAACATGTGACTTCATATCAAGAGAATTGCCAATGATCCATACTCATTTGGGTGAGGAAGAAATCAAGTATTATTCTTGGGATATTACATTGTACTTGGATGAAGTCTATATCGAGAAATTTTTGCTAGGTTTTCTTCCCCATGAGGGTTTCCCACGATAAATCTCTATGTTATTTTGTGTGTTTCTTCTTTTCATTCTTTTAGTGATTCTTTTGCATATGGTTATGATGTTATGATGATAAATGTTTTAATATATTATATAACCATTAAAATATTAATAACTTGGATGAGGAAAACCTCAATGGGAGGATGACTATGGTTGAATCAATCATTTAATCATCTATAGCAAAATAACTGTATTCATTTAGGAAACCATGGACCATTGTTAATGAGAAATTAGACATATTGAAATTGGGCACCACGAGATGGTGTATGTATTACATCTGTTAGAATTGTTGTGCCATTTATATCATCAAGCAATGAGTGCAATCGGATTCTTAATTATTGATGCAGTGAATAGGAATGAATTATACAAACTAAGCAAATCAAATATCACAGGAAACAGAAAAGTATTTCTCAGAGAATTATGGTATTATCTTCATTACATAATTTAGTATTACAATAGTGTTACATAAGGAAGAATTCAAATAATTAGGGATGAATTTGAATCTACCAACTAGATGTTACTCTATCTGACTGCATGGCTAACTAAAGATGTCTAAATCCCTATCAGAGTCCAAGATGCTAACTCTGTATGTCTAATTCAGTTAATCCATAAGTTACAATCAATCAAACTAGTCTAACTGTAGTGGTAGGTGAGAAGTAGGTGAGAACTGGTGCCTTCCCACATGTAGCCATGCATAACTAGCACTAACTGAACTGGAGGAGAACTGACTGAATGTAATTGAAGAGAAACTAATATTAACTAGTTACCAACTCCCAAAAACTGAAGGAGGTTGGTGCTGATAGTCCTAATGGCTCCTAAAATGTAGGGATTGGTCTAGGAGGTGCCTAAACTAATGCATGCAAGTGTATTCAGTCTTAGTTAGCATCTATCAGTGTTCCCCATACTCTAGTGACTGGTGCATGTGGCCCCATTAGTCCAAGTGGACCCAATGGTACTAGTGGACCCAATAATAATCAAAATACTCCTAGTTTAGGCAAATATAATCTAATAAACAATTCGGATAAGGGAGGATTATAAATCCTAACACCCCCCCCCCCCCGAATCCTAACTTGGACAACTGTGGGCCTTGGAAACAAGGACAAAAGTCACCCATATACAATCTAAAAGATAAAAAACATTGCTTAATAAACTTAGGAAATAGGGGAAAACCTCATGGAAAACCCCCCCTCAAAATAAGAACGAACATGAAAATACAAGCTATCTTTAGAAGAAAGAAGCTTCCTCCTTAAAAAAATAACTTGCAAAAAACTCTGCTACAATTGCAGCTTCTATGCAGCCGTATGGTTATTATGTGCAGCGACATCCTAAAGCTGTGCATGTGAACCTATGAATCCAAACTGAATGATTATTTCTAGAGGAACCTTCCTCTTTGGAAGAAGAAGAAAAGTCTCAACTGAATAAAAAATATAGACAACTGCTAGATGAAAATTGGACCCATGTAGAGCAACTGAAATCAATTGATGAGAGAGAAAAGATGCTTGAGAATTTGAACCATGTGAGGAACAACCAAAAAAATGATATATTGCAGCCTTCCACATCAAGCCATGTGAGTTAAAATCTGCCCCAAGTTTTAGGAGCAAGTGTCCAGGATAATGCAAAATGTCTCCATCTTTACTAGATCTATGAGGAGATGAGCATGTGATCAAATATATAGGTAGAGAAGCCATGTGACTGTGGAGAGCAAATGATTGAGATCCATAATATGATATAGCTTCATAAATAATCAATGACTCACAAAATATAATATCAAAAAACTAATAAGAGGAAACTAACATCAAATCCTCAACAACAAGTTTGAAGGAGACTTGTGGTAATTGATTTGTCACACCAAAAGTGATGAGAGCAGCTACAAGCATTACTAAAATCTCTTGAAATTTAAAACATGAAACAAATAATATCATATCATAACCAAGTGAATTAGATACAAATAGGTTCATATCATATTCAAGAGTGTGCTCCACCGAGATGGTAGATGCATAATTTTCTCCTTCTTCAAAATTGTGAAAATTGTTGCATGCAATCATGTAGGAATTTACTGGAAGCTCTAGATCAATGAGAGTGAATGGATCACCCCTAAAATATGAAATTATTTCCAAAATATCCATGGTATTACTTATCTACACACTGTCAACATTATTAGAGATAGAGAAATCAAACTCCTCTTCCTTTTCTGAAACAATCACCGGTAAACTATGCACATAATTTAAAATAGAAAAATCACTGGAGAATTTTTGCAAAGAATGGAAAGAGAGTTTTTATTCAAAAACAGAGATTCAAATGTCTTCTTTTGGATCAACAATGTGAGGAGATGAGATATCATAGGTCTCATACACTTCCGTAGAAATATGATAAGGAGTCACTTCAAGGAGACTTTCTTCAATTCGAATTGACTGTGTGGAAAATTCTGCTTCTTCTTCATCTTCAACAATTGTCTTTACTGTAGGAGAGGGAATGAACTCATCGTGCTGGATTTTATCTAAAAATATCTCAATAGATAGGATTTTATATTCATCTCCCATATGACTGCTAGGTACTCTTGATGAGAGGGAAAGTGATGAAGGATTCCCTGGAGGAAACCATGTGGTTGGATTCTCTCGAATCTATCAAATAAGCCTTCGATGGAGTGAGGCTTGCCTTCAAGGCATGGAATTTATCATGTTATTTAGTATGCTCTCCATAATAATACATCTCTACAAATTTTGGAAGGGTAATGTTGTTCTATACACATAGAGATTTCAATTGGTCGAGGGTCTTCTTCATGCAAAAGTATTCTGGATGAAAACCCCTCACGCAATAGGAACACATCTTACTTTCAAATTTTTTCTTCTTCTTGGAGCCTAAATCCCCTTCAGAAGCATTCTGATTCTCTTTAGGCTTTGAATCAGTTGCTTTAGGCTCCTTTCCCTTAGATTTCCCTTTAGCTTGCACTTTGGTAGAGTCTGTCACTAGGAGATATTGATCTTTGGAAGTCTTGATGACTCCCATCTTGATCAACTTCTCTTGCTCCTGTATTAAGGACTCAGCAAAGGAATCAAGTGAGGGAATATTCCAATTGGGAATGGAAGCTCTTCTAGAATGGAATATTGAGACAAACACATAATACTCAGATCCTAGTTTTCTAAGTATGGAGAGCACATGCTACTCGTACTTTCTTTCTATTCCGCATTGGTTGCATTGAAGTGCAAAAATCTTGAATTTAGTAAAGAATTGATGGATGGTATTGAAACTGATGGGATGTAAGGCTATTGACTCATTCTCCAGAATGTGTCCCTGAAGCTCATCTTACTTTCCAAACGAGACTTCAAGTTTCTCCCAAGATTCCTTGGGAGTCCTCAAACCTTCAAGGTGAAAGAGGAGATATCTGGAAATGTGAGTACATAGATAACCAAAAGCTTCATCTAAGTAGTTCAAAAAATTGTTTTTCTTAGATGGATGATGGGGCTCAAACTCCCTTCCAAGTGTTATCCAAAAGTAGCCCTTGTTGAACAAGGACAACTGCATATCTTCCCTCCAATCAAAATAATTGAATGGTGTTAGGATCCAAGGTGTGGAGGGTTGAGAATGCATAATTATCCTGCTGTAACATACAATATATTCACAAAAGATACATAGTACCTATAGAATTTCACTGCAAAACCAAAATTATTCAAACTATGTTAGAATCAATCCTTCCCTCTCAACATGAACACTTTCTTAGGGTCCTTCACTCTCACACCACCACTCTGAATAAATTTAGAGCAAGTAAGGCACTCTTTGCGGGACTTATATGGAAACTGAACTGCTTCTGGTGTTCAATGGAGAGTAGTCAGACTTGAATCTTGCTTAAGATGGCTTTGATACCATGTTAAAATTGTTGTGCCATTTAGATCATCAAGAAATGTGTGCAATCTGTTAGCACTCTGTTTGCAACAGTCGATTTCTGGGCCTGACAAAGTTCTAAGTGGTCCTATTCACTTAAATATTATGAGAGTACCCTTCAGGTCAGAGGCACATTTCCCGTGTTCGAAGACTGTCAGATAATGAAGAAGAGTGATGACAAAAAATGGTCTTAGCCAAGAAACGCAAAGGGGTGGTCAAATTTGGCATTTGCAGAGTTTGTTAAAATAGGAAAACAATGAAAGGTCAAGATCAGGGCTAAGCCAAATCGACGGCCTGAGACAGTTTTAATGAACAAACATGATCGATAGAGGGAGCTTTCCCAAATCACAAAATGGGTTAAAGGGTGGAAGCATCTAATGTTGGAGATGAAAGCAGAAACAGATCTACGGTCCCAGTTGATTTCATAAACCAAACCTGTGTGGATAAGGTCGTGATTCCAAATCATGAAAAGTGGTACCAGCTGCAAATATCAATGGACAAGACCAAAGGGGAAGAGATCTACGGTTGTGGTTTATTTCACAATCTAAACTAGCATGGAGGGGACCATAATTTCACATTGCGAAAAGTGGTAGGGCCCACTCAGATCAATGGTTGCATGGAAGGGTCGGTCATGATCGATGGTTGAGAACATGCCTCGGTCTAAAACTACTCGTTGTATCTAGAGAAGAGAAGTTGGTAGTAGAAATGATGAAACGTGGACAGTGGACATGAAAGGTCACCCAAATCGAAGGGATGAGAAGGCCTCCAGGTAGCAAATTTCACATCTAGTGCGGAGATGATAGTGGAGGGGACATTCATGCACGTAATTTGCCTCCCTGCATATTGGCCAATTTCCCCGACGCCATTTGTAGCATGCATACAGGTGAAAGCACCCTTGTGGCAGAGCCACATTACCTAAGGACAAGTGGCTTCCGTGTGAGTTGGCCTATGGAAATAAGGAAAATAATTGGTGAATCCGCTATTCACATGAGGCAAGGCCAATGCGAAGGGGAGGACCACTCCGTTCCCTACGTCACAAGAACATGGAAGCGTGGGAGCATCCACTTCATGTGCTTTGTGGCATGGATCAACTACCCAAGGCAGCAGCCAAGATATTTCCCACATCAAACGGTAAGGTGCCGCACCCGTTGAAATGATGTGACTAGATCCCTAGCAGGTGAAAGATCGCTCTGCTCATGCCCTCACACATAACGGAGCCAAAGGACACTCGATGGCAGAATGTGGGGGAAGTGCTGACTGGTCATTACAAAACTTAGTCTCAAAACCTTATATATATCGCCTTTGGAATGCCAGGAATGAGCTAACATATTTCCAGAGCCCGAGTTTCCATTTCGTTGCGAGTCCATAGAAGCTCAAAGGATTTTGTGATGGTGATCTGGTTCGAAAAGCTTTTCTGTTTGGATGTACTTATGGTTGGTGAGAAAATTTCCACACTCACCCGTCACCTTGGTATTACACGCCAAGGATGACACCAGCCTTCGAGGCCCAGACATGAATAATTTTGAGAGATACACCTGACTTCAGATACCCACACCTCTAGTGATGCATTGCTTGGACACTTGCTCCCCATAGGTGTTTTTTAAAGAACCCCTGATACCATCACTACCCCCATAGCCTTGGAAGAAGGAGAAAATCCTAGACTGCTCTCTGTAGGAGCATTTGTTTGGATGGGAGCATCAAGGGTCTAATTCCTGCACAACCCCATTTGTGAAGTTCACTTACCAAGGGTGATAGGGATGGTGTATATATGCTACACCTTATTTCCTATGGGAGATCCCACCTCACTGGAGGTAAGAAGTAGAAGAATGATAAGCCACCTCATAGGCTTTCCTTGGCCAGAAGCAATGCGTCCCTTCTTCCAAACCTCATGCCCAACAGTGTTACTTGGAGAGGAAGGAGGTGGCAGATGAAGTTGAGTAGGGGAAGATGCAGACCTCCTTGCCAGCGTGTGCCCATGCAGAAAGGTGCATTTGAACACAGTAAAAACATGCACTTTGGATAGAACAAGGGCCTTATGCTGACTCATCAGGCCGGCTAAAAGGTCCAAGACCCCAGTAAATGGTGACTTGCCTGAAAAAAAATGAAAGGGCATCATACTCAGAATCCACAACAGTAGCCGAACATGTCAATTTGTCACTCAGGATGAGTGCACCCACTTGCTCCATAATGTTTGTTCATGTTTGTAAATCATGGAAATAGTTCCACTCTCTAGACTATTAACATTTGATTGTGACTGGTAACAATTTTTAGTTTTGTTTTGGAGAGTAATATCGGAACTAGAATAGTATAAATATACTCCCAATAGAGGGAGATGAGGTTGGAATAATTTTGGTTGTGAAACTTTCAAGGGCTGAAGCTCTCCGCTGTAAATAGGGTCTGGTTCTAGTATTTTAAATAAAGTTGCAGAGCCGAGGTTGATGTTTTCACACAGGGATTCATGTGTTGTTTGTACTACAGTTTGTTGCTTCCTTTCTCATGTGAAATTTTTTTCTAGTTTATCTCTTCCATTATGTTTTATTTCATATCTTAAATTAGTGTATAACAATTTGGAATTCATACTTGCTATGCTCCATCTTTTATTTCAGATATTCACCAAAGATTTCTTCTAAAGTTAATGCAGAATTCATTTTCCAATGCTCTGTGTTGATGGTCTGTTCATGTTCTTCTTTCCCACCAGAAAATTATAAACTGACTGTGATTGAATGGCTATCTTGCCTTTGTATTGAAATCATCTGTATAAGTTCTATTCATTTCCTGTTACATTTCTTAACCCCATCGCCCCAATGGTTTTATGCCTTGTTTCAACCAATTTTATGAACAATTTATAGTTTCACTTGTACACATCTGGCATTGTTAATATTTGGTGAGAGATCCCTCTCAGAAGAGCAAAGGGCCAATTCTCTCTTAGAAAGTGGTTCTGCTCTTACATGGGAGTGGGCCTTTGTCAACCTTTGGCTCAATTCTAGTGCTAACAAACTGGCACCGTTGCTAGGGATGACATTGAAGAACATTCCTGGGAAGAATGACATAGTTTTAAATATGGTTGTTGATGGTGAACAATGATAAGACATCAAGAAGGTTGAGCACTTTTCACCTGGCAACTACACTCTTAAAGGATTCAAACTTTAGCGACTCCGTTGGTGGTATGACCCAGAAATCAAATGGTCAGGAAAAACTGGTAGGATTCGTCTGGAAAAATGTACCCCTCCCTTGTAAGGCTTGAAAATGCATGGTGATAGGGTAAGATACTCGAGTCTACATTTCTTCCAAGATGCCTTGTCTTATCTAAGAAGTTTGTTCTTATCCTTTCCCAGATTTATCAAAAATGCCTTTTATTATTCAGTTCATTCGGAACAGAGCTATGGTCATATTCCTGTTTATCCTTCTTTACGAACCAAAATCATTGCATTGTCTTGTACATTTGATTTTGCCCCAGATTTTTCTCTTGGAGCTCATAACGTTGAAGGTCACCCCTGTGAACTTCATGAAACCTCGGTCAATGGCGTATCTATTGCACCTAACCTGGTATCTTCCAGTTTTCCAAGCTGGTACAAACCGCTACAATTGCCTCCTATCCTCCATGATTTTCCTGTGAAACATTACAAGTACCTCCCTAAATTTGATGGAGAATCCAAAGACTTCACTGCTGAGAAGCACTTGCAAGCCTTTGAACATTTCTATGAACTTTTTGTGATAGAACACGATGATGTCTGCATGAGGTATTTTTCCTAGTCTTTGCAAGGGGATGCTAAAGAATGGTTCAAACACTTGTATCCTAAGTCCATCAATACTTGGGAAGAGTTTTCTTGCACCTTTTTAAAGTTTTGGGGTAGGAGAAGGCCACCGGATCTAATACTTTCAGAATTTTATTCCCTGAAGAGGCATAAGGTTGAGACCATATCAAGTTTTAATAGAAGATTCACAAGATTTTATTATAACATGCCTAAGGAATTCCAACCTCTTGAGAACACTACTAAGATCTATTATGCAGCCACCTTTCCTCTTGAGCTGTCCTTGGTTCTTTTGGAAAAAAAATCAGCCACTCTATAGCATATGTTTACTGATTGTTTGGAGGTTGAGGAAAACCTTAAGATGTCCAAAAATTTGTCAGGTCAGGACAACGGTGGAGAAATAAAAGATACATTAAAATTGGTTGGGCCCTACAAGAAGAACAAGAAATTCCCATAAATATGATCAGCCCAATATGGAAGCATATGGTTCTACAGGATTGTTTTTTGAAGATTGCAATATGCTCAGTACCAGATCCATAAAGGGAGATTTTAAAAGGGATTTCGGTGTTCCTAAGTATGATGAGTATGAGGAGGAGTACCTGTGGGCTATACCTGAAGAACCAGTTATAGAACCAAGGTCTGCGGATGGAGAAAATCAAGCTGCAATGCAAAGTCAAAAGGTTGAAATAGGGAAGGACGATAAATGTGCTAGAGGTGATATCCTTCCCTTGTGTTATTCCTCTTCTGAATTTATACAACACATGATTAAATCCTCTAAGTAGAAACAGAGGATAGAGGATATGGTGCATCCCAGAAACTTGTACAGAGGAGAAGATGATAAAAGTGAACAGTCATGCAACCCCTCTCCGTCTATTGATATGTCGGGAGTTTGTGGTGAGGTGTTGAGTCATGAAGAAGGAGGCAGCACCCCTCAAATAAATACATTTTTTGATTTTCTGCCCTTATTAATATCACCCCCTAAAGGAGGAATGTGCTTACTTGATTCTATTGAAGAAAAAGAAGACACCCCTCCCAAGACACATGAACAAGGTGAAGCACTAGTTCCAGAAATTTTGAGTGAAAGGATGGATTCTTCATTGGAAATGATCCTATGGGCCCTCTTCTAGGACCTTCCAAGTATTAGCCTGACAGATCACCTGAAGGGGAGGGAGCTTCGGATGGCCTTCCCATGAATAGAGGACATAATATGCTGAAAGTCACCATGTTTTCTATGATCCCATAGCAGAATACATGGAAGGACTGGGTAATGGTAAGGACTGGTCACATCTCTGCTATAAGGATCAGTGTATTTTTTATTGCTTTCCTCCATTATCTATTTCATTGATGTTCATCAAACACGAAAAAAGAACAAAACTATTAGGAAAGTGGATTGATTAGCTTCATTGGAAGTATGATTTCACTTAATCGAGATTATGCACTAAATTAGGTAGAGTAGGTAGGAACAAATAAGCTTGGAAATCATCGAGCATTTCCTTCATTACTATTTTAGTTTGTTGTCATTTTCAATTGTAAGCACAGGTTTGTAGTCACAATTGTTCTCAGTTTCAGAGTATGGTCAAAGGCATGGTTTACAGAGTGACATAAATTCGCTAAAATAGTGGCTTAGAGTAGAATGGAGGATTCGAAGGAAAGAATAAGGAGGACCCAATGGATTTTTCACTTGGTCTACAGGGGTTCTTTTCTACCTTGTTGGGAGGATCACATCCCTCGTGGAGCCAACTGTTAGCACTCCATTTGCAACAATCGATTTATGGGCCTGAGAGAGTGCTAAGGGGTCCTATTCACTTAAAGATTATGCGAGTACCCTTCAGGTTATCAGAGGCGCATTTCCTATGTTTAGAGACCATAAGATAATGAAGAAGAGCGACGACAGAAAGTGGTCTTGGCCAAAAAATGCAAAGGGGTGGTCAAATTTGGCATTTGCGGAGTTTGTTAAAATGGGAAAACAATGAAAGGTTGAGATCAGGGCTAATTCAAATCACTACAACAAAAACTGGATTTAGCACCAGATTTTAGTGTAATTTTTTCTCAATTTTGGTGAACAATCCGGTGCTAAACCTAGTGCTATTGTACAATTTCATAAAACGTCGAGTCTATTGCATCTTTTTTCCCGTCCTTTTTAACATCCACTTTTGTGTCCATTTTTGCGCCCATTTTTTTTGCATCTTTTGTTACACCCTTATTTGCGCCCAATTTTGCAATTTTTTTTACGTCCTTTGTTACATCCTTGTTTGCACCTAGTTTGACTCTTAGTTTTACATCCAATGTTGCGGCTTATTTTGCTTCTATTTTTTCATCAATTCTTACACCATGTTTTGCATCAAATTATGTGTCCAATTTTGCATCTAGCGTTACATCTAGCTTTGCATCCAATTTTGGGCCAAATATTGCATCTAGTTTTGCATCCAATTTTAATTATAATGTTGCATCCCCTTTTGCATCTAATTTGCATCTTGTTTTACATCGTTTTTTGTATCCATGTTTGTGCTTGATGTTTCATCTCGTTTTACGTTGTATTTTTCATCTAGGTTTGCACCTAGTGTTGCATCCTAGTTGATGTCTTTTTTTGCATCTATGTTTGAGTCCAATGTTGCACGCAGTGTTGTGCCTAGTGTTGTGACTAGTTTTGCAACCATGTTTGTATCTAATATTGAATCCATTTTTGTGTCGAATGTTGCATCCCATCTTGCATTCAAGGTTTTACATCCAATGTTTCATCCCATCTTGCATCCAATATTGTGTCTCGTTTTAAGTTTTTGTTTGCGCCAAGTGTTTCCTCCAGTTTTGCACCTAGTGTTACACCTAGTTTTATGTCCATCGATACACCATATTTTGTGCCCAATTTAATGTCCAATTTTACGTCTAGTTAGGAGTCCACTTTTGCATCTGCTGATGTGTCTAGTTTTGGGCCTAGTATTACATCTAGTTTTGAGTCATTAATTGTGTCTAGTGTTGAGTCTTTTTTTGCATCCAATTTTGCGATTAGTGTAACATCCATTTTTGTGTCCACATTTATGTCTGACATAAGGTCCACTTTTGCATCTACTTTTTTGTTTTGTGTGACGTCTACTTTTACATCCTCTTTTGCATTTAGTGTTGCGTCTAATATTGCATCAATGTTGCATTACTACATTTTTTACCTTTAGAAATACATTGCAATATCATTAGGGCATGGAGGAATCAAACCACCGACCTCCTGCTTATAAGGAAGGCGTTCTTCCATTCAACTAGAACCCTTTAAGAATTAGGAAGATGAGCAATATTAACACATTAGATTTCAATCATTGTTCCTGAAATATTGTTTCACCTTTATTGTTTTATGTATAATTTGTCATGTGTTTTTCCTATCATGCCTATTGACATACATTTCAATATTATTATGTTTTCTCATCCAGAACCAACACATTTGAAATACTAGGATTCTAAACACTTGCATATGGAAACTATTAGTTTCCATTCTAATAGATTGCACATCCACCTTGGTTTTCCTACAACAATGCCTGCATATGTAATGCTATGTTACCAAAAATTGGAAATGAGAAATGCAAAAAGAAAAGGGAATGGTACATGAAATGGGTTTTGGATGTTTCACATAGAAGAAACAAGGAGAGAGAGAAAAGAACACTAATGGTGAAGAAGAGCACGGAGATCACATAGCCTGGATATAGTAAAAATGCAGTCTAGGTTGTCAATGGGTCTTGATTTGTGGGTCAAGTAGGTTTACTTACTTGGTAAAACTTGTTCTAAAAAAGATCTTGGTTAGTTTGTATGCTAGGTAAATCTTGTTGTAAATAGGATCTTGGTTAGTTTGAACTTTGTATGCCAAGAGGTATTTAATAAAACCAAAAAATCCTAGCAAGTCCTCTTCAGTAAGGCCTAAACATTTGATAAATTTAGTTAGTCTTCCAACCAAAACAAAAAAAAATATAGAATTCCCACTGCTTTACACAAAGAAATCTGGAAATTGAGAACCACTTCACAAACTACAATGGATGATCAATGATCAACATAATAGGACTAAGACCTAAATCATGTATACAACAAATACAAATTAATTAAAATGGAATTGGGAAGAGGCTAATCAAATGCCAAGATAACATAGAAAAAAATGAAAATTTATCATGAAATTACACAAAAAAATATGGTCATCCATACCTTCAATTGCAATTTGTGTTGTGGGTATGGAATAGAGCCAAAGCCAAGATTGAAGTGAAATTCAATTTCCTGAAGAATTGAACTCTTGGCACTTGAAAAGGTGGAGAAGTTGAAAAACTGGTTAAAAGGGATTGAACCCCACACTTTCACAGCCACAACAATAATATCCATCACTCTCAGGAAACTCTTTTATTCCATGTTCTCATGGCTAATAAAGAGGGTTCCCTCAACTGTGTAGAGCTTGAAAAGTGTTCAGGAATAGAATTCAGGACAAAAATCTCCATCCCCCAACAACCAACATAAGAATATTGTTTCTTGACAGAAACCTACTACATCCATTGTCAGAGGAAGGTAATAGATAAGTTATGTGTCGTTATTCCCCCGAGTCCAGAAACCAACACCCCAAGCTAGCCATATTCCCCCCTTATTTATACACTTTGAAGGAATCAATGATTATTCCGATCTAAATTCAAACCATAAACCAACTTAAGAAATCAAAAGGTAAAGGTTCTTTGACACAGGATGACTTAAATTCCAGGAAAATTAATTCTGGCACTTGAAACTTCAAAAACATCCCTAAGAAACAACTGTCCTTACATGAGAAATGGTTTCAGACCTTCAAAGTGGGAGGATATCATGAAAGGAAAACAAAAATTACAAAACAAATGATACATGGAAACATATTGATTTGCAAAAATTGAAGAAACAATTGGTTGTAAATGGGCTATAAATCTGATGGTAGTATATAAGTATAAAGGTAGGTAAAAGTTACAAAAATGATTTGAGAAAATACAGGACATAGACTATGATGAGATATTTGCACCAATGGCCAACATGATCACCATGTTACTTGCACTTGCATTGGCAGATCAATGTGCATGGCAAGTTTTCCAGATTGGTGTAAACTAGCAGATCCACATAACTTGTAGCTGGTGGACACTGATAGGTCCCATGCTAAGTGCTAGTAACGAGTTACTTGTTCTCCATGTGCATAAGTTGTGAGTTATTCATGCATTAGTTCCCTATTATCCATGCATAGCTATCAGTTATTTTTATTTTTTTTATAGTTGCTTATTTTGAATTGGAATGACTGCCATAAAATCAATATGGAAAATACACTTGTCTCATCCTCATGCAATCTAAGAAAAACATAGGCACTAGTCCACCCCATATTCTAAGATATAAACACCTATCAGTGTAAAAATACATTTCTAAATGGTAAGACATAAGAGAATTGTTCTTGGAATAGCCTGAACGTTTCACTGAACTGGTAAAAGAAAATTTGGTTTGTAAACCAAGACACTTTACACTCTTAAGAAGGATGGTATTGAAAAATACATGAGTACTTTAGGACAAGTAGATTCACAAGGAATGGTATATCCTAACATGTATGTGAAGATCCGAAATGATAGGATCATTACCATTGTATTGTAAATTGATGATAGAATTCTTACATTTGACAATACAAATTGAAATGAAAACATGAAATTTAATCTTAAAAAGACTTTTGAAATGGTGGACTCGAGAGATCTACATTGTTTCCTCTGTATGGATATATGGTAAGGAAGTAACTGCATTTCATGTCTCAGAAGTATGCTTGTAAAATGCTCAAAAGTTTCAAGATGAATGATTGCAAACCATCAACTACACCAGTAGAAAAGGAATCAAATTTTCATCTTTGAAAAAAGCTCAATCCATTAGTGCAACTTTGTACAGATTGGTAGGAAGCTTGATATTTCTCACTGAATCTAGATTATATTTAAGTTTTTAAGTCAACTTGCTTTATATATTTATGACTAGTCCCAGAATCATACATTAAAAAGAAACAAAGTGTGCAAAGAGAAACATCAAATATACATCAAGTTTTGAATTTCAATAGTCAAATTGGAGATTTCAGGTTAGTTTGCTTCACTAACTCAAATAGTGTAGGTTTATTATAGCATAGGTTCATATGCCATTTCATGGATTTCAACATAGTCTATAGTTGCTCTATCATCTGTAGAGGCTTAATAGAAAGCAGTGATTGGAGAAACATGTGAAGCTATTTAGTTAAGGAGTTTTGCTGGATTGTATCTTCATTAGGAAAAAACAATACCATTACTCGGTGACAATAAAAGTGTCATTAAGTTTATTAAAAGTCCAGTCTTCCATGCAAGGACAAAGCATATTGAATTCCATTATCATTTCATCCAAGAGCAAGTCCAAAAGAAAGAGATTGAACCCATATGTAACACTTAAGATCAAATAAATGAAGCCTTTAAGCAAAGATAATTTTTTAGATAAGATAATTAATAATTATTGATGTCCAACAAATGACCGCTAAATTAGGTCAATGGGATCAGCTTGGGGTAAATGCCAATATGGGGGGATCATAAAAATAATGCCCATTTCCTAAATGATTTCATTAAGAAAAGAAAAGTGCATTCTACAGCCCAGTATGGATGAGATGTGTAATGCTTGTAATGTGCATAAAACTAAAATGGGAAAAAATTGACGTCCAATATCAAACTGAAAACAAAAAACGAGAAAAGAAAAGTCAACAAATATAAATTAAAATTAATATAAACTAGCATAGATCCATATTAGCCGAAAATTATTTAAGAATTGAGAGGTTTGCACATAGATTGTTATTTATCCCTCGGTGTTTAATAGATCCATGCTTCAAATGAATGTGTTGGTGAAAGGTTGTATTCGATGTAACCTTGGACTGGCATGTAAACAACAACAACAACCACTAGGGCTGCCAAGACTAAACATTTTGTATTATCAATGAAAACTTTCTCCTTTATAGACCAAAAGAAATACATCCTTAATTGGGATATTGAAGAGTTATCCCTTGATAAACATAGAATAATATGCTAGAGGTATATGTTTGCAATCCTTGGTTCCCTCAAAAAATTCCACCACATAAGTTATAACCCTAATCCGTCAAAAAACCAAATAAATCTATGTAGCAGGTAATGTAAGACACGTACATTACAAAACAACAAAGCTCTATGACGATTACACAAGAACTCTACAAATATCGTGATTGAACTATTATGCATAAGAAATTTACTTATACCAAGAAAGAGTTACCATGTTACTGGTGTTTATGATGACTAGTCTGAATTTTGATATGAGGTGGTATGCATATCTCATTGCAACTTACTTTCAGCCACTGTTGGAGGCAAAAAAATTGCAAATCTTGATTCCTACAAGAGTTCAGCTATGCAGATTTCCATAAAAATTGCACAGTAATTAGGCTCAACAACAACTTAATAAAAAGAAGTGTTGAAACAGTGAAAAGACTACCTTCACTGCAATAATAGAGTGATCAAGAAGAGGAAGCATATTGGGATAATTGAAAAGAGACAGGACATGTATCTCTTGTTTTATTGACTGTAATTGCTCGTCAGTTTGGGTCAATACCTATTAATTCTTGCACATGATCTAGGAACTAGGAATAAAAATCATCAAAGAATAATTAACAAAATACTCATGAATTGGTAATAATCAGAACCAAAATTGGTTTCCTCTCTGTATATTTAATAAACAATAAAGGGTTACAATACCAATGCTGAGCAATGGCTTAACTCCATGAAGAATTTGAATACCTAAGGAGACAATTTGAATTCAGTGAGTGAGTCTAGCTTAACTGACTCTCAACCATTCAATCTCACTCAGTTAACCACTTGACCAAAACCCTAATTGAATCACCAAACCCTAACTGAAGTCGGAGTGCAATAAATGACTGAATCTCAACTGAAGGAGATCATACACATGTCATAGCAAGCCAACCATCAAGTGCTAGTGCTCCATGAATCCAATGAACCACGATGAGGTTAACTGAAGCTGAACTGGCCATTAGAAGTTGGTGGAGGCACCTTGTTGACTCCAGTTCATTAAATAATAATAAATAATCATTCAATAATCATTAAATAATATATTTAATGACTGGAGGTGCCTTAACTTACTGTAACTAACTGGTTGAACTGATTGTAACCACCAGTTAGCAATTAGGTGCATTAATGTCACACAGATCACCCCCAGAGTGCTCCAGTTAGCCTCGTTGACTGTAAGAGAAGGCTAAGTTAGCCTCCTTGATTGTAGGTAGGCGTGGGTGTGACTAGATGATGGCAATTAATGCTCCACTGATGTCAATTAAACTTAGGATAGTGGTTTAACTAGGCCAATTTGACCAAAAGAGTGTGTATGATGGTAAATGTCTCCAACACCCCCCCTTAAGCTATACTCAAAAAGAGTTAGAAAACATATATGCATAAAAATGCTAGGGCCCTGGAAACTAAGGCCATATGTCACCCTGTACAATGCTAAAACTAAAACAATGCTCAAAACAAACTAAGTGAAGAAAAGAGGGAAAACCCAGTGGGAAAAACCCCCCCTCAAGATGAACACTGAAAGTAGTCTGGATCACCCTGATGAACTCACCCCCAATAGTGAACGGAGGTAAGTGAACTTCTTTTCTGAAAATCTCTTGGTGAATATGTCTGCAATCTGCTCATCAGTCGGGCAGTACTGCAGAATGATGGTCCTGTCATGCACTAGCTCCCTGATGTAGTGCATGTGAATCTCTACATGCTTGGTCCTCTTCCTGGTAACTAGATCCATGGATATATTAATAGCACTCTAGTTGTCACAAAAGAGGATAGTGGACAAAGTACTACCAAGATCAAACTCTGAAAGAATGCCTTGCAACCAAACTGCTTGGATGGAAGCATTCACCGCTCCTCGATACTCGACCTCTGCTGAAGATAGTGCTATGGAAGCATGATTTTTGCTTGACCAGAAAATAGGGCCACCACCAAACATGAATACATATCCAGAAGTTGACTTCTGATCAATAGAATCACCCGCCCAATCAGAATCTGTGTATCCAACCAGCTCTAGCTCGGAGTCTGCAGCATAGTGAATGTCGTAGGTCTTGGTTCCCTGAATGTACTGGAGGATCCTCTTGGCTGCCTTCCAATGAAGATCATGAGGCTGCTGCATGTATCTTGATACAAAATTCATGGCATAACAAATATCAGGCCTATAATGTTTCAAGTACAACAAGCTACCAATCAGCTGTTGATAGATAGTGCAGTCCATGGGAGGTGTGCTTTTTCCTTCTGCAAGGCTGATCCCTGAAAGGAAAGGGAATGGTGTAGGCATACATTCAGCCATGTTAAACTTGACTAATAGGTATAAAATATATTTGGACTGAGTGACCATAACCCCATTAGAATTTTTCTCGATTTCAAGCCCCAAAAATTGTTTTAGAAGCCCCAAATCACTCATTTCAAAGGCATTGTGGAGAGCAGTTTTGATGGATGAAATGGAGGAAATTGTGATACCTGTGATCAGTAATTCATAAACATATAAAAAAATGATAATTATATGACCATCATGTTGCTGTAAATACACATTTGGATCTGATCTACATCTCTGAAAGTTTTGCAAGAGAAGGAAGGCATCCATCTTGGAATACCACTCTCTTGGGGACTGTTTTAACCCGTATAGTGACTTCTTTAGCTTGCAAACCAAAGATGGATCAGTGATGTATCCCTTAGGATGATTCATGTATATCTCCTCATGAATATATCCATGTATAAATTCTGACTTAACATCCATGTGATGCATCTCCCAGTGCTTGGATGCGGAAATAGCCAAAACAAGACGGATGGAGTCCATTTTTGCAACCGGTGCAAAGGTCTCATGGTAGTCCACTCCTTGGACCTGAGAGAAAAATTTTGGTACCTACCTTGCCTTATATTTTCAGGTGCTTCCATTAGCAGCAACCTTTGTCCAAATCACCCACTTGCATTGAACCAATTTCCTTCCCCGAGGAAGAGAAACTAGCTCCCAAGTAGAGTTTTTCTGAAGAGAATTCATCTCTTCATCCATGGAAACTTGCCATCTCGGATCATTCCAAGAATGGTAGTAGGATTTTGGATCTGAAATAATAATAAAATAGCAATTTTTGGATAGCAAATTATCAGAACAAGAGAGTGCAATACCTACTCTTTGGAAATCAGACCGGGTTCTCCGTGGATCATCCAGATTTCCAATGTTGTCTCCTGCGGAGGAGAGTATCTTTTGGGCCCATGTAGGAAGATGATTTTGCACTTAGGGTTCTGATTAAATATCTAATTATTTATACACACTGATATCATAAATCATAGGATCCAAATCAGGGTCATCACCCCCAATTTCATCATCCAAATATTCAGTGGAATAGGAAGGAAATTCAACAGTTTTCTCCTTCACTAGTTCCACCTCTTGAAGAGGCTCATCGAACTTGACACTTCTCTCAATGAAGATATGTTTGGTATTGATATACAGCAGATTGAATCCTTTATATTCAATAGGATACCCAATAAATAGACATTCTATGCTCTTCGGTTGCAAGGCCCTTCTTTTATCAAGCAGAATCCAGGCCCATGCAGTGGACCCAAACACCCATAGGTTCGACACATCTGGCTTGTACCCGAAGTATGATTCGAAAGGAGTATTTCCTTTAAATAATTAATGTGGCACCCTATTTTGAATGTATGCTGCAGCATGCATGGCTTCATCCCACGAATTTGCAGCAAGCTTCTTTGACTCCAACATACAGGTGGTCATCTCTTTGAGAGACCGGTTCTTTCTTTCCGCTACTCCGTTCTGCTGGGGAGTGTACGGAATTGAATGTTGGACCTTAATACCACTTTGGGAGAAAATTTAAAGCAACTCATTACTTACATACTCCCCTCCATTATCAGATCTCAAGATCTTGATCTTAAGCCCAGAGGCATTTTCGATCAAGGCCTTCAATTCAGAAATTTTTTCACATACTTCTGATTTCTTTTTGAGAAAGAACACCCATGTATACCTTGAAAAATAATCAATAAAGGTAAGGAGGTACCTTGATCCATTCATGGATGTGATAGTAATTGGACCACTAATATCAAAATGTATCAGCCCCAATATGCTTGTAGCTCAGTTTTCCTTCCCCCAATCGAACTTGTGCTCAGGGTGTTTTCCAATCACACAGCCCTTGCAGACTCCCGTGGTTGCATTGATGACCGGGAGGCCTTCAACCATGGATTTTTTCTGTAATTTCTGCAAATATTTGAAATTAATATGGCCAAACCTCTCATGCCATAGCCTACTAACCTCATCTCCATGAGTTAGCATAGCGGTGGGTTTGCATCTGCAACAAAGTGAGAGAACTCATAGGCTTTTGCATGATGATTTACAAGGCATTTTGCAATGAGTTTCCCATATGCAATTTCTATTATCTCAACATCATTTGGGATGAAATAGACTCTCTTAGGAATTCCTGTATGTGTCATCTAATAGACACTAAGGATATTTGCTGCTAGAGATGGTACATACAAAACATTAGAAAAAAAACCATTTTCTAGATCTACAGTACCTTGTCCTTTGGAAATGATGGTGGAGTCATCTCCCATGTGGATGGGGATGGATTTGTCGGTCTCCAAGGATGAAAAGAGTCTTTTTCAGCCATCATGTGATTCAAAGATCCACTGTCAATCAGTAGTGCTTTTGACTTCGAAGTGCTTGCCATGAGGGCATGACCTTTCTCATGCTGTGGTTCCCGATCTTGGTGATCTCTCCTCCGAAAGCTCTCCGGAAGATTGATGTGATTCCTCTCAAGGAGAGAGGTTGCTTCATCAAGATTTTTCTTCATGGAGGCATGTTCAGGGTGAAAAACCTTCCTGCAGTAAGAACACTTGACTTTTTCTTTCCCATTGTGCCCTTTTCCTTTGTTCTTCCTTGAGCCGAAAGATTCATCATGTTGCTGATTTTCAACTCTAGGCTTGGGAGCATCAAATTTAGTTTTCTGATTTTTCTGCTGCTTTCCTTTACCTTTCACATCTTTGGGCCCCGATACATGGAGGGATTGATCATGGGAAGATCGGATGATCCCCATCTGGACAAGCTTGTCATGTTCATTAATTAGGGACTCAATGAAGGCATTGAGTGTAGGCATCTTCCATCCAGTGGTTGTGAGCTTCCCCACACGGAATGTAGAAACAAAAACTGAATAATCAGCCCTGATTTTGGAGAGGATGTCTAGGATGAGCTGATCATCCTCCTTCTCCACTTTGCATTGCTTCAAGAGAAAAATAGTATGCTTGAACTTTGTAAAGAAATCATTTTGAGTCTCGAAATTGGAAGGTTGGAGAGACATGAGTTCATTTTCGAGTTGGTAAACTCTCAAGTCATCATGCTTTGCATATAGAGATTCCAATTTGTCCCATATTTCTTTCGGTGTCTTCAGATCCGTAAGATGGAAGAGAAGGTCATCGGAAATAGAGAGGCATAAGAAACTGAAGGCTTCATCCTTCTTGTTCAAGAATCTTGATTTTTCTATTGCGGATCCAGGCTCAACTTCAGTGTCCATGGTCAATCTATAGAGTCCTTTGGAGCACAAATGATGTTCCATTTTATTTTTCCATGTGTGGAAATTGTATGGAGTCAACAGAGGTACTAAGGAGGCCATCTGGATATGCTGTAGCGAATGCTTCACCTGTAGAAACCTGAAAATCAAAACAGAAAGGGAAAAATAAGGTCGGACAGCCTACACATTCTAGTCTTTCATCACACCTAGCATAGTCAATCAAGCAAGCTTGATCAACAAGTTCTTTACTTGGGGTATTAAGTGGTAAGCCTTGGATTCTGGTGCAGTGCTGGAATTTTGAGCTATTGCTCACTTCTCATGGAGAAATTTATCAAAAATCTTGTTTTTGAGAGATTGATCTTCGTCCCGACGTATGATCTGATACGATATTAATTATTGCACATGATCTAGGAAATAGGAATCAAAATCATCAAAGAATAATTAACAAAATACTCATGAATTGGTAATAATTGGAACCAGAATTGGTTTCCTCTCTGTATATTTAATAAACAATAAAGGGTTACAATACCAATGCTGAGCAGTGGCTTAACTCCATGAAGAATTCAAATACCTAAGGAGACAATTCGAATTCAGTGAGTGAGTCTAGCTTAACTAACTCTCAACCATTCGATCTCACTCAGTTAACCACTTGACCAAAACCCTAATTGACTCACCAAACCCTAACTGAATTTGGAGTGCAATAAATGACTGAATCTCAACTGAAGGAGATCAGACACATGTCATAGCAAGCCAATCATCAAGTGCTAGTGCTCCATGACTCTAATGAACCACGATGAGGTTAATTGAAGCTGAACTGACCATCAGAAGTTGGTGGAGGCGCCTTGTTGACTCCAGTTCATTAAATAATAATAAATAATCATTAAATAATATATTTAATGACTGGAGGCACCTTAACTGACTGGTTGAACTAATTGTAACCACCAGTTAGCAATTAGGTGAATTAATGTCACACAGATCACCCCCAGAGTGCTCCAGTTAGCCTCCTTGACTGTAGGAGAAGGCTAAGTTAGCCTTCTTGACTGTAGGTAGGCGTGGGTGTGACTGGATGATTGCAATTAATGCTCCACTGATGTCAATTAAACTTAGGATAGTGGTTTAACTAGGCCAATTTGACTAAAAGACTGTGTATGATGGTAAATGTCTCCAACAATACCTTGTTTAAAGCATAGATTCCATTCTCTGCAAAGACAATAAAAATTAATCTAAAAACTATTCACATTCAAATTCTAGTACTGGAATATTATGCATAGTACATACTATAAGAAAAGACTTCATTTCAAGCCAGGACCATGGTGTGTCAAGGAAAGGCTAAGATCTTTCATTTCTTATTCAATGACTCGAAGCAAAAGGGGGCATTACAGGAAGAATTGAGTTGAAATCTCTTCATTTTCTTTGCAAAGAAGACACCAAGACAGACCTAAGATGCCTTTCTTGAGGAGATTTTATGCAGTTAGAATTTTTTGATGAGCCATTAACCAGAAGAAAAAATCAGTATTTGAATGTATACTAATGACCAAGTTTTGCTCCATTTGGGATCCGAGGCAATTTCCAGGGTCCTTTTATTGTGGAGAAGGGTATATCTGTCTTTAGCTGTGTAATGGCCTGCATATTTCCTAGGTGGGGAATTCCTCTATCTCCAAATGTATTGGATTTGATCCTTTAAGTTTTAACATAACCACATTCTTATCTAGATTCTTGGGTAACACATAGTCCTTGTTCTACTCATACTTTATTTATTTCCTCTTATTCCAAAGCTCTAAAAGAGCAATGACCTATAGAAAAAAGTAGAGATTATGCACCATAGATGAATGGATGTAACAGTGGATCATACACAACAATATAATCATGTTGGGCTATAGGGTAGACCCAGGTTTTATACCTTTAAGTTCGCACCAACAAAAGACCCACAGAGTTGGCCCTTTCGGCAACAACCTGCGAACAGGTTGCAGTCTCACCCGAAACAGCTATGGGGTGCCGCAGAACCAGGTTTCTGCAAGCAAAAGAGGGTTATTACTGTACCTTTAACTCCTAATATATTATAAATATAAATCACAGAGCTTAGCATTCACTTATTTAGCTTCGCAGTTAGATAAACAAACAACGCCTTGCGCAACCCTTTACTGGGAATTCACAGCGAAGTTATTATCTAGCAGTGATCTCTACTTATCAGATATATAGATATAAATGCATGAAAGAACACAACATAAACAACACACATAACCATGACACAAGATATAACATGGTTCACCCCTAGTGTAGGGGTTACGTCCACAGGACTGTGTTTTATTCAACTTTCTACAAAAACCACAGTTCTGATTTGCGCACTCAGCTGCAGATCCCTTCAGTCCTCAAAGCCTCGCACACAGCTGCAGGCCTCTATGCACACAGCTGCAGATTTCCTTATCACCCAAAAACCCTCTGCGCACACAGCTGCAGAGGTCATCCACGCACACAGCTGCAGAGGTCATCCACGCACACAACTGGGACTTAACCTTTTCTTGCAAAATTATCCTTAGCTTCGCATCAATTCCTTTTTCACAAAAAGCCTAACCTGAATTATTTACAAGAGTGCTTATTTATACAGCGCACTATTACAAAACCATGGACTTAAACCATGGGAACCCCGAACCCTAAACCCTGGATTTAAACCATGGGTTTATTACAAAATTAGGTTTTTGACTCATCCTCGACACCCCTAAGACTATTTTGAGTCGTAACTCCGCTTACAATATCCTGTAACTCCATGGAGTTACCCGTCCTAAGGACCAATAGGGTGTGCACCCCAACAGGCCCCTAAGACTCACGAGTGGCCCGTCTCGGGAAACTCAGCTACTTTTCTGGTGGTAGACTCTTGTTGGCGAAGCCTGGTGTGCTGCTTGCTGAAGCCATCTATGCAATTGCTGGCTGGTTGTTCCTTTCCTTCATGAAATGTTGGTTAAGGCCTTTTGGATCTATCAACGACCCCATCCTTCGATCCGCTTATCGAACATTTGACCATCCACAACTGAGGGTCTCCAGAGTTGTGTGTCAAGGTGCATAAGACAAACAGCCGCCATGGTTCTGTCAAACCAGGAGGATACATCTTGGGATGTTTCAGAGTTTTGCTGTGAAGACCGGTGCTATTCTTTATGTGGCATAGAGCGCACTTCTGCCTTTCTTCCGACCCCTTAGAGTGAACTTCTGCCTTTCTTTGTACCTTGGTTGAGCATGGCTGCCCAGGTGGATTACTCAGAAGGTTCAAGAGACCTCTCTCCCTGGCCACTCGTAATAACTTCTGGACTTCACGGTGATTCGACATAGTGCTAACTGAAGAAACACAAATACATGCACAATGCATGAGTCGCAGGCCGATGTAGCTTCTTATAGAATCCTAAAACAGAATCTGTCATCATAGTGTATTAATGATGCCGAATCTGATGAAGTGGCGGAAATCCTATCCACACGGTGCCAGATTTTCCCAAGATCTCATTATTGTAGGCAGTGAGGGTAGTTCTTGTGCTGGCGCCACCAAGTCTAGTTTGTCCCATCCGTCACATGTTAAGCTGCGAAACACTTTTATTCTTCGACACAACTGCTAGCTTCATTTTTTCCTTGACAAGAACCTTCGACACAATATTAACCTTCGAACTTTGACAGTCTTCCACACTTCGCAGTTTTTGAGGATAGCTTCATTATAGTCTAGCACCCAATTTCAACTGTTCTTGGTACTTAGACTATCCTTCCTTGATTTAATTCGGATTAGAAGGTCCTGGTCTGTCCCTATACTTCTTTAAATGACTGCCATTTACCATAGAGGGTAACATTTCTCCATTCAACTTAGCTAACTGGACTGCTCCTCCATCAGTAACTTTCTACACTATGTATGGTCCTTTCCAATGTGTCTTAAACTTACCCAGGAATTTCATGAATTTGCTTTCATATAAGAGTACAAGATCACCCTGCTGGAACTGCTTCTTCTTGATATGTCTATCATGCCATGCTTTTTCTCGATCTTTCTGCACTTGTTGCTGGAACCCTGCAATAAATCTGTCCTCTTCAAGTTCTAGTATCTTTGTCAGCCTTTTTGTTATTGTCGCTGGGTCATCCATCTCTGTGAAAGTAGATATTCTAAGGCTAGGAACAATGTATTCCATGGGAATGACTGCTTCTTGCCCATAGACCAACCTAAAAGGTGTATGGCTTGTCAATTTCTTGCAAGTAGTCCTATAAGCCCATAGTACTGCTGGAATTCTAAGATCCTAGTCATTTCTGTTAACATTGAAAACCTTCGTCAGAGCCTGGTCAAGGATCTTGTTAAAAGCTTTGACAGTCCCATTTGCTTGTGGATGGTAGGCAATACTCTTCTAATGATATACCTGAAATTCTTCAGTCAATACTTCAATCGTCTTATTTAGAAAATGTGAGCCCTAATCACTCATAAAGACTCTAGGACACCCAAATCTAGACAAGATGTTATCGAAGATGAACTTTTCAGCTGTAGCAGTGCTACAGTTCTTGACTGGTTGAGCTTCGGCCCATCGGGTGAGGTAATCAGTTGCTGTAATAATGTATCTTGCTCCTGACTTCTTCGCGGGGGGGTTGATAGGTCCAACAAAATCAATAGCCCATTTGTCAAAGGGTTGTAAATTTACCTGTGGAACTAGAGGCATCTCATCCCTCCTGGATGGTTTTCTCATCCTTTGACAGATGTCCCAGTATTCTCTTGCATCCTTGTGAATTGTGGGCCACCACAATCTAGCTATCAGAATCTTCTGTGCTGTAGCTTTTCCTTCGTAATGACCTCCTGCTGCCCTAGAATGTGCCTCAGCTAAAATTAATAGCTTTCCATGATCTAGGACACATCTGCGTAGTATTTCATCTGGTCCCATCTTATATAATTGTCCTGCTATTAACGTAAAGTCATCTGCGTGAACCACCAACTGCTTCTTCTGTTGTGTTGTCATCTCGGTGGGTGGAAAACCTGTAGACAAATACTGAACAATATCCTGAAAGTATTCATCAATCATCTGGATGGAAAACAATTGGGCATCAGGAAGACCCTCGTCCAAACTGGTAGGTTCTTCTCCCGACTCAAGCCTCGACAAGTGGTCAGGTCCTAGATTCAATCTCCCTGGTTTGACTATGATCTCAAAATCATATTCTTGAAACAGAATCAGCCATCTGCATATCCTTCCACCTAGCACAGGCTTGTTAACCAAATACTTCAAGGCAGAATGGTCAGTAAACATCTTAAAATGAGATCCTAATAGATAATGTCAAAATTTCTGTAAGGCATAAACCATAGCTAGACCTTCTCGTTCTATTGTAGTATAATTTTTCTCTGCTGTGGATAATTTCCTACTTGCAAAAGAAATGGGGTGATCATTATTACCTTCTCCTGAATGGGCCAATACTATACCCAGAGCAATGGAGGATGCATCAACATGCACATGAAATTCCTTATTCCAGTCAGGGAATACTAAGATGGGGGTAGTTACCATTTTTTTCTTCAAAATATCCAAGCTTGCTTAACACTCAGGTGTCCACTCGAAATTAATATATTTCTTCAACTGCTTTTCCATCGGAGCAGTAATCTGAGCATACCCTTCAATAAATTTCCTGTAATATCCAGTATGACCAAGTGTAGTGTGAAGTTGTCTAACAGATGTTGGAGGTGGTAGGTTCACAATAATAGCTATCTTCGCCGAATCCATCATCAAGCCTTGTTTACATACAATGTGACCTAGAAGAATCCCAAAAGGTGCACAAAAGATACACTTTTTCAAGTTCAAGGAAATCTGGTGCTGTCTACATTTATCTAGCATAAGTCTTAAGCTATTTATATGGTCTTTTAGTAGCCCAAAGATAGTCCAATCATCAAAGTAAACTTCTAAGAATTTATGTATATATTCCTTAAAGGCAGAGATGACTACTCTAGAAAATATAGCAGGTGCATTCTTCAATCCAAAGGGCATAACTGTATACTAAAAGGATCCAATTTCTGTAGCAAAAGTTGTCTTATGTCAATCCTCTGGAGCAATTCTGATCTGATGGTAACCTGAAAATCCATCAGTAAAAGAGTACACTTCTTGACCCCTGACATTATCTAACACTTTGTCTGTGAAAGGTGTGGGGAAAGGATCATGTAGGCAAGCATCATTCAGCTTCCTTAGATCAACACAGATGCATATTTCATCCTTAGTCTTATTCTCTTGCACCACCATAGGACTGACCCACTCAGATTCCTCAATGGGCTCAATAATTCCTGCAGTAAGCATCTTATCCAGTTCCATCCTAACTTTTTCCTTGTACCTAGGGTTCAACCTATAAGGATGTTGTTTCACAGGCTTCGCATCAGGTTTCAAGGGGATCTTTATGACTCCTATATCACCCAGGATACCTTTCATCTCTGAAAACTTTGTTGGAAATAGGTCCTGATATTCATGGAGAAGTTGGGTTACTTTGCTTACCATTTTGTCGTCCCAATAATCTCCAATGGTAGCATGCTTAGGCTGTTCTTTTGAGCCAATGTTTACGGTCCGCGTCTTCAGGGGCTGTGTTACCTCAGGAACTTCGACTGCTAGTCCATGAACTTCGCAGTGGCCTTCAGACTCCGGAATATCAATGTTGCGCGAATCGTCATCCTCGTCAATTACGAGGTTATAACATTCGATTGCATTAGCTTCTTGTGCCTTCCAATCCGGTTGGTATTCTGCTATCTCTCGATCATCAAACACCTTAGTATGGATCAATCAAATAGCTGCGTCTAAAGCAGGGCAAACCTCATTAGTAGAAAATGTCAATACAAAACTGTCAATAAGAGTATCCCAAATTACAGTACCCCGGCGAAGCTCGACTTCCGCATACCAATTCTTTGTAACATGATCCAAGGTATGCACAAACCTATGTACCCACTCTGCACGAGGTACATGCTTCTAGGCTTCGTAACATTGCTCCAAATGCTTCTGAGGTTTAGTCTTACAATTAAATCTGTGCTGGACCTCCTGTGGTTGATCCGTGAATCTCAGGAGAAGGGACTGTTGGCAAACTTCCCAACTATGAATGTACTGTTTGTGACCATTCCACCATCTGGCTGCTGTGGCTTTGAATGTTGAGTCCAAAATATCCATTTTCTATGAGTTGAGTATCTGAGTTGAGAATTGCTCTATAAATACTTCTGGGTCTGTCGAACCATCAAAAACAGGTAAGGGTCTTGTCTGCGAGCCAAGCCATCTAAGAGACTTGGTAATTCTGGCACAACGGTGGCCATGTAACTCGTATAATATGTTCTGCCAATTCTCTAGACCATCATCTGAATCCGTCATACAGGAGCTGTCACACTGCCAATCCATAATACCTTCAGCATTAGGATCAACATAATCTTCTTCCTTCACTGTAATATTGTAGATATGGTCCAACACATCCTGATCTTCATCTCAGAGGGGTTCTGTGTACCTTTCTCCTTGGGAAGGATCCAATGGGACTATGACTCTCAAATATTTCCCTTCGAAAGTCATCTGTCTCTTCTTAAGGTTAATAATTGCAGCATTTTCCATTGCCCACTCAATACCTAACAAGGCTGGATAGGGATTGCTGTCGTCAATGATCTCAATATCTTCGAATTCTGCTATTGTACAGACGCCATCAATATCTACGGGGACATTAGGAAATTGTCCTAGGGGCACAATATTTTGCTGATTGGCTAATCTCAATTGTATCGGGGACCAATAAAGGGTAGGTTTGCCAATTTGTTCCTAGGTTTTCTTTGTTAGGACATTGACTTCTGATCCTAAGTCCAAGATCACATCAGTCATCTCATATTCTCCTATTTGAGCATTCAACCTCATTTCCCTACCAGTTCTTCTGACTCTATGAATAGCTTTTGCCTGACCAGAACCTTGCTGAGGTTCACAAGAAGCAATAACTTTCTACAACTCACTTAAAGCATTCTGATTTCTTAAAAGTTTCAGACAACTCTGTAAAAAGGAGGACAGTGTACTTACTTTATCCGTCGGAGCTTCTTGTAGTTGCGACTGCTGCTGATGTGGATGCACAGGTGCTACTGCTGGGCTAGAATCCACAACATATTTCTTGGCTTCCATGAATGTCTCCTTTTCTCTTTCAATATCAAAGACAGGGACTTTCACGGGGGCCTTACAAACCCAAGCCTCGTCAGGTTGTTTCTCGGCAGGCTATATATGCGTCGTAGCTCCACTTCGGGTAACAACATTAATTGCTGGGGCAGTTCTTTGCTCAATGGAAATCATCTGAAGATTCTGTGTGGGGCCACTGTTTCTTTCCTGAATCTTAGCTATTAGCTGCGGGCACTACTCGATCACACGATCTACTGCTCGGCAATACCGGCATGTCATAGTCGGGTTCCGACAGTCGCGAGCCAGATGTCCAGCCTGGTTGCAGTTATAACACACCACCTGACCACGACCTCTGCCAGCCATGCCACCATGACCACGGCCTCCAAAACCACCTCTACTTGATGCACCACCATGGTAGCCATAGCCATCATTACTCTATCCCTCATTTTGTACCCAATAGGCATCGTAGGTGCATTCCCTCATGAGGTCATAACTGTGATAGTCATCTTCATTATGGCCTACGGACTTACAGAATTTGCAGTAAGGGTTCTTAGGTACTTGTCCATACCTTTGTAGCAGATAACAGTCTTCAGGTCGATGCTACCCTGTTGTTCTGCAAAGCTCACAATAAAGAACTTGCGGGGTAAATGAGTTTGGCGTACCAGTATTCAGGTAATTTCTTACCACAGGACACTGTTCCTTGGCATGACCTTCGGTGTGACATTGTGTACACCAAACCTCTTCATGACCGATTTTTCCTTGTTTCATATCCCAAAGCTCCAGGGCCATCACTGCCAACTGCATTTGAATTTGAACAACACCATAATTGTCTGTGACAGGAGCGGTTTCAAGCTTCATCGCGATTTCCAGAGCCTCCTATTGGTCAGCAACCTTCTGTTGCATGAGTGGAGTTCGGATATGCGGTAGCAATGCTGCAATGAACCATTCCTTGTGCTGTGCAGGTCCAATGGTGAAAATGACTTGGTCTAGCAGAACTTTGAATCTTTGATCAAAGTCCCACACTGATTCTCCAGGCCTCTGCTGAAGCTCTTTCAATTTAGTGATACACTATGACTCAGATTTTGGCTTCTTAAATTCCTTTATCATTGCTACTTTTATGTCAGCCAATGCATGGTTCTGAGTGTTGGAGAAATTCATGAACTAGGTCAGAGCATAGTCTCTGAAAGAAGTAACTAGCTGCACTATTTTTGTATCTTGATCCGTAATGGAGTTAGCAGTCACCACTGCTTCACATAAAAACTAGAACTGTTCTGGATCCTCTGATCCGGTTCCTTTGAAAATAGGGAGCTTAATGTCATCATGCATATGAGCCATCACAGGTCTAGGGGGGGAGGGATGGGGACTGGGAGTAGGTGGGTGGGAACTTACTGGGGTAGACTGACCTGCGACAGGAGTATTCGGGCTAGGGTGACTTTCAGAGTGCGACTGGTGCTCAGGGATAATAGGTCTTCACTGCAGGGTTACCAGAGGGTTTCCGACCGAAGGGGTTTCTTCGGGTTCTGAATCGATGGGATTTACAGGGGGATACTCCGTATGATGACCCTGGGAATAGGATCCAAAATATCTCTTGTACCTTTTTCCACTTCGCAGCAAACCACTTTGCTCGTCGAAGGTATTGCCACTTACAACCATAGGTTAGTAAAAATAAATCTAACAGTCTGATTCAATTAGCAATATACCTTTTTTAGCCAATAGCATTTTAATTCGCAAACTAAATGAATTCAAAAACTTACCTCTTAGGCCTTTGAAAAACTGCTGCTCGGCTTCACTAAAGGAGGTACTTGTGTCGATGGTGAACTCCGTCACAAATGCTTCAAGGGTTCGCGTTGTCCAGAAATCAACAGCGCAGGATATCTCATTGTTCACCCTTTTTAGTATATTAATTCTCATGGGGGTCCAAGCAAGAAACTGATGTGCTTGGAAGTTCGTCCTTCGCTCTGTTAACCTGGATAACCACTAGTGCAACTCTATGTGGATACTACCAAAGAAAATTTCATAAATATCACAAAAAACATACCTTTGTAAAAATTCATTTGCACTACGACGTGGATCTTTGTTCTCGTGCTCAGCAAATTTCAGATAAGTCTCATCAAGCCAATCACTGATTTCCTTCACAGAGGGCCCCCAGAGCATAGCCCTCGAGGTATGATGTAAACCCCTCTTGAGCAGATACTGAGTTCAACCGTCAATGGAACCAATTTTTTGGGCTATAGGGCAGACCCGGATTTTATACCTTTAAGTTAGCACCAAAAAAAGACCCACAGAGTTGGCCCTTTCGGCAACAACCTGCGAACAGGTTGCAGTCTCACCCGAAACAGCTATGGGGTGCCGCAGAACCAGGTTTCTGCAAGCAAAAGAGGGTTATTACTATACCTTTAAATCTTAACAGATTATAAATATAAATCACAGAGCTTAGCATTCACTTATTTAGCTTCACAGTTAGATAAACAAACAGTTCCTTACGCAACCCTTTACTGGGAATTCATAGCGAAGTTATTGTCTAGTAGTGATCTCTACTTATCACATATATAGATAAAAATGCATGAAAGAACACAACATAAACAACACACATAACCACGACACAAGGTATAACATGGTTCACCCCCAGTGTAGGGGTTACGTCCACAGAACTGTGTTTTATTCAACTTTCTACAAAAACCACAGTTCTAATCTGCGCACTCAACTGCAGATCCCTTCAGTCCTCAAAGCCGCGCACACAGCTGTAGGCCTCTGCACACACAGTTGCAGATTTCCTGCGCACCCAAAAACCCTCTGCGTACACAGCTGCAGAGGTCATCCACGCACACAGCTGGGACTTAACCTTTTCTTACAAAATTATCCTTAGCTTTGCATCAATTCCTTTTTCACAAAAAGCCTAACCTGACTTATTTACAAGAGCGCCTATTTATACAGCGCACTATTACAAAACCATGGACTTAAACCATGGGCACCCCGAACCCTAAACCCTGGATTTAAACCATGGGTTTATTACAAAATAAGGTTTTTGACTAATCCCCGACACTCGTAAGACTATTTTGAGTCGTAACTCCGCTTACAATCTCCTGTAACTCCTTGGAGTTACCCGTCCTAAGGACCAATAGAGTGCGCGCCCCAACAAATCAAGGGGTTGGAATCCATGATATATTGTTTTCATGGTTAGAGTTATTATATCTTTCAGCCTCTTACCAAAGTCATTTTTTATTTTTTTGTTGGCATCAAGTTATGTGAGCTTCTTCTACCTAGAGAGGTTTTTTGTTAGGCTACACAATGTTGTCCTAATTAGATTTATAGTGCTTTTTATTTGACTGGTTTAAAAAAAAAATCATTGTCATTATGTTAATTTTCACATTGGTAACCAAAAACGTTGACACACTTTTTAGCACATACTTCTACACGTTATTCTACACAAAACTGCATATAGTCCTAAGTGTATCCACAATAATGAATTCTAGTGTAGTTTTATTGGTACTAATTGAGAACAATATCTATTTCTATATACCTAATGTCAAAATGATCCATGAGTGTGAAAAAAACGTTCATATAATCATCCATTTATTGATGATGACCATCTCTAGTTAGGACTTACCATCATTTTTTTGTTCAAATTAGTGTTAAACAATGATAACTTCCTTTTGATGTATTATATCAATTATTACATTATCCCTAATATTCTACTCTCTATTATCAATTACCTCTGATGAATTATGTATTGTTAATACCTATTTCTATTGCTTCCTTTGAACAAAGACACATCTACCACCAACTACTATTTGCACTGACAACTATGATACAAAGGCCATAGTTAACTACAAAGAAGAATTCACAAGGTACTCCAAAATAATACAATGGATTTGTAATGTTTTAACAACCAAGGGGTGTGTTCTAGCTTGATATTTTCACTCTCTTTTTCATTTTCAATTTTTGTTCCTCATTGTGACATAAATGATGCTATCCACAAGTAATGGCCCATTGCTTCAAAAGTAGCAAAAATACTTTTAAATGTACCATGATCCTGAACTTCAGGTGCCAAAATTTATCATTTCAGTTTTAGTATCCTAAAGAATATGTCATATAAAAGAAATTGCCACACGACAAATAAAAACTTCTAGGAAGGGCTCAAAAGGGAAGACAATCCACCTCTCTCAAGAAACTGCATTGCCATGGAATGTGATTTATTAGCCTAGCACACAAATAAAGAACCACATGTATTGTAACTACTGGAAGGTGTAGTTGCAAATATTTTCAAGAAATATTGTTTTTGTGTCTCAATAATTGTCAATAACTTGCTGATCATGGCTGCTAGGAGGCACATGAAATGAAATTATGCTTACTAGTGTTGTTTGGAGGTATGAGATGTACCTAGAATGTTGTTTCAATGATGAAATTATCCCCATATTTGACCTTCTTATGCCTAGATTTCAAGGTGATGCTATTAAGGGGCTAAGACTAGCTCCAAAGCACTGAAACCCACATGAAGTATGTCAAAGATGATTATTTTAGGGCATAACCAGGCCTACTTAGGTTTGTTATTCATGCCCAGAATTGATTCTCCATGCTAGAATAAATTTTACATGTGCCCAGTATAGGTTTTTAGGGGGTTTCATGCCGTTATAAGATCCAAAAACTACCCAGAATTGACCTTATTGTTGTTTGATGTTGAAAACATGCCCAAGTTTATAAATTATTACTTCCAGATGGTTGTAGGTGACTTTTATGTGCCCATAATTGGAAATACGACCATTATGCATTGGAATCCTCACTTTATGGATGACAATGACATTTCCATTGTATTGATTCTTGTTACTATGGTTAGTTGTTTATCTATTTTACTTTTCTTTTTTGTGTAGATTTGTGATAGGAGTTGTTTTTTCCCTCCTAGTATGTACTTGCATTGAAGTGTACTTCTGAATCCTATTGTCCACACTACTTTTTTGGTCATTCATTGGAAATTAATAAAATGATCTTATTTTATTTACATCCTAGGAATCTTTAAATTGTATATATTAGATCATTTTCCAATATTCTTTTATTCCCCATAACTAGTATACCTATTAATTTTCTTATGAATAAAAATGATGCTCCATAACTACAAGTACCATATACTTGATATTGACATTTCCATTTCTACGAACATGGATTTAAGAGGTGGCTTAGGGTTTACCTATCTTTGAATAGAGTCACAACATATTCTTGTTACTTTCTATAGAACATAGCTTCATGCTATCGATATATTAAAATACTTGTAGTTAATAGTAAAGGAATAGTTTGTTTTCTATCAGAAATACAGATGACTACAAATGAATAGCTTTTGCCTCAATTTTAATTTAGTTTTTAGGGATATCGATAAACTTTTCTTCCTTGAATATGATTTTTTTGCATTGTTATAAATTTTGTGTCTCCTTTGAACATTACAAAAATATCTTGAAAAAAATTGTATGCCCTAAACAGGCCACCACACTCATGGGCAGCTCCACAGTAGATCCGGGAAACCATAGCAAATCTAAATAGCCCTAATTTAATCAGGGGAAAACATAGGGACATCCGGGAAGCTCACAACAATTCTCAGGCAGCCCTAAATTATTCACGACAAGCCACATGAAGGTTTGGGCAGCCCACAAAAAGATCTGTGCCTCCTATACTGTTCTCAGGCAGCACATAGGAAATTTTGGGCAGCCCTCAAGAAGATCCGGGAGCCCTAATTTGGTCCGAGTAGTAGCAGGTAGGTTCTGGGAAGCTCGGGCACCGAGGAAGAAGTCTCGGGAAGCTGAAAGAAAATTCGGGCAAACCCTAGTATGCAAATTTTTGGGCAGCAAAAGAATTTTCCGAGCAGATTGTCTTCATCCTCAACGTGGAAGGTTTTGGTTAAGTCTTCTAGGGTTTGAAATATTCTTCAAGCTTGCTAGGGTTTGACAAATTTGTGTAAACATTCATCTCAGAATTTTGAGATATTTTTCTTACTATTGCTACAAACTCAGTCATCTCATTTAAGGGATGAATTACTAATGCTTTTGGGGATTTTGTCCTTTAAAGGTTTCCTCGTGAAAACATCTGGTGTTCATTTGTGTTGATGCTTGATTATCTACTGCAGCTGTCTTATTGTTATCTATCTTACAGTATGCAAAATTTGAAGAATATATGCACATGCTAAAATTCAACACTTAGCTCCAAAACAAGCCAAGTTTGCTAGTTTGAACCTCGGGCAAATAAATATGGTTAACCTTTTTATAAGTTAACAAGTTTGACAAAGACAAATTGGACTATTGACAAGTTTGACAAACTATTCATAAGAGGTTTTGGATTGCATGGAAAACTATTTCCTAGGAGTTGGAGCTCTAGGACCCAATAGGAAGAGGAAATTGCAGCCTATTAAATTTGGGCTCTCATTTCATAAAGAGGATAGAAGGGCCTACTTTTAAGTGTGTAGGTTGTTACTCCTCAAAAGTGTACTTGCATTTTTGAGATTTTTTTCAGTAGTATAGACATTTTTAGGAGTTATAATCAAAATTTCAAAGAAACTGAATTGGATGGAATGGTTGTTTTTCAAAGTCTACTAATACCCTTAAGAATTACTTTGCTTCTTACTTATATTTTCTAGCAAGCACTTAAGTTTTCCATACTCCCAGTTTTTGGCAGCTAAATCATTAGAGGAAATTTCAACTCAAAATGGGCCTCCTAAAATGAACTAATAAAATAATAGTTAAAATAATAAAATAATATTTATTAATTTTGGAGGAAGAAAAGAAAAAAACTAATTTTTTGTTTGTATTTTTGATATATCTCCTCATGTTTTTACTCAAATTTCAATCAAGAGAGCTCGTTGGATGCGGAATTAAATTTTACATCCAACGAGTATCCACTCAACATACTTTTGACGGACCCCGCTACCCCAAAAACAAGAAATATCCGAAAAAACGTAATGATGACATCATCATTACATTTTTTCAGGTATTTCTTGTTTTTGGGGTAGCGGGGTCCATCAAAAGTATGCCGAGTGGGTACTCGTTGGATGCGGAATTTAATTCCGCATCCAACGAGCTCTCCCGATCAAAATTTGAGTAAAAAAACAGGGAGATATGTCAAAAATACAAACAAAAAAAGTAGTTTTTTTTATGATACCTATCCCCAAATTTATATTAAAAAAGTGTTTAAGACCTATACGGTATTTCAAATTTAAATCAATTTCATTGGCTAACACATGATGACATGGAATTTGAATAAAATTTAAAAGGCCCATTTTGAGTTGAAATTTCCTCTAATGGAATATATAATGGCTGAAAATGGGCTGGTAGACAGAAGAGAATGGGAATGATACCATTAGCTGGCATATAATAGTGAAGGAATATAGAAATAGAAGTACCACCACTTGTAGCATCCTTCAACCTCCTAATTAGAAATTAAAATATGCATGTGTGGGTGGGAGATCTATTGTATGAACTTATGAAGGATCTATTTTTTGAGCTCTATTTTATGAACGCTCTAGCATGAGTGAAGATAAGGACCATAAAATTTCTGTTGGAGGAGTGTTTGAATCATTATAGGTCAATCATAATCAAAGGGGGGCACAACTAAGTTACATAAAAGTTGTCCCTGATTGGACAAGTACCTCCATGAATGGAATATGCTGCAGCTAAAACATTATCCCTAGAGGAAACCTCAACCCATAACATTCCTAAATATGATTTGTGGCTCAATCTAATTAGTATGGGATAAGAATATAAAGTAGAAGAAAAATTCTAAATGTTATGAATCTTGGTGTTGTACTAACAAACTACCACACTCTTGGTGTTGCATGTTTCAACTTCCAACTACCATTGCCAAAGTACCAAAGATCACATTGATGGAAACATTTGGCATTCAATAATTCTAGATATGTAATTAATGGCATTATGGATATTGAAATAAGCATATTTTCTTACAAATATGGACAATTACCTCTAGCCATATGTTGATTAAACCAAAAGGAATTGCAAACTTTTATCTATCAATATACATTGTAAAACATGTTATCTTCCTCATCCTCCTCTACATTGAGAAACTTATCATTTTGTCTAGTCCACACCCTATATCTTTGATATATGAAACTAAGATCTCCAACATTGCATGGATTTCCTATAATTTTTGGTGTGATGTGTCACTTGAAAAGAATGTGTGCACCATGTTCTTTACCACAATCCAATTGCATCCTTGATCCATTATCAATCCCTTCTCTTTCAGTTTTTTCCTCACTATATTTGGGCTCAACTTTAGTTCAGATATTATAGGTTAAAAATGCAAAGCTTAGCTAAGTATATTAAAATTATAGAGAGTAGAGAAACAAGTGATATAGAACAAAAGAGAAAGAAAATGGGATTCTATATTTTAACACTAATTATTTATGCTAACCAATGAAAAATAATTTTTATAGAATTTAAATTATTGTTCAAAATCAAACCATTTATAAAACTTTAGCTAATTAATAATAATAAAAACTTTCAAAGGCTTGAATATTTATAATGACCAGTAACTTAGTATGCTTAATAAACCAAGAAGTGTTTAACAAAACACCCATTAATGGGTGACCCAAGACCGTCTCTTTGCAATTTCTTAAGAGAGTAAGAATTATGTCCTTCAACTAGTTATACAACAAATGGTTGCAGCAAATGATATCAAACTTACCATCTTTCCTTGGCTTCCCCTTCCTCCTATCTTATTTTAGGACAAGTCTCCTAGGGAAAACGTCATGTATTTAGACTTTGTATCAAATAATTCTTTCATTTCTCTTGGTATGCTTGTAGTTTGTCATTGAATTGTTCTTGTGTCTATCGTACATGAATAAATTAATTAATTCTTCATTTCATATCATTATGTTCTTCTTTTTTATCCTAGAGCATATTCATTACTAGGATTCCAAGATGAATTGTAATAATGACATTGGCTCCATATAATAATCATAAAGGCGATGTTCTAGTAGATCTTTTAGTGCTTACTATATCTACCCATAAAGCATATCTCAACCATGAATTCCAAGACCTATTTTTCTCATATAGGATTTTCCTTATGATACTCATTAAATTATTGTTAACATAGTTGAGCCCAAATACTACCTCTTGTTTATGTTGCTTATTTTTGGATCAATGTGTCTACTTTGACACACTCCTCATTTCCCTTAATTGACTTCTTGTAATTATTAAAGCATTTAGTATAATATTTTTCATCTGCAAAAATCTTGTATGCATCATTCTGTCCAGTCACACGAGTTGCCACTGGCTCCAATAAAGCATTTGCATCCTTTGCAACACATGCAAAGATAGCTTCTTGAGCCTAGTGACATCGTTTAGAGGGAGTCGGGTCAGCTTCATCACTCGATAGGCTACTTCTCAAACGATATTTATCAGTAAGCAAGCAACTCATTTTAGTAACACTCTACTGCTTATGAGGATTGATTATCAATTATTAATGTATTTCTACTCTAATAAACAAGATGATCAATTTAGTTTTGGAATTAATTTCTTTTAATTTGTGTTTGTTTTTCATATTTAAAAAACTTTGCAAGTATATTTGGGAGAGTAGTATGTCAACAGTCACACTTTATCAGATGTTACCTTTTTAGTGGAAGGTGGATGATGTTATGGAGTAACACATTTAATAAGTTTATGTAAATGGCATATCATTAGATCTTTGAAAGGGGATAGCTACTCAAAGGAGGCCGAATTGGTTTTTATGGAAAAGTTAAGATAAAGCTTTCCAAAAATATTGAATGAGTTATTATAGAATGTCATTTTTACTCTAACAAATGAAAACAATATGGTGCTTAAATGCAGGTAGGAGATTTTATGCCCACAGGATTGCACTTCTGGAATCTTCAGATGCATTTCGTGCTATGTTTGATGGTGGCTACTGGGTATGAGTGTCAATTTTTTTGGCATGGGATACAAGTGGTTATCTTAAATATGGCTTGTCTCTCATTTTCTAATTCCTATAAAATTCAAGTGATATAATTTGATGTTATTGTATATTGCATTGTTTACCCTAGAATTTGATATTGTCAAACATGTTAAGTGCACTGTGGCTTTAAACAATAACTAGAAATTGTTTGGGGATAAATTTGTGAACCCTCAACAGGAAAAGGAGGCAAAGGATATTGAAATTCCAAATATAACCTGGGCATTCTTTGAACTAATGATGAGGTAATCTTATGGTTTGTTCTATGTGTTTCTTATGGAAATAACTAAGGATTCATTCCTGTTATAAAGAGTTCAAGCTGAATATGAAAGAAATTATGACATGTTAGAACTCAAATATGTTTTATCCAAGAATGTTTGATGATTCTGATGGGGTACTAGTGTCAGATTTATATACACTGGTACAGTAGAGATGACAACATATATTGCACAAGACCTTCTGAGTGTTGCTGATCAATATATTTTAGAAGGCCTCAAATGTTTGTGTGAATATTCTATTGCACAGGTATTCTTTTATTTTATTGTAGTTTTTCCTTTTTGTTATGATAATGGCCAGCCTTAGCGTTGAGATCTGTGTTTTCTGTTTAGGACCTTACTTTGGATAATTTTGTAAGTATATATGATCTTTCTGAGTCATATCATGCAACTTATTTGCGTCATATGTGTGTTCTATACTTTCTGGAGCACCATGAACAGATGTCTAACATGTCCGAGTAAGGAAAACTTCTACATAATTGAACAGTTGCAGTGAGAGCCAGGCACTTTTCAGGATCTATCTACTTTTTTATAATCAATTTTCTGTGCAGCTACCCTTCCCTTGTAGAATGCTTACTACCAGAGATACGTGATTACTTATTTAAGATATTAAGGCCGCAGCCTTATATGCCATCATTGTAAAGGAATTTGTGATCATTTTGATTGGCTTCTATGGATGGTCTCATATTCCTAGAGAACTAGTGTAGAGAGAGGTATTTTGAAGGTGTTTCTCAGCATTGCCAATATTACTACTATATGTAGGATGCACCGATTTGTCAATTGAAGTTGAAGTGAAATGAATGCAAGACGTCAATTGACTGATACAATTTTAGATCTTTTCAAAATGATCCATAATTTTGAAGTCAGAGATGCGCCATCAATTGATATTTTATGGTTTCTCAATTTAGTTGTGTATCTCATCTAACACTTGCATTTTTTCTTCTTCTATTAACATATGCTTTTGACATTTCTACTTTGTTGTATTTCATTTGTGGAATATCATTCTAGTCATCAAGTTAAATTCTAGGTTCAAGTCCTGGGTGATTATGACATAAGAGTATGCACTTAGACAAATGAAAAATAGTTGTAATTACTGATTTAGATTTTTAAGGGCCATTGTATTGATAAAAATAGGTAGCTTGTGACCTAGCGAATTTAGGTCAATTGTAATCCTCTTGGATCGTAGTGGGGGAGACACCTATTGGTCCCTATTCCAATCTCTTCACTAGGGAAATTGATTGTATGGCCATTTTCCAAAAATCAATCCTTGTGCTTTTAAGCAGATGATACCCTCACTCATGCTTCCAGTTTCGAAACTACGGCCTTTACCTTTTAGACTGTCTCTTAGACCTCCACCTTTACTTTCGTGGTTCTGATTCAATAGGTTCAATTGGTAAATCTCTCACCTTTACGCCCATATTCATTGCTTCTCCAGATGGACGACGATATTCATTATTTCTGGTCTACCACTCACTTTAGTCTGTTGCTTCATCTGAGTGGATAGCAAGATTCAGTCTTTCTAGCTGGCGAGCAGGCTTTGATAGAGATGCACTAATACAGGTGGGATTAGCCAGATCATGGGTGCATTTGTAGTCGTGCAGGGCCAACTTTATGTCAAGCCAGCAAATGCATGCGTATTCACATAATAAATACAAGACATAAGCAATTTCCACCTTAAAAACACAAACTTGCATCCGCTGCTTGGGTTTAAACACTAATATCTGATATAGGGTTTGATTTCTTATGCAAGGTTTCAGAGAATCCCGATGTAGAAACCAGGTTTTGCAATTCTAGGATTAAGAATAAAATATCAGCACATATTAGGTGATTGAAAAAGATGCCGATGGCCATTGCAATTGGCGCAATGGAAATGAAACCCTATGAAAATATATAAACATTCACACAAACCCTTGGATGACAATAATCAGGTATTAAAATAGGGCACAAGAAGTATGTAATTTGATGTGGCAAATACAAATAACAGCAACAACATACATCACAAGGAAAACAAATGGGGATGGAAAATAGACTAGCATACCTTAGCGGTCCATGCCAAAAATCCCTTGAACTTGGCGAGCACAAGATCTCTGAGCCTCCATTGTCTGCAGGTAGTTACTTTTCCTCCTCGTCTTTTAGTTGGTACCATGTCATAAAACCCTCATGGTAATGGAAAACATAACCCTTATTATTATTCATGTCTGGCATACCCTAAACAAGAATTATACCCTCAGAGTCCTCCTCTTCCACAATTTCCATAACACCATTAATTTCCCCTGCCCCTGATGCCACAATAGTGTCAATAACTCATAACAATTGGGTAACTGTTAAATTATCGATTAATATTTTTACAGTGGCAATATTTTTCGTGGCTCCTTGGCAAATGAGGAATGGGCTCATGATGGAATCCGTTGGCCGCAGGTTTCGACCTTTGTATCTGTGGCAGTAATAATTAATGGAAAGCCAAAGAATAAAGAATGGAACACCACAATCTTAATTTTGAGGGTCTGCTCAATCTCGACAAAAATGAAACCACCACACCCATGGCCATGGTCATTCATTACAAAATAAATTTGTTATTCTTTTTGTTTTTTTATAATTTTAATTTGTATAATGTATTAGTAAATAATATGTTTATATATTTAATTATATTAAATCATATGAACTGTATATATTTATTTATATTAAATATTTTAACATATGAACTATAGTAATGTATTTATATTAATTATATATTATTATTATATTTACATATTTTATCATTATTAAGGTGAAAGTAGTTTATATGTCATAAAGGTGTTTATAAACTAGTATACCCCCAAAGTGGGGGAAATGAAACACCATAGAGAACTTCGATATGTTTTAAAAATGAGAGAAATTTGTGTAAATAATAAGTTTATGTGATGAAAGAAAGTCTAGGAAAATAAGTGAAAATAAGTTACATCAAACTTCTAAATTGCCACATAAGTGAAAATAAGTTTCCTACAAAAATATTTTGTACTTAAAGTTTTTAAATTTGAAAACATTCAGTGAATAAGTCGATGTTTTCGCCTCGATCCGTTGAATGCAAATGAAATCTTACAATGCAAAAAAGTCCAAAAATCCAAGGGCAATAGTTATAGGATTTTTTCCATGTTTTAGGTAGCTTTAGAGAACCTAGAAACCCCTGTACGTGGATGAACAATACCTTTGAAACCGAGACCTGACCTGGACATGGAGAGACTATAACTTTGAAATTGAAACTTGAAATATTTGCACAAGCGACACCATTTTTCATGCACCCATTCGCATGGGTACTCTTATAATCTCATGTATTGAAGATCACTGAATGACCAAATAAGGTTGACAGGTAAAGAAAATATTTTGTTTCAAGTTTTTAATATCCCAAGTCAATATTCGTATTGAATATTGATAGTATATAGTCAAGATGTCCATTAGTATCTTATTCTCCAATTTTCATGACGTAATGAATGTAGAAACCAACCCCCTTCTGTGCACATATTGTAGCTCATGGGGCACACTTTTTTATAGACGTAACAATTCCATTGAATTTATTTTTACCTTTTCTCTTCACTACATGTAAAGGCAAATTCATGGTGCCCTTCACTCCTTGTGGATCCCACAACCATCATGATGGAATGTGGAGGCCCTTTGAGTCATAAGATTTGATATATGAAATTGAAAATTACAATCCAACGAACACAAAGTCATTTTATTATTGTTATATTTCTTTTCAAAATAACTAATATAAATATGACCGCTCATTAAACTCCCATAAACCTTTCTTCAACCTTCAGATTCGCATAAGTTTTTCTTTCTTTTTCAAGTTATGAAACTTTGGTTAGCTCCATTAGTAGAGCTCATTATTGGATAATAAAAAATTCAAAACCATGGCGACGTCCTGGCCTATTGATTTTTTAAATCCCAACCAACCTTCAAATCATCCACATGTTTTCCACCGGCAATGTCTTTCTAGCTCACAGATTTTGGGTTAGTTTTAATTTTATGGAGAACCCGTTATTTTTAGTTTCATTCTCCCTGAGTGGATATTTAATTTTAATTATCAACAAACTTCTTTTGGTGCTTGCGTTACCGTTGGTGTTTTATGGGATTTTCTTCAAAATTAAGCGAGATTTTATATCATGCAGATCGATGTTGGACGGACCCAAATAGTTTCCGATGGTGGGATCACTATTTGCATTTTGGAGGAATCACAACAAGAAATCATAATGGTACGTCGATATGCTTGCAGATTCCCCCACATAGACCATCGTGGTGGAACGCTTTGGGGGAATCCGGACGGTAAAAGCGTCATTCCCTAAAGAAGATTGAGAAAAGAAATGAAGCAATTCGTTAAACTTCATAGATTTCCTTCAAAAACTGTAATTGTGGACTATTCGAAAATAAAAATATTGGATGAGTGAGATTTTAAGGGCATTTAGTGAGATTGCGTAAATATATTGAAGGTACACCGATATCAGAGAACTAGTGGACAAAAATATGGAAGAGAATGAATTTAGTTCACATGCGATTTTCTTTCTTTTTCAAGTTCTGCAAATTTAGTTAGCTCCAATTGTAGATCTCATTGATGGATAAAACATTTTTCAAACCATGGTAGCAACCTGGCCTATTGATTTTTAAATCCCAACCAACCTTCAAATCAGCCGCATTTTTTCCAATGCAATGTCTTTTCGTCTCACAAAGTTTGGTAAAAAGAGGTTGCTTGTGGCCTTGACGAATTCAAACCAATTGTAATCCTCTTGGAGCTAGACAGAAGGCAATTTCCACCTTAAAAAACAAAAACTTGCATCCATCGCTTGGGTTTAAACACAATAAACACAAACTTGCATCCATCACTTGGTTTTAAACACTAATATCTGATATAGGGTTTTGGTTTCTCATGCATGGTTTCAAAGAATCCCCATGCATCAACAAGGTTTTTCAATTATATGATTAAGAAGAAAATATTGGCACATATTGGGCAATCGAAAAATATTGTCGATATCCATTGCAATCGACGTAGTGGAAATGAAACCATATGAAAATATGTAAACATTCACGCAAACCCTTGGACGAAAATCGGGTATTAAAATAGGACACAAGAAGTATATAATTTGATGTGGCAAATGAAAATAACAACAAAAACATACATCACATACATAAAATAAGGGCAAACAAATGGGGATGAAAAATAGACTGGCGTACCTTAGCGGGCCATGTAGGAAATCCCTTTACCTTGGAGAGCACAAGATCTCTGAGCCTCCATTGTCTGCAGGCAGCAGGAGCCTCCATTGTCTATAGGTAGTTGTTTTTCCTCCTCGTCTTTTAGCCAGTGCCATGTCGTAAATCCCTGATGGAAACATCAAATGTAACCCTTATTATTATTCCTAACTGGCATACCTTGAACAAGAATTATACCCTCCAGTGTCCTCCTCGTCCACATTTTCCATAACAACATTAATTCCCAGACACCACAATAGTGCCAATGCCTCTAATAATTGGTTACTTGTTAAATTATCGATTCATATTTTATAGTGGCAATATTTTTGTGGCTCCTTGGAAAATGGAGGAATGGGCTCACGATGGAATCAGCTGGCTGCAATCAATAGAATAGAGAATGGAACACCGATTGCAAGCAAAGATTGCGACGAAGTTTAACCATTTTGACGGTCTGCTCAATCTCAACCCAACCCATTTATATCTCAATATTTAACATCTCCACCCTCCCATTGATATATAATTTCTTCTTTGGTGTGTTTATGTATAACCAATAGGGAGTTTAATACCCTCTCGACCACATAGGCTTTCATCTCTTCTTCTTAAATTTGTATTTTCTTTTATTTTTAAAACTAATGAGAAAAAAAGAAAAAGGTAAAAATTTAACAAAATAAATTTAAGAAAATTAGCAAAGAAATCGATTGTTATATGGATAATTTCACCATAACATCATGTCTGATGTGTTGGCATGGGCCCTAGTCTATAATGTCATCTATATGTGGGAAATCTTTGGCTTACAATCAAGAAATGGTCATTTCAAGCTTTGTGCAACCAGGAATATTTATCATTGATTGGGCCATATTATCAAGTCAAAACATAATGTCTAAGGGTAAGGGGCTCATGGGTCATGTGTGATGCCCTAGACCACTTCAAAGGCCCTATATACTACATAGATAATATTTAGACAATGAGTAAGATATGTCGGTCATTTTTAGTTTTGACATACGAAGTATGGCTTTTAGTCCCTAGGCCATGATTTGATGTGAAAAGAGTTATTGGGCCAAAACATTTTTTCCTTAGGGCTCATGAACTATGTGTGGGGCCTTAGGCCACCACAAAGCCCTATAAAGGGAATATTGGCAGGTGAGAAAGATATAGTACCTCTTTTATGAATTTTGGTTAACCATGGATATTTTTTGTAACTTTAGCAATGGAAAGATCAAAAGACATAGCCTTAGGCCATAACATTTGCATTTGGCCTATAAGCAAAATATGGTCGTAGAAGATTCTACACAGGGAATAACAGAGAAATAGGAAAATAAAACAATGATGGAGAATCCTTTTCATTTTTCCTTAGAAATCATGTTACCTGACATAAAATTATAAAGAAGCCACATGAGTTGATTCAATACCCAATTCTTTCCATCTTCGGTATTTTGATTCAATCCCAAATTCTCTCCATCTTCAATGATCCTATTGAAGGAAAAGGAACTGATTTCTTTAACAAAATGTGGAAGCTGGAAGTTGGGAGGTCATATAGAGGATCCATGAGAAAGAATTGTCATGACTAGCACTTGAGTAATATGCAGTTCGAGAGCTGCTTGTTATAAATCCAAAGCTTCGTAGTGTTGCGCGCCTGATCCGTTAGTCCCTATAACAGAGAAGGCTCACTCGATTCATTCTCAGCATCCAACGATCCTATGGATTTGGCCCCACTGTACTCGTAATTTATGTATTGTCATAGAGTTTGAGGTATTGCTAATTAGATTAGGTCTTCTAGCTAGGTCTCATACTGGCTAGTCCTACTTAGTCCATCTGTGTGAATCCCTCTCATAAAACATAGTTGTAAATTCCAATTTGTAGTAATACAAAATCCAATCGCGAGATAGCAATCTAAATTTTGGTGACCTAGAGCACCACCAGCATAGGTATATATTATATAGTATTTGAGAGAGCATAATCTAAGATAGAGACAGTAGAGGCATCAACAGTGGTAGAGCTCCTAGTTTACTATGATCCATCTCCAAAACCCAGGATTTGAATGGCCTGGCCTGAGAATCAAGACACCCACGTTGCCAATTGGGTGCCTTGAGAAGTCCTCATGGACGGAATAATATTAAATCCTCTCATGACTGAATTAAATTCTCTCATGGCCGAATTGGGGACGGACCAGACAGACCAAATTGATACTCATAACCTCGAATCCATAGATTGATTTAGCAGAAGCCCCTTTGGGAAATGGGTAGTTGTACATAGATCTATATTTGAAAAATCCTTCATGTTTTGCTTCGCCTCCCTATGAAGCTTCATAGGTTTTAATCTATAATTTAATTTGTATAATGTATAAGTAAATAATATGTGTATATATTTAATTATACTAAATCACATAACATATGAACTATATATATTTATTTATATTAAATCTTTTAACATATGAACTATAGTAACACATTTATATTAATTATATATTATTATTATATTTACACATTTTACCATTATTAAGGTGAAAGAAGTTTATATATCATAAGGGTGTTTATAAAATATTTACCTATTTCATAGATTCTATTAAGTATTATATTTACATTTATTACAAGTATATTATGGATGGACTATGAATGTACGTATTTTAACATAATTCCCTAAAATGAAGCATGTTTTATTGGGAGAAAGAAAAATGGAACAATTTCAATATTATGTTTCCCTTGTGGTTTGAATTTTGTACTTTGGTGGGGTGTTCTAGAATAATCCCACTTGTTATGCATGCTTTAAATGGTAAACATATCTCATATGCTTTAAATGATGACAATGATGAAGTAGATGACAATGATTGTGATGATGTTTTTGATGATGACGATGATGGAAATGATGATGATGATGATCATCATCATCATCTTTGTCATTGTCATCATGATTATCACAATATTCATCATCATCGCCATTGTCCTTGACATCATCATCATCATCATTATTGACATTTTCATCAGTTATTCGTCATTACCTTTGGCATAATAAATAACATCTACCCAAAATATGTGATTAGTGGAAAAGGGTCATGGAGGGCACACACGATTTATGCGTGACAAATAGCAACTAATTTTTTAAGATGATCAACATCATCATTGTCATTGTCATCATCATCATCATCATCATTCATTTCATTGACATCATAGTCATCGAAAATGTCGTCATTGCCATTATCCTCATCATCCTCATCATCATAATCGTCATCATCGTCATCATTGTCATCATTGTCATCATTCTCCTCACTATCAACAACATTATCATCATCATCATAGCAATCCTCAATATCATAATCATTATCCTCATTTTCATCTTCAACATCTCGGTGTAAAACTGGATGCAAAAGTGGATAAAAACATGGATGAAAAAAAGGATGCAAACATGGATGCGACAAAAGTAGGCATAAACATGGGCGCATAATGGGGTGCACCAAAAATGGATGGAAAAGGTGATGCAAAAGTGGGTACAACCATGGATGTAAAATTGGATACAAAATTGAATGCGAAAGTGGATGCAACAAAAGTAGATGCAAAATTAGTCGTAACACCCAACGTAAAACCCGATGAAAAAGTGGATGCAAAGATGGATGCATAAAGGGATGCAATAACTAATGTAAAATTGGATGCAAAAAAAGATGCAAACATGGATGCAAAAGTTGAAGCAAAAGTGGATGTAAAAGTAAGCACAAAAATGGGTGTGAATTGGGATGCGACAATAGTGGATGCAAAAGTGGATGTAATAGTAGATGTCAAAAAAGATGTAAACATGGATGCAAAAAGGGATGAAAATGTGGGTGCAAAAATGGATGAAAAAATGGATGCAAATGTGGATGAAAAAATGGCTAAAACAAAATGAGATGCAAAACTAGACTCAAAACAGGATGTAAACTTTGATGCAAAACTTGGAGCATGAAGGGATGCAAAAAAAGAAGCAGAAGTGGATGCAAAAGTGGGTGTAAAAAAGGATGCAAAAGTGGATGAAAACAAGGGCGTAAAATTTGAGGCAAACATGGGTGTAAAAGGGGGTGCAACAAGAGTAGATGTACAAACTAGGTGCAAAACTAGGCTCAAAACTTGTTGCAAAACCTGACGCAAAACTTGGCACATAACTAGGTACAAAGCTCAATGCAAATTACACTGCAATTTGCGCCAGGTTTAGAAAAAGGACGTAAAGGCCTAAAATAGCACCAACCCATGAAATTGTGCCATTTTGTCCAAAAAATGAAGAAAAATACAATGAAATATGGTCTAGACACAAAAAAGGATGCAAAAAGAGATGCTAAATCTAGTTTTTGTTGTAGTGAATCGATGGCTTGAGACAGTTTCGCTGAAAAAACATGCTTGATAGAGGGAGATTTCCCAAATCATGAAATGGGTTAAAGGGTGGAAACATCTGACGTCGAAGATGAAAGTAGAAGCAGATCTACAGTCTCAATTGATTTCACAAACCAAACTTCTGTGGATAAGGTCACGATTCCAAATCGCGAAAAGTGGTACCAGCTACAAATATCAATGGACATGAACAAAGGGGAAGAGATCTACAGTCATGGTTTATTTCACAATCTAAACTAGCATGGAGGGGACCATAATTTCGCATTGCGAAAAGTGGTAGGGCCCACTCAGATCAACGGTTGCATGGAAGGGTCGGTCATGATCGACGGTTGAGAACACACCTCAATCTAAAACTGCTTGTTGTATCTAGAGAAGAGAAGTTGGAGGAAAAAATGTTGAAATGTGGATAGTGGACGTGAAAGGTCCCCCAAATCGGAGGGCTTTGAAGGCCTCCAGGCTCCAAGTTTCACATCCAGTGTGGATATGACAGTGGAGGGGACGTTCACGCGTGTAATTTGCCTCCCTGCAGATTGGTTGATTTCCTCGACACCATTTGTAGCATGCATATAGGTGAAAGCACCCCTGTGGCAGAGCCACATTACTTAAGGACAGGTGGCTTCTATGTGAGTTGGCCTATGGAAATAAGGAAAATAACCGACAAATCCACTATTCACATGGGGAAAGGCCAACACGAAGGGGAGGACCATTCCATTTCCTATGTCACAAGAACATGGAAGTGTGGGAGCATCCACTTCATGTGATTTATGACATGGATCAACTATCCAAGGTGGCACCCAAGATATTTCCCACAACAAACGGTAAGGTGCCGCACCCGTTGAAATGACATGACTAGATCCCCAGCAGGTGAAAGATCACTATGCTCATACCCTCACATATAATGGAGCCAAAGGACACTCGATTGAAGAATGTGTTGACTGGTCATTACAAAATTCAGTCTCAAAACCTTATATATCACCTTTGGAATGTCGGGAATAAGCTAACATATTTCGAGAGCTCGATTCTCCATTTTGTCGCGAGTCCATAGAAGCTCAAAGGATTTGGTGACAACGATATGGTTTGAAAATCTTGTCTATCTGGGTGTGCTGATGGTTGGTGAGAAAATTTCCACACTCACCCATCACCTTGGTATTACATGCCAAGGATGACACTAGCCATCGGGGCCCAGATGTGAATAATTTTGAGAGATACACCCACCTTCAGATACCCACACCTCCAGTGACGCATTTCCTGGACACTTGCTCCCCGTAGGTGTTTTTTCAGGAACCCATGATACCATCGATGCCCCCATAGCCTCCACAGAAGGAGACAGTCCTAGACTTCTCTCTGTAGGATCATTCGTTTGGATGGGAGCATTAGGGGTCTAATGCCTACATAGCCCCGTTTATGAAGTCCACTTACCAAGGGTGATGGGGCTGGTGTAGATATGCTACACCTTATTTCCTATGGGAGGAACCACCTCATTGGAGGTGAGGAGTAAAAGAATGATAAGCCACCTCACATGCTTACCTCGGCCAGAAGCAATGCAACCCTTCTTCCAAACATCACGCCCAACAGTGTTACTCGAAGAGGAAGGAGGTTGCAGATGAAGTTGAGCAAGGGAAAGGTGCTAACAACCTTGCCATCATGTGCCCATGTAGAAAGCCACATTTGAACATGGCAGAAACATTCACTTTGGATAGAACAAGGGCCTTACGCTGACTCATCAGGCTGACTAAAAGGTCGAAGACCTAGTAAATGGTGACTTTCTTGAAAACAAACAGAAAGGCGTCATACTCAGAATCAACAATAGTAGATGAACACGTCAAGCTATCACTCAAGATGTTAGAATAATAAACCCATAGTTTACCCACTTAGACATTAATTTAATTATTTCTATCTTATTTGCCTAGTTCATGTGTCCCACCTTGTGCAAGTTGTCATTTGGCTATCCATAATGGTCAAACTTTCCTTATTTGACTCATGTAGTGCATGGGAAAGCCCAAGGAATCAAATCTTCTTTATTCCTGGCCTCCTAGGTGCCCTTCTGCTTTTTCTGCTTTATTGCCTGCTTTTTCAGTGTTTTAAGGAAAAGGGAAAAGCTAGACTAGGTGAGGTTGACTAGTTTTTTGTCCTACACATCCTCCTCTCTTTTCTCCATGCAAAAGAATGTATGAGCTGCCATTCCACCAATCTTTATCTTGCCTAATCCTTTTTTCCAATTCGTGAGCTCCATGATATATTTGGGATCAACTTTTTACACCTATGGGGGATTTGCTTATTTTTAGTAAGCCTGCTTTATGCTAGATTCGAATTGATCCTCATGCATTTGAATCCCTGATGTATGTTATTTATTCACCAACCTATGTTATTACAGGTTTGGCTATTGTACACTGATTTAATACAGTTTAGTGTTCAGCTCCAATTTTCAGTCTCTTTGTGAGTGATTTTGCATGATCAATTGTTAATTGTTGTGAGTAAAATTAATCTATCACCTGGTTCAATTTCCACATGGCATCAAAGCCACTGTAGATTGTTTCTCTCCTTCAAAAATTGTTTTGCAGGTTCGACATCAGTGACTGGGAGCCTTCTACTGACAGCCGGGACAAATTTTCTAAGCTATGGATCAATCACAGAAAACTATCTTGACTCCCTTCAATTTATTTGAATGGAAAGCATAGTGGAGATACTATTGAGAGCGAAGGCCTCTACAGGGATACTATGGCAACAGAATCAGAGCCCAATGTAGCTACAGAGAAGATAAAATGGCACAACAGGAGGGATGAGGCTTATGGCCTCCTGTGTCTGAGTATTTCCAGAGACCTCCTTTTCCATCTCGATGGATTGACATCAACGAATGAAGTATGGGAGAATATTTTTGATCTTTTTGGAAAGACAGATGAGATGAGGGGACATCAAATCGAAAATGAGCTGATTTCTCTGAGTCCAACGAGATTTGAATCCCTGCAGCTATATTTCTCCAAGTTCAAAGCACTAGTTTTGCAGCTGAAACAGTGTGGTATCGAAAAGAAATATGATCAGCTTGTACTAGCCATCCTCTCGAAGCTGGGCCCTGATTATTCAGTGTTTGTTTCGACCTTCTATGCCACAAAACTGACAGCTCGAACCTGGAAGATGCCTAGCCTTGCAGATTTCATGGAATCTCTCACACAAGAACAGGATAAGCTGGTGATGATGGGCACCATCAAACCATCCAAAGATCAAGCTTTGATTTCTAGAGATTCGAAGGTGGATTAAAAAGGCAAAAAGAAAGATAAAAAGCCACCTGAACAAAAGAGAGACAAGAAACAGTCTCTCGAGGATCTACAAGGTCCCAAGAAGAACTACCAGAAGAAGAAGAACAAAGGTGAAATGAACAAGTGTGCATACTGCAATAAGGGCAATCACTCTAAAAGATCTTGTAGGAAAAAGTTGATAGACATGCTAACCCAACTCCTGGATAAGAATGGCATCTCCCTTCTAGAAATCTCAAAGAAGAGAGAAGGAGGATCAAGTTCAGATGACAGAAAGAGAGTTCATGCTCTACTTGCTGGCACATCAAGCTCACCCAGTTTTATCATCGACTCTGGAGCTTCAAGACACATGGTTTCGACTAAGGAGTCCTTCTCCTCACTGGATATGTCGAAAGGACCATCTATTTTACTGGGAGATGACTCTCTCACTGAAAGTAAAGGCAAAGGAAGGATAGATCTTGATCATGGTCAGTTCAGCAATGTGCTGTATGTGCCTGGTCTCACCTCCAACCTCTTGTCAGTGTACCAGATGACCCACACTGGGTCTCCTAAGAAGGTCATATTCTCCCCTGATGAAGTTGATATCACAGATATTTCAACTGGTAGAGTCATTGCAAAAGGAGTTGCGAATCATGCTCAAAAGGTATACATGTTCTCACACTTCCTACCTTACTCAAACCCCTCTGCTCTTCTCATTCATGCTAATGAAGCCAGCAAGCTGTGGCATGAAATATTTTGCCACCTAAATTACAAGTATCTATCTGATCTTAGTGAAAAAGATATGGTCATAGGGTTTCCCAAGATAAAATTTTCCAAAGGAGTCTGCCAAGGTTGTATCCTAGGAAAACACCCAGAGCATAAATTTGAGAGAGCTAGTCATGAGAGAACCTCTGCACCCCTCAAGCTGATCCACAGTGATGTTGCTGGCCCATTTCCTCATATGTCTATGAGTCAGGACAAATATGCATTGACCTTCATTGATGACTTTTCCAGGTATTGCTGGGTTCACTTCCTGAAACACAAGTCTAAAGTTTTTGGCCTATTCAAAGTCTTTAAGGCTTTGGTTGAAAACCAGTCTGGAAGGAAACTCAAGGCCCTCAGATATGACAATGGTGGTGAGTATGTCAAGTTTGAGTTTATTAAATATTGTGTAGATGTAGGTATTCATATGCAGCATTCTATCCCTTACACACCACAGCAAAATGGTGTTGCTGAGAGGAAGAACAGATCACTGAAGGAGATGGCAACATGCATGATGGAAGCCAAAAATTTGCCACCAAAGTACTGGGCCGAAGCTATCAACTATGCAGACTATATTCAGAATAGGGTGCCTCACAAACAGCTTGATGGCATGACTCCCTTCGAAGCATGGAGTGGGCACAAGCCAGATGTGACCCATTTCAGGATTTTTGGCTCAAAGGCTTGGGCTAGAATCCCGACAGAGAAGAGGAAGGATTTGCAGACCCAAAGCCAAGAGTGTCTTTTTGTGGGATACTTTGAAGATTCGAAAGGGTACAAGTTGATAAATTTGAGCACAACTAAAGCCTTCATCGAAAGGTGTGTTCAGTTTGAAGAAGAACCCCTTGCAGCAGTGGAAGTTGGTGAAGCCTCTTCACCACCTGAACCTCAATAAGTAAGTAAAGAGTTTGTTGAACATGCTGATTCTGATTTTTCTGATGGATATGATTTTATTTCAGACCCTAACATCCCCAAAAGGAAAAAATGGGCAGCCAAGACACTACATGCAGCAGGTGAGCTAGCTGGGGATCCCAATGACCCAAGAAGGACTAGATCTCAATTTGAGAATGGTCTGTGCATGAAGGATCCTATGTTTGCTGAAAAATGCTATTTGATGGTGGATTCTGATCCTCAAACATATGAAGAAGCATCAGGAGATCCAAGATGGAAAACAGCCATGAAGGAGGAGTTCAACTCACTCCAGAAGAGCAACACATGGGAGCTAGTGGATCTTCCTCCAGGGAGAAAACTAGTACAGTGTAAGTGGGTCTATAAGACCAAATTTGCTGCTGATGGTTCACCACTGAAGTACAAGGCCATATTGGTAGCTAAGGGCTACTCACAGGTTCATGGCATAGATTACAATGAGACTTTTGCCCCAGTGGAAAAAATGGATTCCATCAGGCTAGCCTTAGCCATTGCAGCCTCAAGGCAATGGGAGGTACATCACATGGATGTAAAATGTTCCTTCCTGAATGGAGATCTCACTGGGGATATATATATGCAGCAGCCTCAAGGTTTTTCTACTAACCCTTCTCTTGTGTGCAGGTTGAGAAAGTCATTGTATGGGCTAAAGCAAGCCCCCAGGGCTTGGTATGCCAAGATCGATAGCTTCTTGCTATCACTGAATTTTGTTTGGTGCAAATCAGATCCAAATGTCTATTTGAAGTTATTTAATGGTTCATTAATGATCATTGTGTTATATGTTTATGACCTCCTCATTACAGGAAGCTCACAGGCTGAGATTGCTTCCTTAAAAGGAGCTATGAACCAAGCCTTCTCTATGACAGATTTGGGGCTCTTAAGTCAATTTTTGGGGCTTGAGATCTCTCAAACCAAATCTAGAATCAAGGTGCACCAGTCCAAATATGCCTTGGACTTGCTGAACAAATTCAAAATGAAGGATTGCAAAACAATCAAAACTCCTTTCCTTTCAGGAGTGAAGCTGGAAGAAGTTGATTCTTCACCGATGGTAAACAATACACTGTATAGACAATTGATTGGATGTTTGTTGTATCTGACACATACTAGACCTGATATTTGTTATGCAGTAAGTGTGGCTTCTATATTCATGGATCAGCCTCAAGAGATCCATTGGAAAGCAGCCAAAAGGATCCTTAGCTTTGTTCAGGGAACAAGGACACATGGGATCTTCTATAAAGCAAAATCTGATCTTGATTTGATTGTATTTACTGACAGTGATTGGGAAGGTGATAGCACAGATAGAAATTCCACTCCAAGATATGTTTTCATGCTTGAATAAGGGCCAATCAGCTGGTCAAGAAAGAAACAGAGTGCCATTGCAGTCTCATCTACAGAAGCAGAGTACAGAGGAGTTGTTAATGCAACAACTCAATGTTTATGGTTGTAGGGTTTACTTGGAGAGTGTGGCTTCGAACCAGAGTAATCAACTACCATCTACTGTGATAACCAGAGTACCATTTGAATCTGCAAGGATCCAGTTTAGAAGCAGAGAACCAGACACATTGAGATCCATATGCACTACATCAGAGAACTTGTGCATGATGGCACCATTCACCTACTCTTCTGTTCATCTTCAGAACAAGTAGCTGATATATTCACCAAAGAATTTTGTGAGAAGACATTCAGCAATCTCAAATAACTGCTGGGGATTGCTGATCATGCTGTGCAAGCATGAGAGAAGTCAAGATTCTACAATTTTGTTTTACAGTCCATGTTTAAGGGAGGATTTTCCCAAGTTGGTTTTGCCTCTTTCCTTGTTTAAATGGACATGCAGTATGTAAAGGGTGACTAAGCCTTGTTGCTAGGCCCTATAATTTTCTGATATATTACTCATAAGTTAGGCTTAAGGGGGGGTGTTAGAATAATCAACCCATAGTTTACCCACTTAGACATTAATTTAATTATTTCTGTCTTATTTGTCTACTTCATGTGTCCCACCTTGTGCAAGTTGTCATTTGGCTATCCATAATGGTCAAACTTTCCTTATTTGACTTATTTAGTGCATGGGAAATCCCAAGGAATAAAATTTGCTTTATTCCTGGCCTCCTAGGCACCCTTCTATTTTTTCTGCTTTATTGCCTGCTTTTTCAGTGTTTTAAGGCAAAAGGAAAATCTAGACTAGGTGAGGTTGACTAGTTTTTTGTCCTACACATCCTCCTCTCTTTTCTCCATGCAAAAGCATGTATGAGCTGCCATTCCACCACTCTTTAGCTTGCCTAATCCTTTTTGCCAATTCGTAAGCTCCATGACAGATTTGGGATCAGCCTTTTACACCTATGGGGGATTTGCTTATTTTTAGTAACCCTGCTTTATGCTAGATTTGAATTGCTCCTCATGCATTTGAATCCATGATGTATGTTATTTATTCAGCAACCTATGTTATTATAGGGTTGGATATTGTACACTGATTTAATACAGTTTAGTGTTCAGCTCCAATTTTCAGTCTCTTTGTGAGTGATTTTGCATGATCAATTGTTAATTGTTGTGAGTAAAATTAATCTATCACCTGGTTCAATTTTCACACAGGCCGAGTGCAACCACTTGCTCCATAATGTTTGTTCATGTTTTTAAATTGTGGCAATAGTTCCACTCTCTAGACTGTTAACGTTTGATTGTGACTAGTAACAGTTTTTAGTTTTGTTGCGGAGAGCAATCTCGACACTAGAATAGTATAAATACAATCCTATTAGAGGGAGATGAGGTTGGAATAATTTTGGTTGTGAAAATTTCAAGGGATGAAGCTCTCTGCTATAAATAGGGTCTGGTTCCAGTATTTTAAATAAAGTTGCAGAGCTTAGGTCGACGTTTTCACACAGGGATTCATGTGTTGTTTGTACTATAGTCTGTTTCTTCCTTTCTCATGTGAATGTTCTTTCCAGTTTATCTATTCCATTATGTTTTCTTTCATATCTGAAATTAGTGCATAATAGTTTGGAATTCATACTTGCTATACTCTGTCTATTATTTCAGATATTTTCCAAAGCTTTCTTCTAAAGTTAATATAGAATTCATTTTCCAATGCTCTGTGTTGATGGTCTGTTCATGTTCTTCTTTCCCACCAGACAATTATAACTTGACTGTAATTGAATGGCTATCTTGCCTCTATATTGAAATTGTATGCATAAGTTATGTTCATTTATGTTACATTTCTTGACCCCATCACCCGAATGGTTTTATGCCTTGTTTCAACCAATTTTATGAACAATTTATAGTTTCACTTGTACACATTTGGCATTGTTAATATTTTGTGAGAGATCCCTCTCAGAAGAGCAGAAGGCTAGTTCTCTCTTTGAAAGTGGTTCTGTTGTTACCTGGGAGAAGGCCTTCCTCAACCTTTGGCTCAATTCCAGTGCTAACAGAATCAATTTCTTAATTATTGATGCAATGAATAGGAATGAATTGTACAATCTCAACAAATCAAATCTCATAGGAAACATACAAGTATTGCTGAGATAATTACAGTATTATATTCATTACATAATCTGATGTTACAATAGTGTTAAATAAGGAATAATTCAAATCATTAGGGATGAATTCAAATCTACGAACTGGATATGACTATATCTGACTACATGGATAACTAAAGATGTCTAAATCACTATCGGAGTCCAAGATGCTAACTCCAAATGTATAATTCAGTTAATCCATTAGTTACAATCAATCAAACCAGTCTAATTTTAGTGGTAGGTGAGAATTAGGTGAGAAGTGGCACCTTCCCACATGCATCCATGCATAACTGGTGCTAATTGAACTAGAGGAGAACTAATTGAATGTACTTGAAGAGCAAGTAATCTTAACTAGTTACCAACTCCCCACAACTGAAGGAGGTTGGTTCTGACACTCCCAGTGGCTTCTAAAATGTAGGGATTGTTCTAGGAGGTGCCTAAAATGATCCATGAAAGTGCAGTTAGTCTCTGTTAGCCTCCATTAGTGTTCCCCACACTCTAGTGACTGGTACATGTGGCCCGAATAGGCCAAGTGGACCCAATGGTACTAGTGGACCCAATAATAATCAAAATACTCTTAAGTTAGGAAAATATAATCTAATAGACAGTTTGGACAAGGGATGATTATAAATCCTAACAACATCTATAAATATAATGTAAGGTAGAAGACTATTAAATAAGGTGTGTATGAGAAGTATTGTTCTGTGTCGACTATATTGTGTTGGTATTGTACAAGCATAGTGGAGTTATGCTTGAGCTATAGAGATATTGTAAATTGTTCTTGTATGGTTTAAGGCTGTTGCTAATTGATGAGTGCTAAAACTCATTAGTTTGCTGGTTTTCCCTTGTAAATAAATTTCCAAAGTTAGAATCATCATTCATGCCCATTATAAAAGGTATTATAACCCAACACTTGTGTGTTGCGTGTAGTGCTTCCATTACTTTGTATTGGCATTGGGTTTGGGGTCGACGATGACCAGCTTGACAAAAATCTATAAGCATGGTGAAAACATGACATGCAACTGAGGAAGGTAGAGGGAGACAAAATTCTCACATCCCAAGAGTGTAGAGGGAAATTGTAGAAGTAAAAGAGATTTTCCATATGGTTATCTCTTCAGCGAAGAGAGAGAATATTGTAGAGTGAGAACAATAGGTCAAGCATTGACATAAAATGGAGATTAAATTCAAGAGGAAATGCAATCTTGGATTAGTCTTACATGATCCTCAAGGTGTAAGGATACTAAGCTTTCCCATACTAAATTGATTTATTAGAAAATGAAGTCTCTATTAGAAAAGATGATCATGAACAATCAAGTAGATAACCAAGATATTCTAAGAAAAGTGGAGCAAAATAAGAAAATGGAAATCAAATCAAACACAAGATGAGACTCATTGCAAAATATATTAACACTTTACGAACTCGCCTTGATGAGATAGTGAATACCATCAATGGAAATATTATTAAAGAGCAACCTCGTAGAGGGTAATACAACAAAGCCACTCCTACTATAGAGGTGTCGAAAACTAAGCCCATGATGTTTTACTTTCTTTTTTCTTAGTAGTAGCATAGCAAGAACAATTATTTTTGGATGCCTTCATGGATGGTGAGTTACATATAAGCTTAAATATGTTTAGTTTTCTAGTTACTTTTAAACGTGAGATACTTGTTAATAAACCTAGGTTGTTGGTATGGTTTCCTTAGTAACGTATGAGCTAAAGAGCAATGTGAATCTATGTATATATTTTACTTATAATATACCTATTTATTTTTGTAATATAATGTGTTAGAGATTTAAAAACAACATGTCTAATCACACATGTCACTAAAATACTTTTCATATAAATGTACTACTTTTAAGTAACTGACATACCAGATGGATGGACCGTGGAGTTTTACCTTAATTTTTTTGACCTTCTGGGTTCGTACATCTTGGAAGCTATTGATGAAACACAGAGGACAGGAGTTATTCCGAGAGTATTAAAATCTACTAATATTACACTTATACCCAATAAGGATAAACCATATTCTTTTCATGACTATCGTCAGATAGATATATGTAATATTTTATACAAAATTATTTCAAAAATCATAGCAGGTCGTTTGAATCCATATATGGATATTCATATCAGAGAATCCGTTTGTATGTTTATCTTATAGGAAACTACAGGATGCGGTGGTAACAACCCAAGAATTTCTGCACTCATTAAATATTTCTAAGAAAACAACCTTCATACTAAAGCTTGATCTGGTCAATGCATATGACAGGCTCGACTAATCTTTCCTGAGGCTCATTCTTGTTCATATTGGTTTATTGTGGGAGATTTGATCATGGATAATGGCGTATGTAATGACTGTCAGGTATGGGATTATGATTAATGGCTCGCCATGTCCTTTTTTCCCTAGTAGCAGGGGAATTCAACAAGGGTTCCCTATTTCTCCTTCACTATTCATTTTAGCAATTGAAGGATTGAGCATTCCGCTGAAGAATGCTAAAGGCAAAAAGGATATTCAAGGGGAAAATTTCGCAGGTATTGTTAACCTTACCCACCTTAATTTTGTTGACGATGTTCTGATGTTTGGTAAGGGTATGGAGGAGGAGTGGGGTGCTTTTCAATCCCTTGTTTCTTTATTTTGTGACTCTTCGAGTCTGGAGGTTAGTTCGAAAAAGACATGCATGATGTTCTGAAATATGGAGGAGGAGTGCGAGGCATTAAAGCAAGTGATGAATTTTTGAATGGTGGATTATAAGGATGGATTTAAGTATCTTGGGTTTTTCCTGAAGCCTACGGGTTAATTTGAAAGATTGGAGGTGGTTTATTAAGAAGATTGTTTCGAAAGTTAAGATTTGGTCGGGCCGGTTTCTAAGTTTGGGGGGCATGATGGTGTTAAGCAAGTATGTTTTGTAGGGTATCCCTGTGTTTTGGTTTTCCTTATTCAAGGTTCCGAGATATATTCCTAGGGCCATGAGGAGGTATATATTCTAGTTTTTATGGGCGGGTAACACCATTGGTGGGAAATATTATCTGTGTGTGGGAGATCTTATCAAAACTAATTATTTTTGGGGGCTGGGGGATCAAATGCCTAGCTAGCTTCAAATCTACACTTTGTGATACAATATTTTGGAGGTGTTTATTCAATAAACAATTGTGGGGTAATGTTATTAAGGAGAAATAATTGAAGATACATACACCAAATTTGTGGATTAGAAATGTTGATAGGAGCAAAGGTCAGTCTTCTGCCATATGGAAAAGATTTATGGACTCTTTTTCGGTGATCAATCATGTTTTATCATGGGATGTGGGGAGGGGAATTCTTGCTAATATCGGTTTGGATCTGGTTATAGGTATGGAGGAAAATTTTATTTTGTCAAGAAACCTTATAGCTAATTTGCATTGAACTTAATTTAGAGGTTCTTTAGCATGTTTTGAAGAAGGATAATGGTAGGTTGTTTCATTGGTGCTCAGCGGAGGATTTACAATTGATAGGGGAGTTAGGGGAAGAATGGACCATGTATATTAATGGGTTGATATAGGTGGGGGTTTCACTATTTGATAGGCTGAATCAATTGGTATGGAGAAGTAATAAGGTTATAGGAAATGTGACCGCTAAACTGGCCTACTATCAGATTATGGAAAACATTGTTGAACCGGTGGGAAGATGGTGGAATACTTGGGTATGGAAAGCCACATGAAATCTAAAATTCAAGCTATTTGGGTTGTTATGCTTGAACTACCGTATTTTTCCTTGGGATGTTCTTACGAACAAAGGATTTGCTAGTCCAAACCATTGTTTTCTTTGTCGAAAGGAAGCCGAAAGTGTTGATCATTTGTTTGGTAGGTGTATTTTCTTCATAATGGTAATGATGGCTATTGGTAAGTATTATAATATCTAGATATGCTAGGACAGAGGTAAGGTTAATGAAAATATTTACAACTGGTGCACAAAAGAGAAACAACTCAGTGACCTCCCTTTGTTTATTTTTTGGGAAGTTTGGAAAAAGAGTAATAAGGTTTTGTTTGAAAATTGTTGGATTTTCCCTATGAGGGTGACAACTAGTTTAATTGGTGAATTTAATGCTTGGCTCAAGCCCATAAGGATGAATAAGCGTAGAGTTTTACAACAACCTTCTTTCCCAATGGGGTGGCCCATTGGCTATTTTGATTGGGTTGTGCAGAAAGGATGATGTGGAGTAGGTTTTTTCCTAAGAGTAAATGGGGAAGAGGTTATAAAGGCCCTGGATGGAAGTTGTATATGGGTCAAACAAAAGAGTTGAATTACTGGCTTTATGGGCTTTATTTTTAGTCACAGTGAAGATAGGGGTGAGGAATATTGCTGATGTTGGTGACTCTAAGACGATTATTGGATGGGACAATGGTGACTCAAACTTGTAGGCACTAAAAATTTTCAAACCCCAACCCGGTTTCAAGTTCAGATCACTACATATGGTTTAATGCCCAACCCCAATATGCATGTAGATTTAAAAAAAAATTTAAAAATTTTCACTGAAAACTTAGAAACACTTGAGATTCTTTCAACTTTATAAACTCAGAAAATTTCTAACAGCCAAATTTTCAAATGCAGAAAATTAAATCAGCCACTCATGAAATTTTTATAGACTCGGATTTTTTGACCAAAAATGGTCCAGGAAAAACCCCTAAGGGAAAACCTGTTCTTGAGAGAAATATTTTTATTCTTTCAGGAAAAATTTAAATAAAAATATAGCAGTACTTATCTTCACCAAATGCCTTGGTAAACATGCCAATTAATCCTTGAATGGCCTACTGAAATTTCAGAATTTATTCTTCTCGAACCACATGCCAAAAAAATAGCCCAGCAAAAATTCTGCATATAGTCTACCTCAAAAAACGTGCCATATGGCCAGTTTCGTACGGACTGTACAGATTCCGTACAAATGTACGGACTGTACGGATTCCGTACGACTGTACGTACACATTTTTTTCTCCAATTTTTTTCTTCAGAAATTTGCAGAAATCACCTCGAAAAACGTGCTAAAAAAATTGTTAAATTTTCATATGCTTAACTAAGACATTAGTATTTCATTTCATTTTCATAAAAAAATCATATAAAAAGGATCACTGAAATATAGACAAGCACAACCATACAAAAGGAACACAAATATTTATCCTGGGAAAACCCTAAAGGGAAAAACCCAGCAAAAGCTTCCTCAATATAGATGTCCCCAAAAAGATAAAAGATAAAACCAGCAAGGAGATCAAAGCCTGATCCTCCTCCTTCTCCAGCTACTTCTCTTCTCCACTAATGCGCTACACAAGTGAGAGTGTGTGCTCAAATGAGGAGAGCTACACCTCTATTTATATTCATTCGTTCACTTCAATTAACTCATCCGACATGTAGGCTCGAGTTAATCATGTATCCTCAAGTTACACATGTAGGCTTAAGTAACCACACTGGGGTGCTAATGACCCACCTTTACAATTAGAGGGGACGGCCTCATGGCTCTTATTAGTTCTTTCGATTAGAAGCATCGTGGTACAAGATAATACAAGTGGTTCTCCCGGTAGGACCATCGGGGTCCACAAAAGACACATATAAAATATTCTTCGAAGTTACAATATTTCAACACTCCCCCTTAACGAGAAGGGTATTCTACAACAACATCAACAACAACAATAGTAGGAGAGAGATAGAGGACATCATCAACATCATCAAGGTAATACATCTATAAATCATTGGAAGCTTTTCAACATTATGTAGTCTTCATCTTCAATCTTTAGTCTTCATCATCATTAATACTTTGACTGCTTCGATCAACAACATATTTAGCACTTTGACCTTTCGATCAGCAACATCATCTTCAACACTTTGACCTTTCGATCAGCAACATCATCTTTAGCATTTTAACCTTTCGATCAGAAACATCATCTTCAACGCTTTGACCTTTCTATCAGCAACATCATCTTCAGTACTTTGACCTTTCAATCAGTAACATCATCTTCAGCACTTTGACCTTTCGATCAGCAACATCATCTTCAGCACTTTCGATCAGGAACAACATCATCATCATACTCTGATCTTTTGATCAGAAAAATCATCATGAAAATATCATCATCACCAAAACATCATTATCATCAAAACATCAACACCATCAAAACATCAACATCATCATCATCAAAACATCAACATGATCCTTCCTTTCGGAATTACAGGATCAACATGTCTGTGGTACTTAGACGATCCTTCCTGTCGAAATTATGGGATTTAGTTCTTTACGGAGTTACTAATGATCCTTCCTTTCGAAATTATGGGATCTGTAGAAATTCAGGCCTGCAGTAGATTAATTTCACTCACAGCAATTAACAATTGATCATGCAAATTATCAACAATGGAGACTGAATATGGAGCTGTAACACAAAATTATATTAACTGAGTGTACAATAGCCAACCCTGTAATAACATAGGCTGCTGAATATATAGAATACATGAGCAAATCGAATGCATGAGGAAGCATCCAAATCTAGCATAAAGCAGGCTTACCCAAAATAGGCAAATCCCCCATAGGTGTAAAAAGCTGATCCCAAATCTATCAAGGACCCCACGAATTAGCAAGGGCGCATGGGCAAGCTAAAGAGTGGTCAAATGGCAGCTCATACATGCTTTTGCATGGAGGAAAGAGTGGAGGATGAAAGGGGAATAAAACAAGTTCACCTCACCTAGTCTAGCTTTCCTTATGTGCTTTAAAAACTGGAAAGGCAGTCAACAAAGCAGAAAAAGCAGAAGGGCGCCTAGGAGGCCAGGAATAAAGTAGATTTGATTCCCAGGACTTTCCAAAGCACTCCATGAGTCAATAATGGCAAGTTTGACCTCTATGGATAGGCAATTGACAACTTGCACATGGTGGGACTCATGGACTAGGCAAATAAGACAAAATAAATGAAATAATGTCTAAGTGGGTAAATACTATGGGTTGATTATTCTAACAGGATCAACACATCTGTGGAGCTCAGACGATCCTTCCTTTCGGAATTACGAGATCAAGTCTTTATGGAGCTGCTAACGATCCTTCCTTTTGGAATTACGGGATTTAGGTCTTTACAAAGTTGCTAACGATCCTTCCTTTCAGAATTATGGGATCAACACATTTGTGGAACTTAGACAATCCTTCCTATTGGAGTTACGGGATCAACACATTTGTGGAACTCAGACAATCCTTCCTGTTGGAATTACGGGATCAAGTCTTTACGAAGCTACCAACAATCCTTCCTTTTGGAATTACAGGATTTAGGTCTTTATAGAGTTACTAACGATCTTTCCTTTCGTAATTATGGGATCAAGACATCTGTGGAACTTAGACAATCCTTCCTATTGGAATTATGGGATCAAGTCAATGATCCTTCCTTTCAGAATTACAGGATTTAGGTCTTTACGAAGTTACTAATGATCCTTCCTTTCGGAATTACGGGATCAACACAGTTGTGGAACTCAGATAATCCTTCCTTTAGTAATTACGGGATCAACACACGTTCTCAAATACTGAAGTCATAAGATTCATTCTAAACCTAAGTTCAAGGATGATACAATCCTACCACCTTCTCAATGACTGAATTTCACCGGATCTGTTCTGAACCGAAGTCCAAGGATGATACAATCCTACCACCTTCTCGATGACCAAAGTTCACCGGATCCATTCTGAACCGAAGTTCAAGGATGATACAATCCCACCACATTCTCGATCACTTCTGGACATATGTCTTGGGATGATACAATCCCTCTTCTTTCTTGAAGACCGAGGTCTCTGGGTCACTTTTGGGCAAGTACCCAGGGATGATACAATCCCACTGCAACATCATTACTCCCCCTTTCGGGAAAGACCCTTTCGAACCACACCAAGCTTGTCTCTAAATTATTCAAACTTCACTCGGGACAAAGGTTTTGTCAACACACCACCAACCTATTCATCAGTACTCACATACTAGAGATTTATGGCTCCTTTCTGCATCATGTCTCAAATGTAGAAATACCTAATTTCTATGTGCTTTGATTTGTCATGGAACATAGGGTTCTCTGTCATCTTTATACAGCTTTGGTTGTCACCTAGAATTATGGTAGTGTCCAACTCTAGATTGAATAATCCTGACAACAACTTTCGGAGCCATATGGCTTGACAACTACTAGAGAAAGCTGCTATATATTCTGCTTTGGTAGTGCTTAGAGCAATGCTGGATTGCTTTCTACTAAACCATGAAATCATAGCAGATCGCAGACTATAACAACGGCCTGATGTGCTTTTTTTGTCTGAGATACTTCTAGCCCAATCTGTCTCTGTATATCCATATAATTTGTACTCATGGATATTATCATAGTATAGCCCAAAGTCTATAGTCCCTTTCAAATATCTCATCACATGTTTGGCGGCTACCAAGTGAACTCGTCTAGGTTGAACTAGATATTGACTTAAAGTGTTCACAGCAAAACAAATGTCTGGTCTGGTATTTGTTAAGTACATCAATGACCCAATGATCTGTCTATAGAGAGTCACATCCACTAACTCTGATGAGTCATCAGTTAAAAACTTTAGGTTGGAATCCATGGGGGTGGCCAAGGCTTTGCATTCCAACATATTGAATCTTTTCAATATCTCTACTGCATATTTTCCCTGGTTGAGAAAGATTCCTTCTGAACTTTGCCATACTTCCAAACCTAGGAAATAGTGCATTAACCCAAGGTCTTTCATCTCAAATTCTTTTTCTAGTTTCTTCTTGCTTTCCTTAATCTGTTTCTCATTCCCTGTCAAGAATAAATCATCCACATATAGTAACAGGATGACAGGCTCATCTTCTACAACCTTTAGGTAAAGGTTAGGATCAGCTTTACTTTTGGTAAAGCCCATGCTCGACAAAAAACCATTTATTCTTTCATACCAAGCTCGAGGAGCTTGTTTAAGACCATATAATGCCTTCGTCAACTTGCATACGTGTGTATGTCTATCTTCAACTTCAAATCCTTGAGGTTTTTCTAAGTATACTTCTTCTTCAATCACTCCATTTAGGAAAGTTGTTTCACATCCATCTAGTGTAAATCCCACTTCATCAGGGATGCAAGTGCCATGATAGTTCTAATCGAAGTATATTGTGCTACTATGGAAAATGTCTCTTCATAATCAATTCCTTCTTTCTGAGAGAAACCTCTGGCTACAAATATTTCTTTATATTTCTCGATACTTCTGTCAGCTGCATGCTTTACTTTGTATATCCATTTGGAGGATACTATACTCTTTCCTTCTGCTCTGGGAACTATATCCCATACATCATTCTTAATTATTGATTGATATTCTTCAGTCATTGCTTCTACCCATTCTTTCTTCTGGACCGCTTCTTCAAAGTTTGTAGGTTCTTGATCTACAAGGTCACACATCAAGGCTACATAGTGGGAGAAGGTCTTAGGTTTCTTTCTTTCCCTTGTGGAGCCTTTAGGGGCTCCATACCTTTATGCTTCTTGTATAATTTCTCTTGTCCAAGCAGGCTTTCTCTTTCTTGTTATTTCCATTATGGGAGGTTCTGGAGGTTCTGCTATGTCATGTTCTTCAGGAGCTTCATCTTCAGGGAGACATGTATATTCTTTATTTCTGGGAGATATCTCTTCTTCATACACTTCTTCATGTTGTCATTTCCTATATCTCTTGAGGGCTTCCTCTTCATCAAATCTCACATCTCCACTGATTTCCATGTGATGTAATCCAATAATGTATATTCTGAATGCTTTGGATACCTCACAGTATCCAACAAATATCCCCTTCTTTCAGGATGGATCTAATTTGGTTCTTTTCTCTTTTGGTATATGAATATATACTGGACAACCAAATATCTTGAGGTGACTTAACTTAGGATTCTTTCCTATGAATACCTCTTCTGGAGTCTTGAACCCAAGAGCACTGTGGGATATTCTATTCTGTACATACACAGCTGTTCTTGCCGCTTCTTCCCATAGATGCATTGGAAGATCTTGATCATAAATCATTGTATTTACTACCTCCATGATGGTTTTGTTCTTTCTTTCCGCAACCCCATTCTGTTGAGGACTGTAGGGAGTGGTTAGTTCCCTTTTGATTCTGGAGTCTTCGCAAAAGGCTTCAAACTCTTTTGAGGTATACTCTCCACCATTGTCCGATCGGAGTGTCTTTATTTTCTTATCTGAGAGATTCTCTATCAAGGCTTTGAACTCCTTGAATTTTTCAAACACTTCACTCTTTGCTTTCAGGAAGTATATCCAAGTCTTTCTTGAAAATTCATCAATAAATGTGATATAATATTCAAAGCCACTTAAATATGTAGAAGACATTGGACCGCATACATCTGAATGAATCAATTCCAACGTACCTTTTGTCTTTGTTTCACTTTTCGAAAATGGATTCTTGATGTTCTCTCCCTTTGCACATCCTTTGCAAATTCCTTCATGCTTGATCTTCATGTCTGGTAATCCCATCACTACTTTGTTCACATGAGGTAGAGCCTTGTAATTGATATGGGCAAGCCTTCTATTCGATAGTTCACTAGGGTCACTGGATTCATGCATTAGGGCTGTTTCTGAGTGCCCCTTTAGTTTATACAAGCCTCCTTCTTCTTCACCAATAATGATTGCATATTCAATATTCTTTCCTTTGGACCACATGAATACTTGGCCATCTATGAAAGCAACTCTGAAACCTTTCTTATCTAAAGTTGAGATAGAAAGTAAATTCTTCTTTAGACCAGGTACATATAATAAATCCTTCATTTCTAGGGGATTACCTGAATCAAGTTTGTAGCTTGCTTCACCAACACCTTTGATCGGATATGGATAGTCATCTCCTAAGGATACCTTCTGAGGAGAGCTCTTTTCTTCAAGTTTGGACAGAGTTTTCTTTTGTCTCTTCATGTGGTTTGAAGCACCACTATCAATAAGCCAGGTGTCTTCTCCAGGAGTTACAGATCTAGAGAGTGCAAAGAATAGCACATACTCTTCTGCATCTTCTTCTCTTGCTTTTTTTCTTGGGGGACATTCTTCTTCTTCTTCTTCATCTACTAGATGGGCATGGTGCGTTTTGTTGTTGTTGATCCTCTTTCTATATTCTTGCCCCTTTTTAGGACATTTTCAGGTAATGTGTCCTATCTTGTTACAATGAAAACATTCAAAATTAGAATAGTCTTTAAAGGAAGGATTTTCTCTTACCCTTTGGATTCTTCTGGGAGGATGAGACTCCTTGAAATTTCTTCTCTTGAAGTTTGATTGGCCTCTTCTTCTTTTAGTGTGAGTGGCTAGGGATTGATCATATGCTTTTGGTAAGGCCTCCCTATTTGCCACTCTAGTCTCCTCTTGAATGCAGTCTTCCCATACAATATCAAACTTCATGCTTTCTTTTCTGGCACACATCATCTGAATAAAAGACTCCCAGGGTCTAATGAGACCATTGAGAGCAGTCATGACCATTTCATCTTCATCAAGATTATCTCCAATAGCTTCTAGTTTCTCTTTGATCTGGGAAACCCTTGAAAAGTAGTCTTGGATGGATTCTCCATGACTCATTTTGATGCTCTTCAGTTGAGCTCTTAGATTCATCTTCCTGTTGATGTTTCTTCCCTCAAACATTCTAGAAAGGGCATCATACATTTATTTTGGAGTCTTCTTGGATGACACTTGAGGAATAAAGTGATCCTTAATGGAGTCAGCAATAATTATTTGTTCCCTAATCATATCCTTTTTGTGCTTCTCCTTGGCTTCAACTTCTTCAGGTTCTGACACTTATTCTTTGACATACTTATCAAAATCATTCTCTTGGAGAATGAGACCAATCCTGTATTTCCATGATTGAAAATTATCTATGCCTTCTAGCTTGTCTTCAAGCTTAGTGCTTGAAGTCATCTTGCTAGAGAATTACAAAAATTTAAATTTTGTGGAATGAGAAACTGACATTACCAGGAGATGTGCTTGAATGAGGTGAGTTGACTGATGTACTTGGATTCTGGAAATCTCAATCTTTCAAATCAGACGATTCAACTTCTGTAGAAATGCCTGTCACTATTTCTGTGATATCTCCGCAATTGCTGCCCCTATGTGTCTAAAATTTCGCACTGAGGTAACCTATTTTGTCCCTGATATAAAACCATAGGTTTCATAAAAATTGGTTTCACCAATTTGTATTTATGATCCTTTTCCCAAGGTGACCTGTTACAGGACTGTTTAGAATAGCGAAGTTGTATGGCCTGCCACATGTCATTGTTTCATATTTTGGTTATAAAATTCAGACCACAGAAATTAAAGTCCGTGATTCTTATGGAACATCTTCAGGAATTCCATTTGGATCTCTATAGCCCAAGCTACAGTAGTTCTCCCTAGGTGTCCTGTTTATGGATGAATTCTGGAAGAGGCTGGAACCCTAACTTGGAGGGATCATATCTCCAAGAATATAGCGAATATGATGCTGCATTTGGGATAAAATGTACATCAGGATTGTATCTGTGGCCTCTGAAATTTTTAGCTCCTGATCCTTCGCCAATATTGGAATATAGTGAAAGTACCAAAACTTAGCAGTCTTAGTGTTTAGGGTTTTTATAGCTCGGGGCCAAACTAGGGTTTGAATTTCTTGGAATTTCACCCAACCAAAAATATTGATCCAGGTCTCTAAACTTTGATTTTGATGAGGAGCGAAATCCTATGCTGGGCTCACTCAAAAATTCCTCTTCTGCAAGAAGCCCTAATTTCCTGCACCGAAAACTGAAAATGCTCGGAATCGAATTCCGTTTTGACAGAAAGATGTGCCCTTCAATGGAGAGTCAGCCTAGCCTTCTTTTGCTGATCAATTGTGGAGAGAGAACCAAAAAAGTAAAAATCCCTAGCTTCTATAGCTACACAATGTCTTCTTTCAGGGTGGCTCTGATAGCATGTTAAATTTTCATATGCTTAACTAAGACATCAGTATTTCATTTCATTTTCATAACAAAAGCATATAAACAGGATCACTAAAAGATAGACAAGCACAACCATACAAAAGGAACAAAAATATATATCTTGGGAAAACCCTAAAGGGAAAAACCCAGCAAAAGCTTCCTCAATATAGATGTCCCCAAAAATATAAAAGATAAAAACAACAAGGAGATGAAATCCTGATCCTCCTCCTTCTCCAGCTACTTCTCTTCTCCACTAATGCACTACACAAGTGAGAGTGTACGCTCAAATGAGGAGAGCTACACCTCTATTTATATTCATTCGTTCACTTCAATTAACTCATCTGACATGTAGGCTCGAGTTAATCATGTAGGCTCAAGTTACACATGTAGGCTCAAGTAACCACACTGGGGTGATAATGACCCACCTTTAGAATTAGAGGGGACAACCTCATGACTCTTATTAGTTCTTACGATTAGAAGCATCGGGGTACAATATAATACAAGTGGTTCTCCTGGTAGTACCATCAGGGACCACAAAATATACATATAGAATATTCTTCGAAGTTACAATATTTCAATAAAAATATGCCATCAAAACTACAAATTTTGCCCTGGAAAACATCCTGTTTTCCTTGCTGAAACTACTGAAAGAAAAGAATGATTCTTCCTTGGTTTTTGTGCCTTTGAAACCTACAGAATTCTCCTTCTCTCTCCTTCTCTTTATCTAGAAATGAAATCACTTCAAACCCTTTCCCTCTTCTTCTTCTTGCTCTCTCCTTTCTCAAAAATCTCTCTTGTGAAAGTGAACAAAAAAGATTCAGTTTGTCTCTCCCCAAGCCTTTTTTGTTCATGGTAACTTCCTCTTTCAATCCAATGGTCTAGATTAGATTAGATTGAGGGTTCACAATAAATGCTCACTAAATAAATAATAAATGACATTTAGTGCACCTCATGTCATTTAATAAAGTGAATAGCCTTCTAATTAATCACTCACTTGACTTTATCATTAAATATGAACTTAGGATAAACCATGAATTAACTTTTAATAAAGTGACTTTAAAAAATATAAAGTACTTCTCACTTTATTAATTTAAATGACTAGGGGTCACCTTTTAAAGTGTTCTTGTCCACCCCAAGGAAACACAAGGTGAACAACACTTCCTTGGTAACTTTTCAGCAGGCACTCTTACCATCCAATAGTGACTCAAACTTGAAGGCCCTCTTATTGGATCACTGGATGGCAAAGGTCATATTGCTGATTTCTTCCTAATCAAATATCTCTTTTCGAGCATGTTTATCATGAGCTATAGAGGTAGATATATTATTAAAGGAGGATATTGAGATGATGGATTGTGTTATCCATTACGAGGCATGGAGGGATTCTAAACTATATGCAAAGGTTTCATGGCCTTGTGGGTAATTTTTTGGTATGTTTTGGGTGGTTTTGGCTTGAGAAGGGTTGGATGCTAATAAATTATGGAGAATGAGATGGGATAATGTTTCTTAAGTTTTTTTTATTGTGGAGATGATGATTATATTAGTTTTTTAAAAGGATTTTATAGTTATATTTATGAAGTGGTTTCAACTTTATTAATATATAACTTAAACTTGTTTTTTTTCTGTGATAAAAACATACTTTTCATATAAATGTCCTACTTAGTTATTGTATGCCTCTTAAAATAAAATATAACTAATATTTTGTGGAACTAATATGTTTTTCATATCAATGTACTACTTTTAAGTTATTATATAAATTTTAATATAAAACTAAAATAGGTATTCAAATGAATTTTTAGAGACTATTTATCATGTCTTATACCTTATAAATTAAAATTAAACCAGTGATTCAAATAAATTCTTATACCTTAACAATTAAAATTAAACTAGCGATTCAAATGAATTTTTATGTGAGTGTTTCGTCAAATTTCATGCATAAGCAACCAAGCAACTCTTTCTTATTAATTGGATGAAGAAAATGAAATTGGAAAAGAAAGATGAGATGAATCATCCGGCATTCGACCTATCTCATTGAGAATATATTCTGAGAAGGAATCACAGAGCCCAACCTAGATACATGTACCCAACTTCTTCTATGTAGGATACGTTGTTAGAATTACACAGGTTCAAGGATGCTTATCGCTATGAAATTCTTTATTTCAATTTTTGCAACGCTATAGCCATCTCGATATTTGTACTCGTAATGGAAATATCTGCTAATGTCATAAGCATGTTTCTTAGCAGAGATGGGAACACTGTCTGGTTTCTGAAGCTCCCAATTTGATTCTTTAATTACTTCACTTAACATGGTGTTGATATGATTCAGAGCATATTCCTCTGTCAACCTAGGATTGTCTTTCATATAACATGATATACTCGAAGCTTCTTCTCCACAGGATCTGTCTGCCTACATTCATCATCATCATCAATGGCAACACAAGGAATCTAAATTTCTTGCAATTATAGGTATAAAAAATTACAGGGAGTATTTGGTAGCACTTCGTATCACCTCGTAATCAAAGCACGACATATGCCAAGTCATTGAGATTCGACGAAAATTCCACTTCCTTGAGGATGTGATCAGGAAAAGGGATGTCCAGAGTCAAAATGGGTTGCAATAATGCTTATGGTCCTAACTTTACATACCTCATTATTTATATCATGTGCTTACTGTCGTATACATGGTCCTAACTTAACCTTGTTCTTGGAAACAAAGGGGTGGAGTGGTGGGACTAGTTTTCCTTGTAGCCTTGAGAGGTAACAATTTCTACTTGACACAATGGGCTTACTTAATTCTGTTGAACTAAGGAATTCTTGTCCCATTTATGTGCAAGTATACTTGGAAACTGATAAATTGTTTATAAAGCTTAATGAAAGGTACTGATCATTTTATTACTAGTGCTCGTATTTGTAGCCGTATCCTAATGAAATTACATTGATTTTTATTCCTATCACTCAAAATATACCTAAGGTTGTGAAAGGAAATCTCAAGGTAATAACAAAAACCACTTTAGAAAGAAACTGGCTTTTCTTTCCAGAGAGGGATCTCTCAAATACAAATTTAGCAAGCTAGATATTGGAGTCAACAATTTAAATATATGTAGATGGTTGAAACAACACATATAACCATTGGGATATGGAGTCAAAAAAGACAAAGATAATACAAAGCTGCATACACAGAATTTCAACAAAGGAAATATAAATATTCAGTTACAGTCATTCATTGATTTTTAGGCGATAAGGAAGAAACATGAACAGTCCATCAATATAAAGCATCACAGGATGAATTCCATATCAACTTTAGAATAAAAGTTTGTAAATATCTTAAATAATAGTCAGAGCATAACATATATGAATTTTGAAACTATTAAACATTGCGTTCAGATATGAAGAAAACATAATGGAGGTAAACACTTACAAAACATTAACAAGGAAAGAAGGCATATACTGTAATGTAAACAACACATGAATCTTCGAAGACCAACTAGCATTCGGCTCTGTAATTTTATTCAAAAATGGTTCTCACAAAACATCATTCCAATCTTACGGGTTCCAACCCCTGATACCTCAATAAAATTCAAATATATACAAAAAATAGTTTCTTCCAAGAAGATCAATAACCAATTAATCTGTTAATCATAAGTTATTGTAACTATATCCCTAATAACTAGGAATAATAATTAAATGCTTTGATTGAAATAACAAATTTCTTAATTATAGCAAACTCCATAATTGTGAGGCATTATGAACAGATAGCTTCCCGAAACTGCAACACTTGTCTTCATGAATGTAGTATGTATTTTTTCTTCTCAAATTTCTCCACGGTTTTCCATTGTTCCACGTTTGGAGTATCGTACTCTCTCATCTCTCCTATTTTCACTAGTTTCTGTATTTTCTTCAAAATTAGACATATTTGCTATTTTGTCTAATCTCTCAACAATTTGATGATCAAATGGCTTGTTTTTGCTCATTTGCTTCCTCTGAGAAATAACATGGTGTGGGTCATAATTCATGTTTTCTTCTTTTTGAAAATCCATAGCTTCTAATAATTTCTCAATGACTAACAGAGCGCTTTTATTCCTAAAAATGAAAGGAACGACTTTGAGAGGAAATTTATAAGATTTTTTAAACACTTTGAAATGTTCCTCTTTTGCATATAACCTAATTTGTCTCATGAACTCTAACGCAAATATTCTTGGCGTCAAGAAAGCGGGTAGTCTATACGGTTCTCCAGTGAACCCATACACTCTAAGAATAGTAAATTCTTTATGCAAAACCAATCTCCTATTTTCTCTTCTGAAGAAGACTGTAACATCATTCTCATGTCTTCCAACACCCTTGGTAAGACATCATCGAAAATCATTTTGTATATTTCAGCCATAATAGTATTCACGAACTCGAACATGTTGATCTATTTTGGAAGGTCTGGAGAGAACATGGTAGATAAGAACTGCAAATCTGACACATTCAAACACAAAAGCATGTTCAACAAATATGATTAGTACCTGAAGAACCCGACTTTAGGAAATTCAACCAATCGAGTGTGGATTACATCAGCTAAATAATCATCAATATTGAAACAACAGACTAAATTGGATTCATGGTATGTCGAACCTATACTTAACAAAAAAACCCAAAATGACTTCATTAACATACCTATCATCCTCCAGACCCAAAACCTAACTAACAATTAACATGACCAATTGGACTTCGTCTTTGAAAATATTGACATTATATGGCAGAAATAAACCCTCTAACGACTGACCAAATTTTAAAATACTAGATAAAAACTAACATCTGACTTCATTTTTACAATTTTTATACAATTCAATCAAGACTTGCTCATTGAAGGATTCAAGGTTTATAGGAAAAATATCAGGTAGACTTAACATCCCGCGAACAACTTTCGTGTCAATTTTACAAACAAATTAATCTCCCTATAAATAACCACTTCTTTTCTCTCATCTAGAACCCTACATAATATCCCTGAAATATGCTCCTTCTCCATAATAAAACAACGACAATAAGTCCTCAACAAAGTCTCAGAGTTTTAAGGCTTACCTGGTAACTGTTAGATACATAGAAGTTGACTTTCGGAAAAGATGGCACACTGTTCCTTCTTTCTTTCACCGAGAGCGTGCAAAAAAAATGGCTTTACCTTGGTCAACTCACCTTTTATACAATGAATAATGATATTGGGACCTCCAACAAGTTGTTTTTCCTTTACCACTTTCCTTAGCGGAACTCACTAAAAGACGCCACATGGAAAGCGGTTTCAATTCTGCTACCGCTCATCCATTTTAATCATCGCACAAGTTTGAGCTCTATATTAAACCATAACCATTGATAAGAATTCATCTTCTATTAGAATCGTTAGATCAAATCCATCCTACACAATCCACCGGCCTTTGTCCTCGTTTCAATCATGCATTTTCACATCGTAGATTACTTTATGAGCATAGATTTAATCTGCTTTAATGCTTGGCAATCGATCTTGTGATCATGTTAACCCATTCTTCTCTTCGTCAGGATTTATTTCTCATGCAACTTTTCCCAGCGAATCGATTTTAAACCGTAGATTTGCAAAATTATGAATCTACACCCTCCGATTGTGCAATAAGTTAACCAAAGTGTGCATTATGATAAGGATTCATGAATACTAACCTTTTACCCATTTTAATATATGTCTTTATCATTTTTTATCATATCTCTCGTCAATTGTTCAACAAAGAGGGTGCGAACAACTAGATCCAACTGGGGATGGTATCCTCCATGTGAGGTATCAAAGAACTCGTAGACTAGGTTCCTGCTTCTCACTTTTGTATCCAACTCTCTAAATTTTTTTTTTCAGATATATATTTTTATCAAGAAAAATGGATACCCTCCAAAATATGAGGGCCTTCACTCCAGGCCTCAAATGTCTTTGGTTCATCATCTGTACTGTTTTTAAGAAAACTAAATATTTACAAACTATGGTACAAATTTTTTCGTCTGCCTTAGGACAAGTAGTGTTTTAAATATCTTCCATTAATAGGGCCACTATCCAGCAAAACCCCATTTTGATATTCCATAATGAATGCATTTTCTCCTTTGTGACTTCCAATAACATAAGGACCCATCCACATGTGGTCAAATTTTCTGTGCTTATCTTCTCTAGGAGCATCCCATTTTAATACCAAGTCATCAATTTGGAACTATTCTTCTTTCACTCTTCTATCAAAGGTATTTTTCATTTTTTCTTGATGTATCTGCACTTGATCATAAGCTTTATTTCTTTGCTCCTCCAAATCAATGATTTGGTTTATTCTTGTCTACATATGGTTCGGCTCGTCCTGTTGTTCCTGAAAATATTTCATAACTGGTACACCCAACGATGCTGGAAAAATGACTTCAGTTCCATACACCAATTGAAAAGGAGACATTCCAATTTCTCTTTTAGTGCTAATTCTACCAGCCCACAAAGCATACTTAAGCATGGTATTTCAAGCTCTTTTGGTATCTTCTAACAACTTCTTGATGATTCTTACCAAGCTCTTATTAGAAGACTCCGCTAGTCTGTTTCCCTGTGGATAGTAAGCAGTTGAATGATTTAGACTAATATGATATTTATGACAAAAATTTATCATATTTTTGGACTTAAAAGCTCCTGCATTGTCAGTCACAATTCTTCTGGGGAAACCAAACCTATCCAATATATTTTCTTCAAGAAAATCCATAATCACCATTTCAGTAGCTCTCTTGGTAGGTATTGCTTCAATCCACTTTGTGAAATAGTCTGTAGCTATTAAAATCCATTTATGTTGTCTTGAATAATTTGGGTTTATTTCTCCAATAAAATCCAAACCCCATTGCTAAAAAGGATTTTCTACTATAATTGTATTAAGAGGAAGTGGAACCACTTTCTGTTACCATAAAAAATATGGCATTGGTGACATGTACTAGTTTCTTTGTACACATCCGAAAACAATGATGGCCAATAAAAACCAGCTCTCAAAATTTTGTTTGGTGTCACTTTCCAAGAGTGATGTACCCCACAATATCCTTTATGAAATCCCTTCACCTTTTGTTGTGCTTCATTTTCCAACATGAAATTAAGTAACACACCCCCAAGATCCTTCCAATAAAGATACCGATTTAAAATATAGAATTTAGTAGCTTTCAATTTCACAGCTCTTGCTCTAGTTTTACTTAATCCTGCAGGAGCTTGTAAATTTTGAAGAACACAAACTATATCAATATACCATGAAGATGTCATTAAATTAATAATCACCTCCACCCCTGGGTCCAACTGATGAGATTGAATGGATAAGAAATTAAGCTGTAAAGATTCACAATTTGAATTTGTCAACATCTTGGTGAGTCCTTTCCCTTTAATCAACTTGGTAGGCGTAATTTCTATATCATACTCCAATAATGTTGTTATCCATTTCGCTCTTCTTCCTACTAGATCAGGTTGTGTAATAATTCCTTTTACTGCACTAGTTGGAACTTGAGCAATTATATGTGAATGAAGAATATACACCCTAAAATATTTTAAAGCCTTAACCAAAAATCTTTTAAAGCCTTAACCAAAGCATACGCATGTTTCTCCATGATATCACATTTTAATTCCCCATCTCTCAACATCTGTAACAAAACTGCAGCAATAATATGTTCTGACGCATATGAAAATATTAAGAAATCTTTATTGAAGTTTGGTCTCACCAGCACAGGAGCTTTCGAAATGGCTTGTTTTATTTCTTTAAAATATTTCTTAGCCTCTACTGTCCACTTTATTTCATGACCCTTTTTCAGCATATTTGTGATATCCATTAATATTTCAGCAAAACTGGGAATAAACCTTCTCAACAAATTTATCTGCCCCACGAATTATTGTATTTCCTTTTTGCTTCTTGGTTCTCCTACCTTCAAAATTGCATAGAATCTCTCCGGATCAATATTTGTTCCATTTTTTTAAATTATATGACCCAACAACTTCCCTTCCTCTAATGAAAAAAATTATTTTTTTGGATTCAATCATATACCAAATTTTCTGCATTTTATAAAATCCTTTTCCAAATGGTGAATATGCTCCCTGTCAGATCTTGAATATACCATGATATCATCCATATAAATTACCACAAATTTACATATTTCTCCTGCAAAAGCAATATCCATGGCATGTAGGAAGGTAGACCCTGCATTCATCAAACCAAAAGGCATCTTCGCATACATAAAAGTTCACCATGGTGTGGTAAAAGAAGTTTTCTCTTGATCATCAGGTAACACTTTGATCTGATTGTAGCCTGAAAAACCATCCGTAGTTGAAATTCTTTCTGCAAAATATGATCCATATTTCGTAACGGATAGTTATCTTTTATTGAGACTATTCAAATTCCTAAAATCTATACAGAGCCTTATTTCTCCATTTTTCTTTCTGACAGGAACCAAATTAGCAACCCACCTCGAGAATCTTAAAGTCACAATAATTTTGGCATCAAACAATTTTTTATCTCCTTCTCAATAACTGGCAACAAATTTGGATTTATCCTTCTGAGTTTCTGTCTAAAAGGTTTTTCTCCAGGTTTGATTGGAATAATATGTTGTATTATTGAAGTATCATATTCCTTGAGATCCTCATAACTCCAGGAAAATACATCTATATATTTCTTCATCAAATTCACATACTCTTCCTTTTCTTTGGCAGGCAGACTTTTAGACAACTTCACAATCTTTGGATTTTCTTCAGTACCAATATTTTTATCCTCAATAGCATTATCAACAGGTTTCACTTTTGGATCTTTTGCAACATCATTTTGATAAAAAATATTCTCTAAAGGAATTAAACCTCTTGGGATAAAATTTATTTTTAATTGAATGATATCCTTTCCTCCTAGAGTTCTCTTTAATTTTTCAGTATTGATCATTTCTTCTTCACTTTCTTCAGCATCTTGGAAATTTTCACAATCATCATTTTCACCATCAATATGAGTATTCACAAATTCTCCAGATAATTCTAAAAATCTTGTTATTTGCATATCATCTTCAAATACCTGCCAATATTTAGAATTATCAGGTATGGATGGTCTATTTACATATCTACTTGGTATTCCCTTTGACTAGCACTTGGAGTTTTAAATTTACCAGCAGCAACTGCCAAAGAATTAGCTACTGTGTTTTCATATCTAGGAACCACCTTAATTATATGTTCTGTAAAATAGTTACCAAACATGTCCCATACTTCATTTCTATAATCCCTCATCTGGGGATGTCCAGTTTGATAACTGTCATTCACCTAGTTTATTACAATCTTTGAATCTCCTAGGACTCGTATCCTTTGTGCTCCCAAATCTTTCAATGCATGCAGCCCAAGTAATAAAGATTCACAATCCGCTACATTATTTGTCCATTCAAATGTTAGTTTGTATGATAAAGCTTTGAAATCCCTGATAGGAGAAATTATGTATACCCAGCACCAGCACCAACCTTTTCCACAGATCCATCAAAATATATGGTCAACAATATGTCTATTTTCTGTTTCTTTTCCAAAACATCTTCCTCCTTTACTCCTTCTTCATTCTCTTCAGATTTAATTTGCAATGTAGACTCTAGATCACATGGAACAATATCATTAAAGAAAATAGAAGATCCCAAATCAGTATCAATGGCATATATATAATCAATATCAGGTCTATCTTGGCTTCTTACTACATAAGATGTTCTCTTCTCACTGTATAACCTCCTACTCCCATTTTGGATAGGAATAGTGGCGTATGACATGTCCATTTGTGAACTGCCCTTTAATTTTGAAGTCCAAGATCTTGATAACAATACTCCAAATTTTGGTGGAATATATGCTACTACAACATCCATCACTACTATTTTGGATGGCAATTTATTTAAGGATACCACCATATCTTTAATCAGACCAAGACATTTCACCCTCCTAGAATCAAAAGAATACAAATCTTTATATGGATTTGTAATTTCTAATCTCAAACTTTCTGCCACTCCTTTAGGAAATAAATTATGTGATGCACCTGAGTCTAACATGGAATTATGTACAACCATATCATGCACATTCAAACTCAAATAAAATGGAGGAACCTCTTCATCATCTATGTTTTCAACCTTTGGCCCAAATGAAATAGTACCTGATTATCATCTGTCAATTCTAAAATGTCTAATTGAAACTCTCCTTGACCTTTAACCATTCTTGTTTTCGTATCCCTATATTCATTATTACTCAACAACTCATTAAAAGGAACATAAACCTTCAATTTGGAAAGTTCATTCTGCAGATTGAAAATAGACGTAACTTTCTCTACATCCACTGGTGCCATTTGTTTCATTTCTTTTGTTTTTTCTATTTTTTTCTCAACTTCTTTATTCACAACATGACCATTTTGTATTTCATTTCCTTTTTATGTATTTAATGAACTAGTGGAAGGCTGGTTTGGATTTGGGCTCCCTTTATTTACAACAACATCTCTGTTTCTCAACCTAATCTTCCTTTGTACATCATGCATAGCATGTAAATAACCCCTCTGATACGGCTCTGATTCCTTCTCAAAATCATCATCACCATCTTCCTATGCAAACATATGATGTTCTTCTTCAATAAGGTATATCTCGAAATATAATTCCCCGAAAAGATGAATTTCATTTTCAGTGGGCTCTCCTTCATCTGCTACATAATTCTCAGGGAAGGGTGGTCGAATCTATTGTTCTTCTTGATTCCTTGGATTTCTCATATCTCTCTGCCTATTTTTTGGAGGTATAGGAGGATTTGGCCTTCTGATATTTGGATTTCTGATTTGAGGGTCAACCTGTTCTCTAGTAAATGATTGATTGTCTATAGTCAATCTATCCATTAACTTCTCCATTATTTTAACATAATTTCAAATTTGATATCATTGGAAGACGAAGAAGTAGAAGTCATATTTTCTTCTCTGATTTTCCTTCTATCAATATCTCTTTGTTTCATCTTTCTACTTGCCATCATATTTTCTTTCACTTCTAAAGCATCTGTGAGCATAGCAGCAAGACTCACTGATTTTCTCTCCCTTAATGAAAATGAAAAAGCATTGCCAAAGGCCTCAGCATAATGAAGTTTAGCAATAGCTACAGAAGGATTTATATCATTTGGAATGGAATTATAAACTCTCATAAACCTGATTGAAAATTCATGAATAGATTCAAAACCTCCGTTCTTAACATTATTGTATTGGGACAGAAGCTATAAAGGGATTTTTTTATCATCCCACCTTTCTAGAAATGCATTTTGGAAAGATTTAAATGTCAGAATGGATGCAACTGGAAAATCTTTAAACTATTTCTTTGCTTCCCCTGATATGATTTGAGCAAACACCCTCGTTTTAACATCTACATAATCAACCTCCTCCAAGTCAATAAAGTCTTCAAATTTTTCCACATGTTGTTTTGTTGTTATACCTCCCTATCCATCAAATAAACAAATCCTCTGGGAATAGTTTTGGGGAAGGCCATGCAATATAGTGGGAAAACATAAAGGAGCAAATCTGGCTGCCATGGGTCTAGGTGGATTTAGAGGAATTGAGGAATTTTGAATGGTTTGAACAATAGGTCTTTCTTCAACCTTTGCAGATTGGTGAAGATCTCTCCATAGAGAATCAAGTATATATGATTCTAACATACGAGGATTGAATTCAATATTTTTAAGCTCAAACTCAGATTTAGATTTCAACAGACCCTTTTCAACATTAATTTCCCATTCTTGATCAAGGGTGCTATGAAAATATTGAGAGGACGATGCACCAAATAGAGAAATATCTATTTTTTCTTTATCTCTTTTTCTAAATATTTTTTTTGGATCCTCTAAAATTTGTAAAAATTCAGTATCAGAATTACCTCGTGTATGTCTTTTCAAAGCCAGGATGTCTTTTGAAGTCTTGAAATAATTTAAACTGGAATCGCCAGGGAAAATGTACAACCTTCTTTGCTCACCAAAATTTTTGTTTGCCCGCAGAAATATTTTTCTTGATATGTTATAGATTTTGTATTTCTTCCCAGGGATGATTTGCACCTTCATTCCTTGGAAACAGCACCAATTTGTTATCACTCAATAGTATACCAAGGTTGTGAAAGGAAATATCAAGGTAACAACAAAAAACCACTTTATAAAGAAACTGGCTTTTCTTTTCAAAGAGGGATCTCTCAAATACAAATTTAACAAGGCCAAATATTGGAGTCAACAATTTTAAGATATATAGATGGTTGAACAACACATATAACCATTGGGCTATCGATTCAAAACAGATAAAGATAATACAAAGTTGCGTACACATAATTTCAACAAAAGCAAGATAATCATTTAGTTATAGTCATTCATTGATTTTCAAGCGATAAGGAAGAAACATGAACAGTCCATCAATATAAAGTATCACAGGATGAATTCCATATCAAATTTAGAATAATTTTTTTAAATATTTGAAACAATAGCTAGAGCATAACATGTATGAATTCTGAAACTATTAAACACTGCGTTGAGATATGAACAAAACATAATGGAGGTAAACACTTACAAAACATTCACAAGGAAATAAGGTACAGATTGTAACATACAAAAGACATGAATATTTGAAGATCAACTAGCATTCGACTCTGTAATTTTATTAAAAAATGGTTCTCACAAAACATCATTCTAATCTTATGGGTTCCTACCCCCGATACCTCAATAAAATTCAAATATATACAAAAAATAGTTTCTTCCAAGAATATCAATAACCAATTAATCTGTTAATCATAAGTTCTTGTAACTATATCCCTAATAACTAGGAATAATAATTACATGCTTTGATTGAAATAACAGATTTCTTAATTATAGCAAACTCCATAATTGTGAGGCATTACAAACAAACAACTTCCCGAAACTGAAACACCTATCTTCATGAATGTAGTATGTATTTGGTCTTCCCAAATTTCTCCATGATTTTCCATTGTTCCATGTTTGGAGTATCCTACTCTGCCATCTCTCTTATTTTCACTAGTTTCTGTATTTTCTTCAAAATTAGACAGATTTGCTATTTTGTCTAATCCCTCAACATTTTGATGATCGAATGGCTTGTTTTTGTTCATTTGATTCCTTTGAGAAATAACATGGTGTGGTTCATAATTCACCTTTTCCTCTTTTCGAAAATCCATAACTTCTAATAATTTCTCAATGACTAACAGAGCGCTTTTATTCTTAAAAATGGAAGGACTAACTTTGAGAGGAAATTTAACATCAGAAGATATTCTAAATGCTCTGAAATGTTCCTCTTCTGCATATAACCTTTGTTTCATGAACTCTAACGCGAGTATTATTGGCATCAAGAAAATGGGTAGTTTGTATGGTTCTCCAGTGAATCCATACACTCTAAGAACAATAAATTATTTATGCAAAAACCAATCTCCTGTTTTATCTTCTGAAGAAGACTGTAACATCATTCTCATGTCTTCCAACACCCTTGGTAAGACATCATCAAAAATAATTTTGTAGATTTCAGCCATAATAGTATTCACGAACTTGAACATGTTGATCTATTTTGGAAGGTATGGAGAGAACATGGTAGATAAGAACTACAACTTTGACACATTTGAACACAAAATCATGTTCAACAAATATGATTGGTACCCGAAGAACCTAACTTTACGAAATTCAACCAATTGATTGTGGATTACTTCGGCTAAATACTCATTAATATTGAAACAATGGACTGAATTGGATTCATGTTCAGTAAAACCTATACTTAACAAAAAAACATAGAATGACTTCATTAACATACCTATCATCCTCTAGACCCAAAACCTAACTAACAATTGACATGACCAATTGGACTTCATCTTTAAAAATATTGACATTATATGGTAGAAATAAACCCTCTAACAACTGACCAACTTTTAAAATACTGGATAAAAACTGACATTTGACTTCGGTTTTACAATTTTTATACAATTCAATCAGGACTTGCTCATTGAAGGATTCAGGGTTTATAAGAAAAATATCAGGTAGACTTAACATCCCGTGAACATATTTCACGTAAATTTTACAAACACATTCCTCTTCCTATCAATAACCACTTCTTCTCTCTCATATAGAACCCTGCACAATATCCCTGAACTCTGCTCCTTCTCCATAATAAAACAACGACAATAAGTCCTCAACAAAGTCTCAGAGTTTTAAGGCTTACCTGGTAACTGTTAGATACATAGAAGTTGACTTTCAGAAAAGATGGAACACTGTTCCTTCTTCCTTTCACCAAAAGCATGTAAACAAAATGAATTTACCTTGGTCAACTCACCTTTTATACAATGAATAATGATTCCGGGACCTCCAACAAGTTGTTTTTACTTTACCACTTTCCTCAGTGAAACTCACTAAAAGACGCCATGTGGAAAGCGGTTTCAATTGCGCTACCGCTCATCCATTTTAATCATCGCACAAGTTTGAGCTCTAGATTAAATCATAACCATTGATAAGACTTCATCTTCTATTAGAACCATTAGATCAAATCCATCCAACACAATCTACCATCGTTTGTCCTCATTTCAGTCATGCATTTTCACATCGCGGATTACTTTATGGCCATAGATTTAATCTGATTTAACTCTTGGCCGTCAATCTTGTCATCATGTTAACCCAGTCCGCTCTTCGTCGGGATTTCTTTCTCATGCAACTTTTCCCAGCGGATCGATTTTAACTCGTAGATATGTAAAATTACGAATCTACACCCTTCGATTATGCAATAAGTTAACCAAAGTGCGCATTATGATAAGGATTCATGAATACTAACCTTTTACCCATTTCAATATATTTCTTTATCATTTTGTATCATATCTCTCCTCAATTGTTCAACATAGAGGGTGATAACAATTATTATTATCATTACGGTCTTTATGATAGTGACGGGTTCACTATCGCAGTTACTATTTGCATGACCCAAACTTGTTATTTATGAGACCCTTAATTATCATGGTGTAAATGTTTTATGACTTGACTATTCCCTATCATAATCTTCCTACATGGTTTGTTTTTAACATTTGGTTCGAGGATAAAATACTTGCAAAAACCTTGGTATAATGTACCATGGCATATTTCTTGTGCCATGGACTTAGGGCTTAAATCCTAAGTTTAAACGATGCATAGTGGGTTTATACATATCACATAGAATGGCATTATATGATAATGTATCGCGTATGGCCTATAGGGGTTTGGATATGGAGGACATTAATGGGAAACAGGGTGGCACCTTTAATGCGCATTGGAAAGAGTGGTAGCCCAGCTTAGGGCTTGGCTCAACGATGGGGTTTGGTCATTAGCAGTTTGGTTTCTTGCACTCTGCTCCCGTGCAATATGAAAAAATCCAATTTCCATGGAATGAAATGTATGCGAACGTTCTATGTTATTGGCATAATTTGTTGGTTCATTTGGTTTAAAATCGTATACTTCTCATGGTTCCTTTTACTCTATGTTTGTAGGTTGGAGAGTGTAACAAAGCATCAGGATTCATGGCTCGTGGATAGCATTGTGGGAAAAGCCATACCCATTTAGGTAAACCCCATTTTATACAAGTGCAAACTTGTTCCCTTATTTTTCTTAAAGGTTGTGACAGATATTAGACTCGTCATGGTTGTAATTTCTTGAGTATGGTATTCATGGATGCATTTGGGTTTGGGTTTTGACTGTGTCTGGAACGAGCTCTATGTTTTGTAAAGCGACAGACTTGGGGTTTTGTTGTGGGGTTTCGATTTCCTCCGGGCCTGAGCTTACAATGTATTGGAATGTAATTAAATGGTGACTCTGGGAAACAAAGAGAGCCTCGGTAAACCTTCAACAGGCTCTATGTAATTTTTAATTAGTGTTTTGGGTTATGTTATATGAAATGGTGCAATGGCCGATGGTAACGACTGTGTAAACTTGGTGATGGCTTTATAAAGACCGTGTTTATAATTTTATGTTGCGTCAATTTCAATGGTTGCTAAATCGTGGACTGTGTGGATTTTGCATTCATTGTATGTGTTGGTTTCATGGATGACTTGTGTGACAACATTATGGATTGGGGCCATGCTGTATGGCATTGGCGTTTCCCACCCTCCCAGCTGTGAAAGATTGTTTACTGTTGACGATTTTGTTTATGAAATAAGAAGTGGGGGTTGTCTGTATTATAACCCGACAACTAGAAATTCGTCACTGTTGGTAACATTGACAGGGTTAAATATTTGGAAATGTCGAATTATTTTACTGTGTTGGTTGTGTAAAGGGCCGACGGCCATAGATTACAGCGTATATAGTTTTATTTGGGTCTTTCGACCACTGTGTAGAGAGTTTGTTTTATTGTTTACATCCTACATATAGGAATTATCAGGTGGCTTTGTGAATTATTTTAAGATCCTACAGGATTCGATCTTGGGTCGTTTACCGTGTTGAGGGTTTAAATTAGTATGGGTTGCAATTTGGGGCTTTAACTCCCACGGGAATCAATCTTGTGTCCTCTATGTAATTACGTTTGTTTTAATGAATACTACAAATGCTATTTGGTTTTTAATTAATTACTGTAAATGATATTACGTTCGTTAGTAAATGGTTATGTAAATGATATTATGGTTGTTTTTATTGATGCAAAGACTTTTCTTTATGGATCATGATTTATTATGTGTTTTATAATTATTTCAGGGTTTGTTTTATTTGAACTTTGAAAAGGTTCTCTATAAGGATAAATTGTTTACAGTAATTCATAATTTAGTGAAAGTAGTTAATAGTAATAAATCATGAACCATAGGTGATCTCGATACTTGGTATGTAGCTTGATTAAGATGATAATATTTGATAAATGCAGAATGCATAAACAGACGTGTTGAGGACTCAAAAATTGCAGGTAACAACAGTTAGGGATTCTCCCCAATAAACGTTCCCAATTATCTCATTATTGTTTGGTATGGGGAATTCGTCCGGTTTATATGGTCCGGCTACCGTAAGTCAAGTAACAATTAAAGTGTTTTACTAGTTATAGCCCAGTCCACCGTGTATGTTTTTTAGCTTTTTGATGTTTAAGGTATGATGTGCAAGTGCCTAACTAACATGCAGACAATAGAGATAACAAGGAGGGTCACAATGTGATGCGCAGGTTCTTACCTCTCTCGCCTCTAAATCACGAACAACAAGAAAATAACTAAGACTTACTAACCTATCCCTAGGGAGAAACACGATCATTAATGGTGAGTAATGTATGGTAGTGCATGGATAAGGAAAAATCATAGATAGTTGTTATTGTTTCAGAACACATGAACATCAATAGAAATATCAACAACAAGATAACTTATTGTTAATTAAAACCTTCATTATTCAATGTGGAAATTTCACAGAATGAACCAGAGTACATTAATAACATGAAAAGAAATTCAATGAGTTAGAACGATCTCACATTTAATGGAAACAAGCTGAAAAGAAATAATTCATATCCAAATGGCCCATAGCAAACATTTGAAAAAATCCACAAAACTTTCTCCAGCAGAAACATATGACTTTTATTGTAAAATGAAATAGTTCTTCTTACAAAAATTTCTCAGGATAGTCTGGAAAAAAGGTCCCTCTTTCTATATAAAACTCTCCTATATTTATACAAAAACAAAACTCCTGGGCTGCCCCTCATTGTCTCTTGAGCTTCCCCAACCTTTCATTTTCCAAAATTTTGTCTCATAGATTGTGCACATAATTAATACAATATATTACATTTAAAATCAATGTTTCCAAAACACTTTATGAGCAAGGGCCATCTTGCTCGCTGATGAACTTCTTCCATGCATGAGCATTTGCTGTTATTCCTTCAAGCCCGGAAGGCTCAAGAAATCGAATATTAATTTCATATTTGGTAGCTTGAGTCTTTATCCCCTCTATCCTAGTAGGACTCAGGCATGGCTGGTGTTCTAATAGATGTATGCTCACGACTGCTTGGGCTACCTCATTTTTCAATATCCATCCATTTAGGTCCTTGACATGATGGATTTATTTCTCATCTTCTTGGTACCTGTCCTGTAGATGTTTTAGAAACAATTCATGCTCCGGTAGCACATCCAATCTCTTTTCTGCAGAAGTTTGACATCAATTGTATGTGGAGAGAACTCTCCTACAATATTTAGCACATGCTGCCTTTGTCTTTTTCACGGTTTTCTTGAACTCCTCTGCTACATTAATTGAAAATTCTAGTAATCCATACTCTTGTTTTAGAGTTGGCTAATCCTTTACTCCTAGCTCTATGGGAGATTCCTTATTTGTTTCTTCCCAGACCAGTATTCCTTTTAGAATATCCAAAATATATTGAGACCTATCCAAGAAGTATGAAGTGGTGTCTATAATTTCTTCTAGTCTGGTGTCTATCTGCAAAATCTTACATTTTTCATCTTCTATCTGTATCTGTATTTGATGGATCCTTTTTCTTTGAATCAAAACATGCTCTTTCAAAGGCTGAATGTCGGTTTTCTGCTCCATGGCATCCTCAAGTGATGCAGTCAATGCATTGTTCTTCTCTTCTAAGGCTACCACCTATATCTGATACTGCTTCTCCTTTTCCTCGGTATTAGCCTTCTCCATTTCTAACTCAGTAACCCTGCTCTCCAACTTGTTCTTCTCTACACTTAAATTTTCATATGATAACTAAAGATCATCCTTTTTAGTATTTAACATCTTATTCTCTAGCTATAGATTTTTTAATTCATCTAAGGTAACTTGAGAACTCTTCTTCTGTGTTCTTTGCAGATACTTCTAGAGCATTCGTATCCGCTTGCAGAGTTTGACATTCCGTTCTTGAAGTATTGAATTCACCCATCATATCTTCATACTATCTTTTTAGATTTTGGCTCTCATCTCTTTCCTTATTTAATGTTTCCTTTAGTTGGGCCACATTCTTCCATGACTCCTCTAGATCGATCATGATCCTATCCACATTGTCTTCAGTTTCTAGGGTTAAAGCTACCCCAGCTCTTGCTATCAACCGTGGGTATTTATGCATAACAGGTACCAATGTTTTTTCTGTCACCATTTTCCCTGACTATCCCCTAGTATCTATCTTCTTCTCAGTTATTTTAATTATTATTTTCTTTTCTTTGTCATAAAAAATGGTACTAAAATTAGGAACCTCCTCCCCTTCTGTAGGCATGAAAGGGATCAAATTTATTCAAAAATAAGATCTCTTCCCAATGTGCTGCCAAAAGATGCAGCAGGTTCTGAGGGATCAAGATCATATTGTCCTTGCTCTTGATATATTTGGTGTTGTACTCCTTGTGTATCAACTTGCTCTATAGTATGCTAATCCTTTTGGGATCTTGTTAGTCTCAAACCCTCACTTTCTTGTTGTTTCTTCTTGATTTCAACTTCTTCTTTTTTTCTTTCTTCTTCTTCCTTCCTAGCTGCTTCCTCTATAGCTCACTTCTTTTATTACTCTTCAATTATTAACCATCTTTCTACCTCCTGTGCTAATCTTATAGCATCTTCTTCTCTCTTCTTTGCCTCTTCATCTTCTAATTTCTTAGCCTTTTCTGAAGTTTTTCCTTCTCCACCCATGGTAGTTACTTTTTTCTTGAATCTCTTCTTAAGGGCGGTTATGTTCTTTGCATTTGGGAATGTCTGCTCATCTTTTTCCCAAAAATTAGTATATTCAAAATGAATCCCTGTTTTTTTGTAGTAGTCAGCTACTTTGCTGTGGGAGTCATTTCTATGAAAATTCATTTCGCCAAAACAAAAATATTCCAGCTCCTTAACAAATTATGCCACCTGATTTACCCTTGAAAACTTATAGCTTCCAAGTAAGAAAGGTATTGTAGGATACATTTCCTTCTTATGTTCAAAGAGAAAATTTCCTACACTATCAATATACAGTTGCCTAACTGCCTCTTTGTGGAGTACATAATCTGTGGCATACTTCGGGAGTAGGGAAGGAGCTCTGGAACCACCATATATCCTTACATATAACCCATCCTCCATCAAATAATAATCTCTGAACTCCTGTATGACTTTCAATGCCTCTTCAGACATGCAATTGCATTCAATCAAGAAAATGAGGATATATATGGGCATAATGAAATGCTCGCAAATTTCCCTATAATAACTATGGTAATTATGTGCCCATAACAATTTATAGGTTGTGTACACTGGGGTTCTGTCCTTCTCCCAGTTACATCTCAAAGCAGGAAAATATTGACTGCACAATATGCAATCAATCAGGATAGAGCTCATATAAAATTCTGATTTCTTTTGAGATACCCCTCCTAAGGTTGTTGATATACATGCATAGAGGTTGTTTGATACTATATTTTCCTAGTTAAAGATGGTTCCTTGGGTAGCCACAAAGAAAATAACAAGTATTCAACCTATCTTGAATCTCTTGCCATGTGCTCTGCCAAAAATCCTATTGAGCATCAATGCAATAAACCTGTAGGGAGCACAGAGAGTAGAGGTGTCATATTCTCCAGAAGGTCTAGTTATCTCCTTCAACAAAATTTCTATCAAATAAACTTGGGGTGAGGGTATATTATAAGCGATAGAGACATATGTAGGGCTATACATAGCATAGCCTTGCTTAGAAGTGTTTTCCAGAATCATTGTCGTCACATTTTCCCTGGGCAAAATCTAGCCTATTACTTCTGAAGAAGGAAATAACTCGGGCCTTGTAGCTACTTTCATTAGAGCTGACTTCTCGATGTTGGCATATATCATCAGTTCCTCAAAATTGGCATTAGGTACATTCTAATTTGTGATCATTCTATATATTTCTCCCGACTTGTAGTATGGTTCAACTCCAATAGTGGCTTTGGTATCTTCGTAGATGAACTCTACTTTGATGATGATTTCTACTTCAGGCTCTCCTTTAACCAGAAGAGCTTTCTTCTTCTGTCTCTTTGACATGTTTTCATTATAGCAATCACCCTGTCACAATCAAAGCATTTTATTAGACTAACTAAGCTCTTAGCAAGTGTTTAAACAATAAACAAGAAAATATATCAATTTATTTACCTCCTCAACATGCATGCTGGAAAATAAGTTAAACACAGTCTTCTACAAATGAAATAATTAACAAGGAAAAATCCTGCAAGATGCTTCCCAAAATTTATGAAATTTCGACGTCTCAAAACCTCAATTAATTGAACAATCCCCTGTCTCACATAGGGACTTATTAGACTAATCGTACCGCTGATTCTCAACACCCAACTCAAAAAACACTAAACCCTACGCAGCACTCGTCCTCGAGAAAAATCCCTAGCCAACTGAAAAGGAAAATCCTCCTCAGTCCCACGAGATAAGGTAAATGCAAGAAAAATTTCTTAATACCCCATGGGTGGCCATGAAAAAACCAAGAAAAGGGTGGTGCAGATAGCAAAACACTTGTCTGCACTGTGCCCTAACCACTTGCGCCGGTGCAAATGCCTCCATAATGGTTCAATGGAGCACAGACTTAGATTCTCACACTAATGAAAACTCAAACTGGTGAACCTTCTCATCCTCAATGTAAAACATCCATGAAAACCATAAGGGCAAGCATTCCTTCTATGCAGAAAAAAAACCTAATGGCTTAAAAATCAACCAATCAAAGCCAAAAGCAACAAAATCGTGGTTTACCTAACTAGCAAAATAAATGTAATCGATTGGGTGGGAAGACCTTCCACGGGAGTAGAGCAAACGAACCAGGTTCTGACGGCTTGGCGCGCATGGACAATGCAATCGACACAAACCAACGCAAACAACAAGCCACAATATATATAAAACAATATCATACAACTCCTCTCTATATATAATAGTCGACGGGAACTTATCAGTGGAAAAACCTATTGGCAGACAAAACTTAAATCTGTCGAAAGGATAAACCGGAGGACTGCTGCAACGGTGAATGCAAACACAACTATAGACCTGGGATACATTAATTTCATCGGACATCAGAACCACTAAGCTCTAAGTTCGGAACATCAAAACTGATCCTCCTTCGTAACGTCGGCAACGTACAATTGTATCATCGGGCTTTACTGTTGAAACAGGTATTGAAACTCGAAAATCCTAAGCTCTACAGATTCGGCAAGAGAACAGACTATTTTCGGAATGTATCAACATTAGTCTTTCACAACGCCGGCAATGATAGACAATTGGACTCTGACTTACTCCGTTCAAGCATCCTGATACCGATATAAACATGATCAGATATCAAAACCACTAAGTGCTAAGCTCGGAATGTCGAGCCCAAGGAGAAGAGAGAACGAGCTCTGATGTATCGGCAAGGGAGTTTGAAGCTCTTTTGGTAGGCTTGATAGTTTGGTTTCAGCAACGTCGAAAAGATAGTCCACTACGCTTCCGATATTGGAAGGATAGTTGACTAGCCTTTCGACACAAAAAATGAAAATAGACCAAGTATTTTAAAGAAAAACTGAACTCAGGGAAGATTAGGTGAAAACAAAAACTCCTAGGCCAGATTTAGTAAAAAACAAATAAAAGGGGGTCCTAAAATTGAAAATTTTGGGGAAAAATTTGCAGCTGCAACAATTGGCGACTACCTAGTGAACACAGATCTCTGGAAAATTTACTCTTTGATCAACAGACTATTTAGACAAAAACAACATGCTAAATTCTTCAAGATATCTGGATTTCCCAAAATGTCAAATGTATGCACTTTAATCATTGATTATAGTCCAAGTTAAGGAACAAGGGAACCAAGATTTCAAAGTCTAGATAACTCTTTTGAGGCCAAGAATATGTGTTTCGTTTTACCTCTGTCTTTGAGTAGTTTCCAGCTTAGACACCACAAGATCGTAACATATGGTAAACATGTATATCTGTTTGTTCCTCATTCCCATGCCATTTTGCACTTCTAGTGATTTTGGACTTTTGTCCTCTTTTGAGTCCTCCTGCCTGCCTTCTTTCTGAATTTTAATTCATTCTCCTCTATCCATAGTGTCCTTTTGTGTGAGAGATATATTTAGCTTTTAGCTCATGGACGAAGAAGAACTTTGGCAATCTTATACTTACTAATATAGTTCCGTACTTGCTTTGATACATATTTCTTTTCTGAGGAGATTTTGACTCTTATTTTCCTTTTTGGCTTTCAATTCATGGCATGGAATTATTTAAATATAATATACTGTTTACCTTGCTTCCTTTCCATGGGATTTTGCTGTCACCCCCTAGGACATTTTTTAGTGTGAGATGAATGGATCCTCGAAATAGTATTCTGGACCTTTTTATCCTAAGTTATTTCACAAGGATTAAGCAGGACTTCAATGTGTTCATAACCATTTAGGAAAACTTATAAAGTTGAAGAAGTTCTTTTAAATATCAAATGAATTAATAGTACACATTATTGTAATCAAATATTTTAGTTAACCCAGAATTTTGATGAACTCCATGCAACCAAAAGTCATGCTTATTTATTGAACATTACATTCAATCAACAAAGCAAACAAACCAAATGTTTATTTATGTACAAGATCACCAAAATAAAAATGATCAAGAAAAATAAGGTTTGAGAACTAGACCATTTACTGGTAAGTTCTCTTCCCACCCCTATAAGTCTTGCAACTTGTAAGTCTAGGGGCCTAGCTTCGCTGCAATTTGAAAAGGGCCTACTCATAACTACTGAAACTTAGTGTGTTTTCCCTTTTCATCGTGCAGGTGATCCCACTTAAGAACCAGATCTTTGACTTTGAATTATTTGTTCCCAGCTTTTTGTTTGTCTATCCAACACTTCACTATTTCTTGTTGATGCTTAAACCTTTCTTTGGCTTTGTACCTAGACTCTTCTGATTTCAACATATTATAGATTCTGATTTGTAGAATTTCATTATTAGTACCCCTAGATTCTTGAGCTATTATTGAATATGGCAATAGAATATTCGAAGGAAGGACAACTTCTTTTCCATAAAAAAGAGTGTATGGTGACACACCTAAGGAATTATTGGGTGTGACTCTATTAGCTTAGAGAGCATGAGATAACGCTAAATTCCAACTTCTCTGATTTTCTATTACGATTTTCTTTATAATTCTAATCATATTTTTGTTTGTGGATTCCACCAACCATTTCCTTATGGGTAATAATTTGCAGAATAATGCAACTTGATTCCTCTTTCATTAGAAAATGAGGTTAATATAATACAAGAAAAGTAAGTAGCATTATCAAAAACCAGAGAAATTGGAACCCTAAACCTGGTCATAATGTGATTCTGTAAGAAATCCATAACTTCATCTTCATTCACTTTTCGTAACGGAATAGCCTCGACCCATCTGGTGAAGTAATCAATTGTTGTCAGAATATACTTGTGCTGCAAGGAATAATTTGGGTTTATTTCTCCAATAATGTCGATTCCCCTTTGTTCAAATGGTTCTAATATAATTACTGGTTTTAACGGTCCTGCTTCTTTAGCTTGTCTTCCAACACATCTTTGACAAGCATCACATTTTCTAACATGAGCATGAGAATCCTTAAACAGTGTAGGCCAGTAATATCCAACTCTGAGAATCTTATGTGTTGTTGTGTCTCCAGAAAAATGACCTCCAGCAAGCCCATCATGCAATACTACTATGACCTTCTTTGCATCTTCTTGTCCTAAGCACCTGGGAAAAAATCCATCATAGTTTTTTCTGAATAGTACTCCATCAATTATCTCATAAAAAGATGATTTTATATGTAATGCTCTTATTTGATTGAGACTTCAATGCTCTGGAAAATATCATTTTTGGAGGTAATGGACTAGGTCCCGATACCAAGAGTCTAGAGTTGTAGACAAAGGACATACATCCGCCATATGTATCTCAACTTCATTATCCCAACTGCTTTCTTCATTGTTTTGACCTTCAGTCATTAGTTTACATAGTCCTTGTCCTTTAACTATGGATGTTGGTTTGAACTCAAGATTGTATTCTTGTAAAGCAGTCACCCAGTTGCCTCTTTTTTATCCTAATTCCTTTTGTACAAAAAGATATCGTATAGCTAGGTGTGGAACTATTACTTTGGTGTGATTCTTAAGTATATATGGCCTGAATTGTTTTACCGCTTTAAAAACTTCATAAGCTTGTTTTTCAACTACTGGATAATTCAATTCAGCTCCCTGTAGACCAGTGCTCATGAATGATATGGGGTACTCATCTCCCCCATCTTCCTTTTGTGTAAGCACAGCTGCTAATGAATCATCGAACGCAAAAGTGTACAGAATAAAGTCGTTTTCAAAATTTGGAATTTTGAGTGATGGTGCATGAGCAGAAGATGTTTTTATCTTTTTGAATGCATTCTTCTCCAAATCGGTCCATTTAAATTGCACACTCTGTTTAACCATTTGATGCAAAGGTTTGATGATCTGAGCAAAGTCTGGTACAAACCTTCGCACGAAGTTGATTGTCCCCATAAAACATTGCATACCATTTTTATTATGGGGTAAAGGGATCCGTTTTATGGCTTTAATCCTTTCTGGGTCTATGAATATTCCTTTATGGTTCTATGAAGATTCCTTTCTTATAAATGACATGACCCAGTAGCTTTCCTTCTGTGACTGCAAATGCGCATTTCTTGGGATTTCGTGAAATACCATACTTCCGACAACGCTCAAAAATCTGTTTCAAATGAAATGCATGCTCCTCTCTTTTTTTTGAAAATATTGTGACATCGTCTAGATAAACCACAACACTATAGCCAATCAGACTGCGGAAGCTATATCCATGTCCCTCTAGAAAGTAGCTCCAGCATTAATAAGTCCAAAGGGCATTCTCCTATACGCAAAAGTTCCCCATTTTGTTCTGAACGTGGTTTTAAGCCTGTCTTCTTCAGCTACTAATACTTGATTATAACCAGAGAATCCATCTAATAACGAAAACAATTCAGAACCTGAAACCATCTGTATTATTTGCTCCATGGGTGACTAGATAATTATCTTTATCTGATGCATGGTTAAGATTTCTGAAATCTACATAGAGCTTGATTTCTCCGAATTTTTTTCATACTGGCACCAAATTTGAAACCCATTCCAAATGTCTGGCTTTAAATGTGAGTTTAGCATCTAGAAACTTCTTTACTTCACTTTGAATTAAAGGTTCAATCTTAGGATGCATCTTCCTCAAAGGTTGTTGGTAAGGCTTGATTCCACCTTTAATTCAGATAACATGTTGTATGATATTTGTGTCATAAGTTTTAAGCTCTTCATAAGTCCAAGAAAACAAATTTTTGTACTACTTGAAAAGACTGATGAACCTACTCCTTTCTCTTGGAGAACAACACTTCCCCATATTTACATATTTGGGTTCAACTTCAGTCCCCAAATTTGTCAACTCGAATTGTAAGGACGAGCTATGGGTCTTGACATTCACTGGATTTCTAAATTTGTTATCTAAATCAAACATTGATTCCAAGGTCTTGACTCCTTTAGGAATAAAGTTCCTGAAATTTAATTCTACTTAATGTTCTTCATCATCTATTATTGCTCCTTTGAAAGTATCGTCATTCATCAAACACTCCAAAATTTGATGATCATCGTCAAAAACACGTAGATTTGTGATCATATCTGGAACAAAAGGCCTGAAAAAAAATTCAATAGAGAATCTATTATTTGAAGGTACTAGCCTTGCGAATGAGGTAGCTAGTAAATCAGCTGCTGCATTCTTTAATCTAGGAATGGACACAATATTGAATGTATGAAAACTTATAAGCAAATCCCAAATTTCATTTTGGTAAGCTTTCAAATGTGGTGAAATACAGTGTATTTTGTCCTGAATTTCCTTAACAATGATTTCAGAATCTCCCTATACTTTCAGATTTTTTACTTTAAGTTCTATTGCTTTTTTAAGTCCCTGAACTAGTGCTTCGTATTCAGCTGTGTTCTTTGTGCATTCGAATTCTAACCTAGAAGAAAAAAAATGTTTATTTTTTTCTGGACCAATCAGACACAGCCAGCTCCTAATCTCTCCAACGTTTTAGAACCATCAAAATAGAAAGTCCAAAAACTATCTACCTCTACTGAATTTGAATTATAGACTATAACTGAAACTAAATCTACTATGTTACAATTAATCTCATCAGCCCGTGAAAATCGAAGGAGATCAGGTTGGGTATCAAGTATATGGCTGGCTTCTTTAGCTTGGTAATTTCCCGGTTCCAATTCAATGAAATAATTTCCCAATACAGAGTTTACTAGTTCATTTTTTACCTCTAACTGAGTGACATTGTATTTCATTTGAGGCTCTCTTAATACTTTTATTTGATTTGGATTCCCCTTAAAAGGAAACCACAGATGTGACCAATCTGATGCAAAATATCCTTCTAACCTTGCTGACCAGAATCGACTCAACACCAGTCCATAAGCATCTGGTATGTCTACTACTACAATGTCGATTTATAGACATACCCTCTCATTTGCAAATAAGCGAATTAGAACATCCTCCATTTCTCCTATTACCTTTACAACTGTCCTGTCTAATTGAAGAACTTCCCAAGTGGATGGTTTAGGTTGAGCATTGATTTTATTGCAGACTGAAAGTGGTATAACGTTGACCGATGCTCCTGATTCCACTAAACAGTTGTGCACATTATAGTTGAAAATTTCAAAATTTAGGAGAAATACTGAAGTTTTATACTTAGACTTCCCTCCTAAACTTGCCTCACCAATTTCCTCCTCAGGTTGGTTGTCACTAGGAGATTCCTCATCTGGTGTCTCAAATGCTTTTAAAAGCTTCTCTTTTTGTTGAGGTAAATTGCATATTTCAAACAATGAGATATTTGCTTTAGCCTTTTTAATGTCTTCCACAATATCATATCCCATCTCAGGTTCTTTGAGATTCTTCTTGACATTATCAATCTTAACTTCAATAGGTTTAAGAGGTGTGTTTATTCTCTTCGAATCCTCACTTGAAATGACAAATTCAGGTATTTTAACAGTTGTAGTGTTGTTCTGTATCTTCTTCATGTTTTCTTGGAGTTTCTTAATATTAGGAAGTATTGACTTATCTTCTTTTAACAGACTCTGACTTCTTGTTGTTACATTAGTTTCTGGTGTTTCCCCTTGTATAAAAAAATCTTCCTCTTCTGTATCAAACATAGAGACACAGTCCCATAAAACTAAAGTATCTTCCTCTTGTTTTTCTATAGGGTCATTATCCTTTTATTTCTCTTTACCAGTTTATGTCAGTTTGGAATCCAATAATTGATTCATTACTAATGTCATAGAATTAATCCATTGTGGGAAATTCTTCTCGGAATGAGGCTGCTGATGAAAGGTACAAAAATTATCCATTCCTACATTAGTTAAATTTATTGCTGCAGGACTGTGTGGAGGAGGTTTAGGTTGACTGTTGTCTTCCATTTTTATTATTATAAGGCTTATATGTTTTATGAGCCTCCTTTTCCTTTTCTAAATCTATCACTCTGTTGGATAATTTCTGCATCATCTTCACCATCCCTTCAAAATCCTGTGATCTCTCATCCTTAGGTTTAGTTAGTAATAAAGGTTTCTTGTTTCCAAAAGTTTTTTCTTCTCACTGCATAGGGTAATTTTCTATACTCTCCATCTCAGCCTTTACCTTCTTAGCTTCTTCATAGGTTTCTGCTAATGTAGGTATAACCGATCTCTTGGAAAACATGGCTAGATCAGGCCCAAGAGTTGAGGTATAGTATTCAATTAGATTATTTTCAGATGGTTTATCAGCTGTAGTGAAATTGTTTAAGGTAAGAAGCAAACCTTTGAGTGAAATTATGCACTCTTTCTTTCCTTTCTTTCTTTAGCGCACATAACCCTTGCATTAAAGCTGTGTGAGTTTTCTAGACTGCATATTTGCTTCTAAACATTCTCTCAAAGGTGTTCCAATCTGTGATTGAATTTGTAGGAAGAACAAAATACCATGAGGCTGCTTTTCCTTTCAGGGTGTGGGGAAACAATCTACAGACCACATCTTCATGCTTTCCAGCTCATAGTCCTTCTACATCCAAGTAAAAACTCTGCAAATGATGATCTATTAGAATTCCTTCACTTAGTTCAAATTTAGGTAACATCTTGTCAAAAGCCTGAGGAAAATCATGCAAGGGAGGTGTCAAATTTAAAGGAGACCTAGCCCTCCAAGCAGGTTGTGGAGGTGGTTGATTTGCATTTGCATTAGCCATGATTCTAAGTGGAGTATGAGGTTGCGACTGAACTGGGGTGTGCAAAAGGGTAGAAGTAAGGTGAATCTAGATACAATTGATTTAAAGGTTGGTCAACTTCTTGTAAAGCTGCTTCTACCAGTTCTTCAATATCTTCTACCAACACTGATTCTTCTAATTGAGGGAAATCCTTCTTTTTGTACTCTCTTCTAGGTAGGAAAGAGATAATAGGTAATCCTCCAATATTTTTCGCATATGCCCTGGTAATTATTCTTAAATCATCAACCACTTCATTATTGACGGGATATAAATACCCTTTATCTTTATCTTCAGGAGTGGGTTTGTGAAGCAAACTATTTTCAGAACTGTCACCGGTGGAGTGATTTTGAGGAAGCATGCTTCCTTGGCCAACCATGCACTGGTGTCCCTCCTTCTAGCACCAAAAACTTTTGAGGCCTGGAAAATCATAGGTAACAACAGATACAAATTATCCCCAATAAATGTTCCCAATTAGCTCGTTATTGTTTGGTATGGGGAATCCGTCCAGTTTACGGTCTGACTACCGTAAGTCAAGTAACAATTAAAGTGTTTTATCGGTTGCATATTGGTCCACCGTGTATGTTTTTTATTTTTTTAATGTTTAAGGTATGACGTGCAAGTGCCTAACTAACATCCAAATGATAGAGATAATGAGGAGGGTCACAATGTGATGCGCAGGTTCTTACCTCTCATCTTACCTCTCTCGCTTTTAAATCACAAACAACAAGAAACTAACTAAGACTTACTAACCTATCCCTAGGGAGCAACATGATCATTAATGGTGAGTAATGTATGGTAATGCACGCATAAAGAAAAATCACATATATCTGTTATTGTTTCAGAGCACATGAACATCAATAGAAATATCAACAACAAGATAGCGTATTGTTAATTAAAACCTTCATTACTCAATGTGGAAATTTCATAGAATGAACCAGAGTACATTCATAACATGAAAATAAATTCATTGAGTTAGAACGATCTCACAGTTAATGGAAACAAGCTGAAAATAAATAATTCATATCCAACTAGCCCATAGCAAACATTTGAAAAAATTCATAGAACTTTCTCCAGCAGAAACATATGACTCTTTATTGTAAAATGAAATAGTTCTTCTTACAATACTTTCTCAAGATAGTCTGGAAAAAAGGTCCCTCTTTCTATCTAAAACTCTTCTATATTTATACAAAAACAAAACTCCTGGGCTGCCCCTCATTGTCTCTTGATCTTCCCCAACCTTTCATTTTCCAAAATTTTGTCTCGTAGCTTGCGCACATAATAAACACAATATATTACATTTAAAATCAATATTTCCAAAACACTTTATGAGGAAGGGATAGCTTGCTCACTGATGAACTTCTTCCATGCATGAGCATCTGCTGCTATGCCTTCAAACCCAGAAGGCTCAAGAAATCAAATATTAATTTCATATTTAGCATCTTGAGTCTTTATCCCCCCTATCCTAGCAAGACTTAGGTGCAGCTAGTGTTATAATAGATGTATGCTCACGATTTCTTGGGCTATCGCTTTTTTCAATATCCATTCATCTAGGTCCTTGACCTGCTGGATTTCTTGCTCATCTTCTTGGTACCTATCCTCTAGATGTTTTAGAAACAATTCATGCTCCGATAGCACATCCAATCTCTTTTCTATAGAAGTCTGACATCGATTGTATGTGGAGAGCACTCTCTTGCAATATTCAGCACATGCTGCCTTTGTCTTTTTCACGATTTTCTTGAACTCCTCTGCTACATTGATTCCAAATTCCAGTAATTCATACTCTTGTTTTAGAGTTAGTTGATCATTTACTTATAGCTCCATGGGAGATTCCTTATTTTTTCTTCCCAAACCATTCTTCCTTTTAGAATCTCCAAAATATCTTGAGACCTATCCAAGAAGTATGAAGTGGTGTCTATAATTTCTTCTAGTCTGGTGTCTATGTGCAAAATTTTACATCTTTCATATTCTATCTGTATCTGTATTTGATGGATCCTTTTTCTTTGAATCAAAACATGCTCTTTCAAAGGCTGGATGTCGGTTTTTTGCTCCATGGCATCCTCAGGTAATGCATTCAATGCATTGTTCTTCTCTACTAAGGCTACCACCTATATCTGATACTGCTTATCCTTTTCCTCGATAGTATCCTTCTCCATTTCTAACTCAATAACCTTGATCTCCAACCTATTCTTCTCTACACTTAAATTTTCATATGATAACTGAAGATCATCCTTTTCAGTATTTAGAATCTGATGCTCTAGCTGTAGCTTTTGTAATTCATCTAAGGTAACTTGAGCACTCTTCTCTATGTTCTCTGCAAATACTTATAGAGCATTCTTATCTGCTTGTAGAGTTTCACATTCCATTCTTGAAGTCTTGACTTCACCCATCATATCTTCATACTTTCTCTTTAGCTTTTGGCTCTCATCTCTTTCCTTCTTTAATGTTTCCTTTAGCTGGGTTTCATTCTTCTATGACACTTCTAGATCAGTCATGAGCCTATCCACGTTGTCTTTAGTTTCTAGGGTTAAAGCTAGCCCAACTCTTGCTATCAACTGTGGGTCTTTATATGTACCATGTACCAATGTTTTGTCTGTCACCGTTTTCCCTGACTTTCCCCCAGTATCTATATTCTTCTTAGTTCTTTTAACGATTCTTTTCTTTTCTTTATCATAAAAAATGGTACTAAAATCAGGAACCTCCTCCCCTTCTGTAGGAATGAAAGGGATCAAATTTATTTCAGAAATGGGAGCTCTTCCCAATATGCTTCTAGAAGATGCAGTAGGTTTCGAGGGATCAAGATCAGATTGTCCTTGCTCTTGATCTATTTTTTCTTGTACTCCTTGTGTATCAACTTGCTCTGTAGTCTACTAATCCTTTTGGGATCCTGTTAGTCTCAAACCCTCACTTTCTTCTTGTTTCTTATTGATTTCACCTTCTTCTTTTCTTTTTCTTTCTTCTTCTTCCTTGCTAGTTGCTTCCTCTGCAGCTTGCTTCTTTTCTTCCTCTTCAATTCTTAACCAGCTTTTTACCTCCTATTCTAATCTTCTAGCATCTTCTTCTCTCTTCTTTGCCTCTTCATCTTCTAATTTCTTATCCTTTTCCGATTTTTTTCCTTTTCCACCCATGGTAGTTATTTTTTTATTGAATCTCTTCTTAAGGGCGGTTATGTTCTTTGCATTTCCAAATGTCTCCTCATCCTTGTCCCAAAAATTAGTATATTCAAAATGAATCCCTGCTTCTTTGCAGTAGTCAGCTACTTTGTTGTGGCAGTCATTTCTATGAAAATTCATTTCACCAAAAAGAAAATATTTCAGCTCCTTAACAAATTCTATCGCCTACTTTACCCTTGAAAACTTATAGCTTCCAAGTAAGAAAGGTACTGCAAGAGACGTTTCCTTCTTCTGTTCAAATAGAAAATTACCTGCACCATCAATATACAGCTATCTAAATGCCTCTTTGTGGAGTACATAATCTGTGGCATACTTTAGGAGTAGGGAAGGAGCTCTGGAACCACCATACATCCTCATGTATAACCCATCCTCCGTCAAATAATAATATCCAAACTCCTGTATGAATTTGAATGCCTCTTTAGACATGCAATTACATTCAATAAAGAAAATGAGGGTATATAAGGGCATAATGAAATGCTCACAAATTTCCTTGTAATAACTATGGTACTTATGTGCCCATAACAATTTATAGGCTGCATACACTAGGGTTCTGTCCTTCTCCCAATTTCATCTCAAAGAAGGAAAAGACTAAGTGCACCATATGCAATCAATCAGGATAGAGCTCATATAAAATTCTGATTTCTTTTGAGATACCCCTCCTAAGGCTGCTAATATACATGCAAAGAGGTCATTTGATACTATATTTTCCCAGTTAAAGATGGTTCCTTGGGTAGCCACAAAGAAAATAACTGGTATCCAAGCTATATTGAAGCTCTTACCATGTTCTCTGCCAAAATATTACTGAGCATCAATGCAATAAACCCATAGGGAGCATAGAGAGTAGAGGTGTCATATTCTCCAGAAGGTCTAGTTTGGAAATTCTTTCTTGGTATCATCATTCTCTTTACAGCCTCCACTAGGTCCATATCTATCTCCTTCAACCAACTTTCTGTCAAATAAACCTAGGGTGAGGGTATATGATAAGCCATAGCAACATATGCAGGGCTATACGTAACATAGCCTTGCTTACGAGTGTTTTCCAGAGTCATTGTCGTCACATCTACCCTAGGTCGAATCCAACCTATTACTTCTGAACAAGGAAATAACTCGAGCCTCGTAGCTACTTTCATTAGGGATGACTTCTCGATGTTGGCATAGATCATTAGTTCCTCAAAACCGACATCAACTACATTCTGATTTGCTATCATTCTATAGATTTCTCGACACTTGTAGCCTAGGTAAACTCCATAGTGGATTTGGTATCTTCGTAGATGAACTCTACTTTGGTGATGATTTCTACTTCAGGCTCTCCTTCAACCATATGAGATTTCTTCATCTTTCTCTTCGACATGTTTTTATTATAACAATCACCCTGTCACAGTCAAAGCATGTTCTTAAACTAACTAAGCTCTTAGCATGTGTTTAATCAATAAACAAGAAAATATATCAACTTATTTACCTCCTCAACATGCATGCTGGAAAATAAGTTAAACACAGTCTTCTACGAATGAAAGATTTAAGAAGGAAAAATCCTGCAAGTTACTTCCTAAAATTTCCCAAATTCCACCGTCTCAAAACCTCAATTAATCGAACAATCCTCTGTCTCACATAGGGACTTATCAAACTAATCCTATTGCTAATTCTAACACCCAACTCAAAAAACACTAAACCCTATGCAGCACTCATCCTCGAGAAAAAAACCTAACCAATCGAAAAGGAAAATCCTCCTGAGTCCCACGGGATAAGGTAAATGCAAGAAAATGGCTTAATAACCCCTAGGTGGCCATGAAAAAACCAAGAAAAGGGTGGTGCAGAGAGCGAAACGGTTGTTTGCACCGTACCCTAACCACCTATGCCAATGCAAATGCATCCATAATGGTTCAGTGGCGCACATACTCAGATTCTCACACTAATGAAAACTCAAACCGGTGAACCTCCTCATACTCAATGTAAAACATCCATGAAAACCGTAAGGGAAAGCATTCCTTTTATGCGGACAAAAAAAAACCCTAACAATGGAAAACCTAACGACTCAAAAATCAACCAACCAAAGCCAAAAACAACAAAATCGTGGTTTACCTACCTGACAAAATCAATGTAATCAATTGGGTGGGAAGACCTTCCATGGGAGCAAAGCAAACAAACCAAGTTATGACAGCTTGGTGTGCGTGAACGGTGCAATCAATACAAAGCAACGCAAACAACAAGCCACAATATGGATAAAAAAATATAATACAACTCCTCTATATATATAACAGTCGACGAGAAATTATCGGTGGACAAACCTTTCGAGAAACAAAACTTAAATCCATCAAAAGGATAAACCAGAGGACTGCCACAACGGTAGATGCAAACACAACTATCGACCCGGGATACATTAAGTTCATTGGAAATCAGAACCACTAAGATCTAAGTTCGAAACATCGAAACTGATCCTCCTCTACAACGTCGATAACATACAGTTGTATCATCACATCTTTACTATTGAAACGGGTATCGAAACTCAGAAATCCTAAGCTCTTAAGAGTCAGTGAGAGAACAGACTATTTTCAGAATGTGTCAGCATTAGTCTTCTACAACACCACCAATGATAGACACTAGGAATCCATCTTACTCTGTTTAAGCTTTTAGTTTTTCAACATTAAGCTAGCATTTTTAAGATCTTTAACTGAGAGAATAACAAGTACAGCAATCAAACACAAGAGACAATGAACACAGTGTTTTTCCTTGGGGAAACCATAAATGGAGAAAACCCCGCAAATTCCTCAGAGATAGAATTAGCACCAAAATAGTAAGTGATCTCTCGATAGCAGTAATATTCTTCTTGTCTAGCCCCAGTGTCTTCTCCTTCCTCAACTATGGGCTACACTTGAGTGTGTCTGAGTTGTGTGATAAATAGAGACTCCATTTCTCTATTTATACTAATCCTAACATGACTAAAACCCTAATAGGGCCGACCTCTACTAGGAGAGTCTAATAACCCTAGTTCCTCGGAACTATGGGGACTTTAACCCTTATACAATCAGAGGGTTACCCACAATGACTTGACATGACTTGTTTACATTATTGATCCTCCCGATCGGAACATTGGGGCAAGACAACATGACTCAATTATGTTATAGATACATCCTGGAATAAACATTGGGTTATAATACATAAGATACATAGATGAATAGAATCCAAAGTTACAAATACATCAACACTCCCTCTTAAATAGGAAAGTATTCTTTCGACACAATTTTTAGTACTAGTCTTCTTCTCTATATCAGCTAAATCATCTCATCATCTGCATCTCAAGTATTCTAAGTCTTCAAGTCATATTCATCTTCAAGTCATATTCATCTTTGAATCTGGATCATATTTTGATCTGGATCATCATGGGACATCATCACTGGATCTGGATCATCACTCAATCTAGATCATCATCACTAGATCTGGATCATCACTCAATCTGGATCATTATCACTGGATCTGTATCATTACTTGATCTAGATCATCACTGGGCATCATCACTGGATCTGTATCATCACATGATTGGGATCATCACTACTGGATCATCATCACTAGATCTGGATCATCACTAGTGCTATCTCATGATTCTTCTCGTCACAGGAAGTTCTACAGATCCATCCCTTTTTCATGATGGTTGTAGGCCTAGCCTCCATGTAGGTCTTCTTCAGCACTTATATCTGACCTACTCATCAGAAAGGCACAGTACTCACATCCATCCAGGCTGGAACACATCCTACTCACAATGATGGAAGAGTTCTGCACTTCCATCTAGGCTGGAACACATCTTGCTCACAATGATGGAAGATTTCCTCACTTTCATCCAAGCTAGAACCACATCCTGCTCACAATGAGGGAAGAAATATGTTCTTCCACCCAGGCCAAAACCACATCCTGCTCACAATGATGAAAGACTCTCATCCAGGCTGGAACACATCTTGCTCACAATGATGAAAGATTTCTACACTTACATTCATCCAGGCGGGAACACATCCTGCTCATAATGATGAAAAGGCTCTGCACTTACATCCATCCAGGAAGGAACACATCCTTCTCACAATGATGGAAGGGCTCTGCACTTACATCCATCCAGGTGAGAACAAATCCTACTCACAATGATGGAAGGGCTCTGCACTTACATCCATCCAGGTGGGAACACATCTTGCTCACAATGCTAGAAGGTCTCTGTACTCACATATGATCTTGTAGGAACCAATCCTATAGTCACATCAGAATGGCCCCTAGTCCTCCTCGACTAAGCTACCTAGTAACTGAATAAGTGCCTCCATTCTCCTAGAGAATGGCAATTTCCCTTACATTCGACCTGCTCATCGGAATGGCCAACACTCACATCTGACATGGAAGGAATTTAATCCTTTAGCCATGATAGAATGGTTCAGCCCTTACATCTTATCAAGTGGGAACACATCCCTCTATCACATCAGAATGCATTCTCAGTCCTAGACTAATTTTTCCTGGTACCTCACCAGGTAGCTCCATTCAAATAATGGAAATTTCCCTTACATATATCCTACTCAATAGAATGGCCAGCACTCATATCTAACATGGAAGGAAGCAATCCTCTCACCATGACAGAATGGCTTAGCCCTTATATCTGTCCTACTCATCAGAATGGCTATGGATCTCAGCACTCATATCTGACACGGAAGGAACCAATCCTCTCACCATGACAGAATGGCTCAGCCCTTACATCTTACCATGGAAGGAACCAATCCTCTCACCATGATTGAAAGGCTATGGGACTCAGCACTTTCCCTTGGAGGAAATCTTGATCTAGAGAACAACAAGATTCTCCCTGAAGTACTTGAACTTCACCCTAGCCAATGGATTTTTCAAGACATCAGCTATGTGTTCCTCCGTCGCAACATACTGGAGCTTCACTGCTCCCCTCTACACCATATCCCTGATATAGTGGTACTTGATATCGATATGCTTTGACTTGTCATGGAGCACTGGATTCTCTGACAAATTTATGCAACTCTAGTTGTCACAATGTATACAAGTAGCATCCAACTAGAGATCAAATAAATCAGACAGTAGCTTCCGTAGCCATACTGCCTCACAACTAGCTGAACAAGATATGACATACTATGCTTCAGCTGTACTCAGTGCCACACAGGATTGCTTCCTACTAAACAAAGAGATCACCCCTAATCCCATACTAAAGCAACACCCTAAAGTGCTCTTCCTATCAATGGCACTTCCTGCCCAATGTGAATCAACATAACCCTCTAGCTTAATCTTCTGATTTGCATCGTACTTGAGCCCATAATCAATTGTACCCATGAGGTACCTCAGAATGTGCTTTGCAGCAATCAAGTGAACATTTCTCGGATCTATCAAGAACTGGCTCAAGGTGTTCATAGCAAAGCTAATGTCTGGTCTCATGTTCATGCCTGGAAATTTGCAGGCAACAACAGCAAGGGATTCTCCCCAGTCAACGTTCCCAATTAGCCCATGACTGTTTGGTGTAGGGAATCCGTCCGGTTTGTAGTTCGGCTACCGTAGGTCAAGTAACAAAAATAAAAGGTTTTATAGGTTGCGACCTGATCCACCATATATATTTTTTGTATTTTTTACTTAAAGTATGATATGCAAGTGCCTATTTAACATGCAAACTTGATAAAGAATGCCGGGAGTATTCACAATGTGATGCGCAGGTTCTTACCTCTCGTCTTAAAACTCTCAAGCATCTAAATCACACACAAAGTAAATCTAACTACCTACATATCCCCAAGGAGCCAATTTGTAACCTATTAATGAGTAATGTATATAGTGCATGCATTATAAATAGAAAAATACAGATAGCTGGTATTTCTTCCCAAAAACACATGAACAATTAAAGATATTTAAACAATCAGATAGCCAATTGCTTATGAATAGTATTGATTAATCATGGTGGTAATTTCAAAGAATAAACCAGAAATCATTCAAACAATAACATAGGTCCTAAGAGTCAGAACGATCTCACAGTTAGTGGACAAAAAAGCCGGAAACGAAACAGTTCATCTTCAACCAATCCATAGCATAACATTCGAACATCCCACCAAACTTTCTCCAACAGGAAAAATAGTAATTCTTTATTGAAAAAGGAAATAGTTCTTCTTACAATATCTCTTCACTAATCTAATTGGGGAAAAGTCCTTTCTTCCTCTAATTCCTCTATATTTATACAAAAGAATAAGACTATTGGGCTGCCCACAAATAAATCTTAGGCTTCCCCAACTCTTCGCCTCCTAAAATTTTCCTTCATTAAGTGTTTACAAAAAATTACAAAATCATATGGCCAAAGTGAACAAATGTTCATGAGGAGGGCCCCATGGGATTATTTAGAAATTTATTCCACGCTGAAGCCTCTGAAGTGATACTCTCAAATTCAGAAGGTTCCAAGAATCGAATATTTATCTCGAATTTTGCAGCCTGGTTCTTGATGGCTTCGATTCTGGATGCACTCAAGAGAAACTGATCTTCTAATAGCTGCACACTGACTATGGAATGATCTACCTCATTCCTTAAGGTCTGTTCATCTAAATCCTTAATGTGTTGTATTCTTCTTTTATCCTCCTGGTACCTTTTTTGCAAAATTTCCACAAACAGGTTGTGGTCCGGAAAAGCATCTATTCTTTGTTGAGCCTCTACCTAGAATCGGTTATAAGTGATCAGAAGTCTTCTAAAGAATTATGTACATGTTGCTTTATTCTTTCTAATAGCCTTCTTGAACTCCTCGGCTGTGTTGATGGAAAATTCCAGTAAGTTGTAGTCCTGCCTAAGGGCCTGTTGATCCTTTGAGGGTAGCTCTGCAGGAGCTTCTTCACTGGTTTATAGTCTTGCCATCCTTGCTATCAGGACTTCCAGGATGTCCTGAGATCTGTCAACAAAATATGAGGAAGTCTCCAAAATCTCCTCCAATCGGTTGTCTATTTGCAAAACCCTACATCTTTCCTCCTCTATGGACACCTGCAGTTGAAGCATCTTGGCCCTCTATGCCAGCACGTGTTATTTGAAAGGTTGGAGATTAACCTATTCTTCTTTGGATTCCTATAAATCTATTGTCAACGAGGTAATCTGCTCTTGATGTTTTGCCTCTTGCTCTTGAGATTACCTCTCATTTGCTTCCAAGGTAGTCTTCTGCAACTCTAGATCCTCTATCCTTCCTAGCAGTTGTTCCTTCTCTTCCCTCAACTCTTGATATTCCTATTGTACTTTCTCCATACATTCTTGGGTAGTCTCCATCAATTTTATCTCTATTTGGAGAACCTGAAGTTCAGCCTTTGAAGACTTGATTTATTTTTGTATGTCTTCAAATTTTCTTTTTAACTTATTGTTTTCTTCTCTTTCCTTTCTCAGTGTATCTTTTAATTGAGAAGAAGACTTCTTTGATTGCTCCAGATCTATCATTATTTTATCAACATTGTCTTCTGAAGCATGGATTAATGCAGCCCCTGCTCTAATAGTGAACCTGGCATCTCTGTCTATCCCGTATACAATGGTTGTATCATTTATCATCTTATCGGATAGCCCCCTGGTTTCAACTTTCCTCTTGGTTCTCTTTACTATCCTTATATTTTTTTTATCATAAAAGATAGTATTAAAATCAGGCACTTCTTCTGCTTTCTTTTGTTCAAATGGGATTAGTCTAAGGGTGGATACCATAGACTATTTTGGTGGGATGACAGCTGGTAATTCAGGATCTTGAATGTCGGGGTTTTCCACGTCTTGGGTCTGAAAGTCTGCTGCCTCGGAGGATGATTGTTCTGTCATTGTTTGGGTCAGCTTCATCTTCTCTGCCTCCTGGTTCTTCAACTCCTCATCTAACTTCCTTTTTATCTCTTCTTCTTCGGTCTTGGAAGCTTCTTCTACCTTTCTGGTTGCCTCTTCTGCAGCTCTTCTTTTCTCCTCCTCCTCTCCCTTTATCCATCCTTTAGCTTCTTGGGATAATCTTTGAGCTTTTTCGTTTCTTTTCTTGGCTTCCTCTTCCTCGACCTTTGTCTGCTCGTCCTGTCCCTTTCCACCTGTAGTGGTAATTTTCTTTTTAAACATTTTCCTTAAATTCGTCATGTTTAGAGCACTACGAAAAATGGACTCTTCTCTGTCCCAATGGCTGGTGTACACAAAATGGACATTATCCTCCTTGTAATGCTCTACAACCTTATTACGAGAGTCATTCCTGTGGAATGGCATTTGCCCAAAATGGAACTTCTCCAACTCCTCCATGAATTCATCGGCCTTCTTTGCTCTAGTGAACTTGTAACTCCCTAATATGAAAGGCAAAGGTGGGTATGCTACCTTCTTATGTTCAAACAAGAAACTTCCTATGCCATCTAGAAATACTTGCCTGACTACCTCTTTGTGAATTACATAGTCTGTGGCATACTTCGGCAGCAGTGAGGGTGCTCTAGAGCCTCCAAACATTCTGAAATAGAGCCCATCTTCAGTTAAGTAATAATTGGCATACTCTTCAATCACCTGCAATGCCTCCTCTGACATGCAGTCACATTATTTTAAGAAAATAAGGGTATACAATGGCATAATGAAATGCTCACACACCTCCCTATAGTGACTGTGGTATTTATGGGCCCACAGTGGCTTGTATGCTGAGTAGATGGGTGATCTTTCCCTGTCCCAGATGCATGTCAAGTTAGGGAAGGGTTGATTGCATAGTATGCAATCAATGAGTATGGAGCTCATATAGAACTCTGATTTCTTTTGGGACACCCCTCCTAATCCTGATGCCATGCATGCCGAGAGGCTATTGGACACAATATTATCCCAATTGAAAATGGTCCCCTATGTTGAAACATAAAAAATTATTGGCACCCACTCCAATTTGAAGCTTCTGCCATGGGCTCTCCCAAAAATCCTATTAAGCATCAAGGAAATGAACCTGTAAGGGGTTCTTAGGCTTCCAGTGTCATATTCTCCTGTCGGCCTGGTTCTAAAGTTTTTTTCCAGGTGTGAGCATCCTTTTGAGTGTCTCAACGAGATCCATCCTAATGCTTTTTAGCCAGTCTTCAGTTAGATATGTTTGTGCTTCTGGAAAGTGGTAGGCTAGGGCTACATATCCAGCGCTATAGGAAGCATAACCCTATTTTTCAACATTCTCTAGAATCATGGTGGTCACATCTTCCCTGGGCAGAATCCACCTAATCACTTCAGAGCATGGAAATAGTTCAATTCTCGTAGCAATCTTCATTAATGAAGACCTCTCTATGTTGACATAGATGTTTTCTTCCTCAAAGCCTATGTCAGGCACCTCTCGGCGCGTAATCAATCTATAGATTTCTCCCCACTGATATTCCAGCTCTACACCAATTATGCATTTGGTGTCTTCATAAACATATTCCACTCTGGTGATGACTTCGATGTCAGGTTCTTCTTAAACTGTGGGAGCCTTCTTCTTTTGACTCTTACACATTTTAAGTTTCGATGGATTTCCCTGTCATGTACAGAAAGGTATTTTAGGTTCTGCTAAGTAGTTTTCAGACAATTTTATAAATTAAGATAACAATATAAAGGTTTTACCTCATCTGCATTAAACATGACTGTAATTAATAAAAAATGAGCAAAATTCATTCAACAAATGCTCTTACCCGAACAACTGGAACCAACTTAGTCCAACAAAGTTATAGTGTGGGAAAACAAGGTCTATGTCATAATTGAAACAATATTGGGCTTTCTATGGGCGCCATGACCACTACGTTACACAGAACAACAGCGACGCTTACTTTAGCAACCCAAAGGGGAGCTTAAGGAGATAGCACTGTATATGTGCATTCTACGGTCCATCTCAGGCTGGGCGATGCTATACTACCCTAGGCTGGTTCGGGTTCGAATTAGACCATGAACTGGCTCGCTCTTAAATAGCAGACTCAAAACAACGACGAGGTATTGGTTTGAAAGATGCAGGTGACTGGACCAGTGGAAAAATTTGCCATTCCCCAGGAAAACCATGAAAATATTCCCCGAACGACCAAACATAAAATGGGGAAAACTGGTGTAGACAGCATAATGGCTATCTGCACCAGTTTCCCCAACCATCGAGTGCAGGGTAAAAGGCCATAACGGCCGTGGAAAAAAACACTCCACAGGCTACAAAGAACTTCCCTTCTAACAGTCACGCTACTTGCCCCAGCATATATACATGTCACGACGAGAAACAAGAAATTAAAACGTCCAGTCGAACGAAATGGGATAATGAGTACAAGGGCCTACCTGACACTGCTACGTGATTGGAAAGAGGAAAACCATTGAGTTTCCATGGTGGAGCCACCTAGGAATGAGGGTACCGATATCGAGGGTCCTGGTTAGCTCGAGTGAAAACGACAGCACTGAGACAATCCAAAAATAACAATAAAATAATCAACTACCCAACCCAATATATATATATCCTTGGTCAACCATACTCGGTGGGAGAAAATCATCAGGTGGTAAAAAAAAACACGGGATCAGAGAGCATATTAACATTGCCTCCCGTAACGTCGGGCGATGAAAAAGCTAAGAGAACCACTGAGGCATCAGAAAGAAACAAAATGATATTTGCATCGGAGCTTGCAATATTAAAACGTTGAAACAATAGGAGGATGAAGAGCCGCAATGGCAGAAATATAAAAGACATCGAATTCCACAAATTGGCACAATCGAAGAAAAAAAACAACATAACTTTAACCAAGAAAACTCAGTTCCGCAGAAAATAAGATCCAATCATGCCGGTGAGGCAATGCTTTTCAAAGCCACAACGACGGATGCCGAAAACTCAAAGATCAATGAAACAAAATGGTAGGGTTGAAACAGTTAATGTGATGCGCTATCCGTAACTGCAGAAAACGTAGAGACAATATGTCCCAACAGGATTCCAACCGACAGTCGATTGAGACAAACAAGCGAATAAAGGCATCGGAGAAAACAATCTATCCCGGTTTCTTGTTATTTCTTTGCAACGGCGGGCCCGCAGATGACTAGATTTCCGATTTGAACATCAAAACGCTTCCGTCGGCAAGGTAAAACTTAAACAAGTAGTGAAAAATTTGGCATAAAAATAGTCTCTCTGCGGAACATCAAACCAAATTAAAAAGTCACACAAAAATAAGTGAAAGGAGGGTCCCAAAAAAATTTTGAATTTTGGGAAAATGTTGCAGCTGCAACAATTGGCGACTACCTGGTGAACCCTAGATTTCTGACTTAAATTCTTCCCAGTAAAATATTATCTAGCTAAAAAGTTGAATTCTTCTAGATGCTTGTATTCCTAATCTGGCAAACCCATGCATTTAAATCATTGAGAAGCAGTCCATTCTTTCAGGAATGGGAACACTCAAAATATTTGAAAGTCCGGATAACTCTTTTGAGGCCTAATAAGTGAGATTTATTTTACCTTTGTCTTTAGGTAGTTTATAGCTTGGACACCATAGGATCGTAACATATGGTAAACAACACTATTCCTTTGTTCCTCATTCCCATGCCAATTGCACTTTTGTGTTGTTCGAACTTTTGTTCTTTTGAGTCCTCCATCTACCTTTATTTCTTAATTTTATTCAGGCTCCTCTATCCATAATGTCCTTTTGTGTGAGAGAAGAATTTACTTTTCAGCTCACGGACGGAGAAGAACTTTTGGCAATTTGAAATTCATGTTTTTGATACTTTTCTTTGATATGTATTGCTTATTTAAGGAGTTTTGACTCTTGAAAGCCTTTAGGATTTTTGACATCATGGCATGGGATCATTTATATATAGTAAACTATTTACCTTGGTTCCTCTTCATGGGCCCTTCGCCATCACTCCCTAGGACATCTTAGATGTGAAATGGATGGAGCCTCGAAACAGTATTCCAAACCTCTTAATTCTGAGTTATTTACAGGGGTTAAGTAGGGATTCAATGAGTGCATGGCCAATTAGGAACACTTCCTACTAGAAGACATTCTATTATTTAAAAAACACAGTCTTTTCCTCAAGATTTTAGTTAATTAAGAACCCTGTTGTTTCCCATGCAACCAAAAGTTTGCCTCTTTATTCAAAACCAAAATAACTATAAACAAATCATTAAACCAAAACAAACAACATCAATTTATTTATGTACAAAACATTAAAGAAAAGAAAATTGTGGCCACACATGAAATTTCTTCAATCTAATGAATCAAGGGGCTAGGCTGTATTATAAACAAAATACCTATCCATGGTCTAATTGTACTATTTTTGAAATCGAAACCATGTCTACTGATCTACAATCATCCTTATCAGCCTGAGGAAGTTGAAGGAGATCAGGCTGAGTGTCAATCATAGAACTGGATTTTCCTGAGGCATGATATCTTAGTTCAAGCTCCGTTAGATAATTTCCTAGAACAGAATTAGCAGATTCATTTCCTTCTCCCAACTTAGTGACAGTGTGTTTCATGTAAGGTTCTCTTAAAATTTTGATCTAATTTGGGGTACCATTATGAGGTAACCATAAATGGGACCAGTCTGAAGCAAAATACCCCTTTAGCATGGCAGACCAATCTCGATTCAGAATAAGCCCATAACCATCCGGTATGTGGGCCACCATAATATCAATAAATTGACATATCATGTTATTTGCAGATAAACGAATGAGAACATTCTTCATTTCCCCTACGACTTTGAGACTTGTTCTGTCTAGATGGACTACTTCCCAGGCTGTGGACTTTGGCTGCCCATTAATATTTTTGCAAACTACAAGTGGCATAACATTTACCGATGATCCAGAATCTACCAAGCAATTATGCACATTATGATTCAAGATTTCTAGAGTCAAAAGGAAAGGTGGGGTTTTAGCTTTCTCTTCCCAAATAGGTTCGATATCTTACTCCCCCGGTTGGTTTTCAGTGGGTACTTATTTTTAGGATCCTAATTCTTTTCAGTGTTTCCTTTGTTAACATCTACTTGTCCTTCCATAAGTTTGGTATGCTCGTTGATTTGCTCCATTTCCTGGTTGACAGTAGTAACTTTGGGTGTTTTATCTTCAATATTGTCATTTAACTATCTCTGGACATTCTTTTTCAACTTCTTAATCTTTGAAATTATTGCATTGTCTTTAATTATCAGATCCATGTCTTTTGTTGCTATTGGTATGTCCTCAAGTTTAGAAGTACCCTTTTCTGTATCAAACATCGAGACACAATCCCATAAAAACATGTTATCATTATCTTGTCTTTCTATGGTCTGAAAACTCTTTTTCTCTTCACCACTGTCCTTAGTCAATTTAGATTCCAACAGTTGATTCATTACCAATGTCATCGAATTTAGCCATTACGGACAGTTCTTTTCAGGATGGGGTTGTTGGTGAAAAGTGCAGAAATTGTCCCCCCTACCTTTGTTAGATTCATTGATGCTGAATTATGTGGAGGGGTCTTCAATTGGTTATTATCCTCCTTTTTTTTGTAGTAGGTTTTATAAGTTTTATGAACTTCCCTTTCTTTCTCCAGATCTATTATTCTGTTGGAGAGTTTTTCAATCATTTTTAGCATTCCCTCAAAATCATGTGATTGCTCCTCTTTAGGTTTAGACAGCAATAATGCTCTTCTCCCTGCAGTTTTTTCTCCAGGTAGCTCGGGATAATCTTCTAAACTTTCCTTTTCAGCCTCTACTCTTTCTGCTTCTTCGTAAGTCTCTGCTAACGTAGGTTTGACCTTCATTTTGGCAAACATGGCCAACTCAGGTCCCAGAGCTGAGGTATAATATTCAATTAGGACCTTGTCTAAGGGTTTGTCAGTTTCAAAGAAGTTCTTGAGGTAAGTTGAAAACCTTTGAATGAAATTATGTACCTTCTCATTATTTTCTTTTTTTAAAACACCCAGACCTTTCATTAGTGATGCATGCGTCTTTTGGGCTGCATATGTACTTCTGAAAATCCTTTCAAAGGTGTCCCAATCAAGGATAGAGTTTGCAGGAAAACCAACATACCATGATGTTGCTGTGCCTTTAAGAGTATGTGGGAAAAGTATACAAACCACATCTTCATATTCCCCAGCCCTTAACCCTTCTATTTCCAAATAGAAGCTTTGTAAGTGGTCATCTACGGCAACCTTCTCATCAGAATCAAACTTAGGCAGCAACTTCTTAAAAGCTTGAGGTAGGTTATGCAATGGAGGTGTTAGCTTCAAAGGTGATCTGGCCTTCCAAGCCAGTGGTGGGTTGGGATGATTCACATTTATACCAGCCATGAGCGGAGGTGAAAGCACAAGATCCTGAATAAGGAGCACCGTAAGGTGAAACCGGGCTTACTTGCTTCTAAGGTGAAACCAATTCCTATAAGTCTGCTTCTACAAGTTCTTCCAAACTCTAACCACCATCGAGTCTTCTAATATAAGTACTTGGGTCAGGAAAAAAGCTTCCAAAATATCATTGGTGGGGTACTCTCAGGAAAATGGGTTTCCTTGGCCAGCCATGCACTGGTAGCCCTCCTTCTAGCACCAGAAACTATTGTCTCCTGCAAATTTATAGGCCTCAATAGTACATTAATGACCCACTCATCTGATGATACATCGTAGCATCAACCGAATCTGAATGAAGCATCGCTCAATAGCTTCAATTTTGATGCCATAGGTGTGGCCATAGCCTTGCAGTCCATCATCCCAAACCTCTTTAGGTTCTCTACTGCATACTTCCCTTATCCAAGGAAGATTCCATCTGTACTCTGCCACACCTCTATACCTAGAAAGTAATGCATCATCCCCAAGTCCTTCATTTCGAACTCAGCAGCAAGCTTTCTCTTCGTATCAGCAATCAACCCATTTGTACCTATTATAAATAGATCATCTACATATAGTAGAAGCATCACTGGGTTTCCATATTAAACCTTGTAGTAAAGGTTGGAATATGCTTTACTCTTGGTAAAGCCCAAACTTAATAGAAAGCTGTCAATTCTTCTGTACCAGGTCCTAAGTGCCTGTTTCAAACCGTATAGGGCTTTCTTCAATCTGCACACATGAGACTCTATGTCATGTGTCTCAAAACCAAGTGGTTGTTCTACATACACTTCCTCTTCTACTACACCATTCAAGAAAGTAGTCTTGACATCCATTTGGTGTATCTTCCATTTCATCACTGCAGCCAGAGAAAGTACCAATCTGATGGAAGTGTATCTGGCTACAGGTGCAAAGGTTTCTTCATTATCTATTCCTTCTTTCTAAGAGAAACCCCATGCCACAAATATTGCTTTATATTTTTCAATGCTACCATCTACAGCATGCTTGATCTTGTAGATCCATTTGGAAGTTACAACTGACTTCCCTTTTGGTCTTGGGACAACATCCCAAACATCATTCTTCATGAGAGATTGGTATTATTTGATCATAACATCCTTCCTTTCTTTCCATTCTACCGCTTCTTCGTAACTGGAAGGTTCTTTATCAATGAAATCACATAGTAAAGCTACATACCCAGAGCAGGATTTGGTTCTCTTTCTTTCTCTGTGATTCTCTTATGGAGCCCCATATATTTCCACACCTTGGATAAGTTCTCGTACCCAATAAGTTTTCCTCTTATGAGGATTCTTCTCCAGAGGTGGATCTATAGGTCTTTGTGGTTCTTCAAATTCTCGATCTTCTTCTTGAGCTTCTTAATTCATGGTTGTATCATGAATTTTGGGTGCTTCTACATCTGCTTCTTCAGGTTCTTTAGCATGTCTCTTTCTAGATTTGTTGTAAGCTGTGTCTTCATCAAATGTCACATCCCTGCTGATGTCAATCTTCTTGTACCCTGGAAAATATATTATGTAAGCCTTCGAGCTTTCAGAGTATCCCACAAATATACCCTTCTTTCCTGAAGGATATAATTATGTTCTCTTCTCTTTTGGAATGTGTATGTACATAGGACAACCGAATATTTTGAGATGGCTGACTTCTAGTTTCTTACCGAAGAATACTTCTTCAGGAGTCTTGTTCTCGAGTACTCTATGTGGAGTACAGTTCTATACATACACAGCTGTTCTGACAGTTTCTGCCCAAAGATCCATAGGAAGATCTTGATCATAAAGCATGGCTCTTGCAGCTTCCATGATAGTCTTGCTCTTTCATTCTGCAATCCCATTCTATTGTGGATTATAAGGAGTGGACAACTCCCTCTTAATCCTTGATTCTTTGCATAGCTCTTTGAATTCATTTGAAGTGAATTCTCCACCATTATCTAATCGAAAAGTCTTGATCTTCTTTTTAGTGTGGTTCTTGATCAAGGATTTGAATTCCATGAATTTGCTGAATACTTCGTCTTTGTTCTTCATGAAGTAAACCCATGTCATCCTAGAAAAATCATCAATAAAAGAAACATAGTATGCATACCCTCTTAGTGAGTTTGATGACATAGGACCACATACATTGGAGTGGATGATTTCTAGGATTCCTTTGGCTTTGCTTTCGCTGCTAGGAAATGTCTTCTTTGCATTCTTTCCTTTCGCACATCGTTTGCAGATCCCATCATGTTTTGCTTGGAATTATGGAAGACCTTTAATAGCTTTTCTTGCAATAGGTAGTGCTCTGTAATGCACATGTACAATCCTTCTATGCTGAATCTCATCTGGCTCTACTATGTCATGGATCAAGGCTTGTTTTGGATGGACATTCAATTTGTACAAACCTCCTTCTTGTTCTCCAATCACCACTACATCATTAATAGTCTTACCTATTGGCCACATGATGACTTGACCATCTATGAATGCAACCCTCATTCCTTTTGCATCCAATGATGACATGGAGAGGAGGTTCTTCTTCAGTCCTGGAACAAACAATACTTCTTTCATTGTTAGAGACTTTCCAGATTCTAATTTATAGGAAGATTCCCAACTACCTTTTATTGGATATTGGTAGTCATCTCCTAGTTTCACCTTGTGAGGTGATTCATGTTCTGGTAGTATTAGAAAGGATTCCTTGAATCTAGTCATATGTTTGGAATCCCCACTGTCTATAATCCAATCATCACTACCATGAGTAATGTTACCTGTGAGAGCAGAAATAAAAACATATTCATCCTCGTTTGAAGAATCTTCACTTTCATATCTAGTTCTTTTCTTGGATGGTTCATCATCCTCTGCAGCATGAGAATGATGTCTTCTTTTGTTCCCCTTCTTCTTATGAGAGTTACCTTGTTCTTAGGATAGTCTTTGTTAAAGTGTCCTATTTCATCACATGTATAACATCTTAATCTAGATGGGTCCTTTCTATTATTATCTCTATGATGAGGATTCTTACCTTTGAAGTGATGAGGTTTTCTTCTGCCTTTCTTAGAGTGAACTGTGAGAGCTTGATCTTCACTTCCCATATTCTCTTCTCAAGCTACTATCCGTGCTTCTTCTTGAGAACATTCTTCCCATAGTCTGTTGAATTTGACTAACTTCTTTCTAGCATAGATTCCTTGGATGAAAGAATCCCATGACCTACGAAGTCCATTCAATGTTTTCATCACAATATCTGCATTCTCCACTTCTTCATCTACAGCTTCTAATTGTTCCTTGATATGAGAAACCCTTGTGAAGTAGGACTGGATAGTCTCTGCATTCTGAATCTTCACATTCTTCAGTTGATTCCTCAGAGTCATCTTCTGATTTACGTTCTTCCCTTCAAACAACTTGGTTAGGGCATCAAACATAGCTTTAGGTGTCTTGAGAGAGGACACCTGAGGTATAAGGTGATCCTTGATAGAATCAGCAATGATCCTCTTTGTCATAACCATCTTCTTCTTATGTAAGGCCTTTGTCTCATCTCCCTCTGGAACTACAACCTCCTCATGGATGTAGGAGTCTAACTCATTCTTTTCCAGGACCAGGGAGATCCTATACTTCCAGGCTCAGAAGTTATTAGCTCCCTCAAGATTTTCATCAAGCTTGGTATGATGAGACATCTTAACTGAGAACAAATGGAAATACAAAAGATTTTAGATATTACAAGGTTAAGATGTCGAATCTGAAACTTGAGCTAAAATCCTGTAGAGCTGGTTCATGAGCAAATTAGGGTTTTTCTTTTCATGAGATCTATCCACCTAAATGTCTTGAAATTTGTCCCTAACTTCGATTTTGGGGAGGATATCAATCCAGGCCTCGGCTCACTAAAAGGTTCCTCTTCTATGAAAAGCCCTAATTTTCGGGAGTAGTGTCGAGTCCAAAACTAAAAAACCTCAGAATTGGATTTTGTTTCGACAAAGAGATGCACCCTAAGGAGGAGATTTATTCCACATTAATTTTGCTGAAAATCTATGGAGGAAGATCCACAAACTAGGAATCCCTAGTTCCCGCAGCTGCATAGTGTCTTCTTCTCAGGTTAGCTCTGATACCATGTTAGTTTTTCAACATTAAGTTAGCATTTTTATGATCTTTAACTGAGAGAATAAAAATTCAGCAATCAAACACAAGAGACAATGACCACAGTGTTTTTCCTTGGGGAAACCATAAATGGACAAAACCCCGCAACTTTCTCAGAGATAGAATCAACACCAAAACAGTAAAATCCCAAAACATTAAGTGATCTCCTGACAACAGTAATATTCTTCTTGTCTAGCCTCAATGTCTTCTCCTTCCTCAACTATGTGCTACACTTGAGTGTGTATGATTTGTGTGATAAATAGAGACTCCAGTTCTCTATTTATACTAATCTCGACATGACTAAAACCCTACCAAGGCTGACCTGTACTAGGAGAGTCTAATAACCCTAGTGCCCCGGAACTGCAGGGACTTTAACCCTTATACAATCGGAGGGTTACCCACAATGACTTGACATTACTTGTTTACATTATTGATCCTCCTGATCGGAACATCGGGGCATGAAAATATGACTCAATTACATTATAGATACATCCCGGAATAAACATCGGGTTATAAAACATAAGATACATAGATGAATACATTCTGAAGTTACAAATACATCAACATAAGAATCCCAATAATGATATAAACATGATCGGATATCAAAACCAGTAAGTGGTAAGCTCGGAACGTCGAGCCTAAGGAAAAGAGAAAATGAGCTCCGATGTATCGGTGAGGGAGTTTGAAGCTCTTTTAGCAGGCTTGACAGTTTGGCTTTTGCAATGTCGGAAAGATAGTACACTACACTTCCGATATCGAAAGGATAGTCAACTAGTCTTCTGACATAGAAAATGAAAATAGACCAAATTTTTTAAGGAAAAATGGAACTTAGGGTAGCTTAGGTGAAAACAAAATACTCCTAGGCCAGATTTAGTAAAAAACAAATAATAGGTGGTCCTAAAATTGTAAATTTTGGGGAAAAATTTGTAGCTACAACAAGACCCTAAGAGGCCTTGGNTATATATTTGTTAGGTTTTATTTATTATATTTAGTTAACTGCGTTGTATGGTTATTATATGTTTGAAGTTTAATTCTGAACTAGTCTTTTATTTATAACATGGCTCTGCTAACAATATGAAATCTGTGAGTAGAGTGCATAGGTAAATAAATAGCTATGTACTTATTTAGAAATAATTCCTAGGTTGTAGGAATAACAAGGTTTAAGTAGTAAAAGACAATACTGAAGTAAAACTGAAAGTACAAAACCCTTGATAAATCTTTAAACATAAATTAAATTACATCCTAGGGTTTTATAATGAAAAATGTAAACCCTAAAAGAATTTGACAGGAAAATAAAGATATATAGGTTTGAAAAATATAATATACATACTTGCGTAATCTAGCTAGCTCTTATTCTAGAAAATGAAATAGGCAGTTAAGAACCTCATACCTAAAAATTGAAGTTCTTCTAATGGCTAAAACCTGCACACTCAATTACCCAGCATTAACAATTCATAGGTAGATCCGACCTGTGTATAGCTAACTGACTCACTTGGGAACAACCATGACCCGGAACCATTCCCAGTTTCAATCCGGATCCCCTCGAGCTAGTTCCAACATGCAAGTAGATTAGAGCTCCTAAGGTAAGGCTTCCCTAACTGGTATATCAGGTCTAGATCAGTTCTCATTTTTTCTCTTAGGAAAATATTCTCCAAGAACTCTCTTGAGAATAATCAGGCACAATAATGACTCCAAAAATATGGAAGATATCCCCAAGCCTCTCTTTGGCTTGGGACTTTATAGACAAACTTTTCAGTCAAAGGAGCAGTTAAATCAAGAATCACTTCATTTCTTGATTTAACCCCTTTTTATTTAATTTATTACTTTTAATACTAACTTAGGAACTTTTAACTAGTTCCTATATTGGACTTTTTTAGGTATTATACTATTTAATTTTTATCTTAGTAATAATAGTAATAGATGGAACTTTTCCTTCTTTATTACATTATTAATATTATTACTATGTGTACTCTTTATACATACTCTGTATAAAATATATAATAATATGTTATTTGGTAACATTTGTCTTAGGGTATCACATGTTGTGATCCCTAGACTTACGGAACTTTCTTCATTAAGTTCATCAGGTAGATGATTAGGTTTACTAGGATAGGAAACTCTAAATATACTTACATGTTGGATTCTCTCTTATAACATGGTAGTTCTTCAATACTTGATGAGAATACATAAATTCGAAATTTCATTTAATCACTTATAAATAACTCAGATAAGATCAATATTTTTCTCGAGTCGTTTTCACTCGGGAATGATTAATTCTTTTCAGTAACTCCTAGCGCTTGCTAGAGCCCATACTCAATGCCAAAAAAATAGGGAGTTACAAACTTAGTGCAATTCCAGAGCTCTTCGCTCAACAATAATGCTAGGTTATACTTGTAGGATACACCTAGGGATACAATGGCCAAGGATCCTATGTTCCATATCTTATGCTCAACATCAACATGGAAGGCTCTAGGTCTTATGCCCAACACTTCCAAATGTTATTTTCATGTGTTAGAGAGCTTCATGCTCAACACAAAACATCAA
>LPNX011213309.1:13928-36573 GCA_001517045.1 Pseudotsuga menziesii | reverse complement strand
GATAACTATTAGATAACTATTGGTTATTTGCAATCATAATACAACTATTAAATCAAATTTAAATGAACGTGGTAATAAAAAACTATTAGATGAATGTGTAGTTTTACTTCAAAGATTCCATCTCTTACAATAAGAAGTCGAACTTCATTGCAATGAAACCATACATCTCTCAATAAACTTTCCATTTAGTAGGTAGCATCATGAGAACAATTAGTTAACACCAATAAATACTAAGTTAACATATTAATAAAAAGAAAACATTTTTAAGAAAGAAACATTATCAATATGTCAAATATATATATTAATCCTATTAATATAGTTGTTGCTAGTATTAAGTGAGTGTTCATATGCCCATAAAGAACCAGAAAAGAAAAAGGAGGGACAAAGAAATTGCATCGCCTAATGGCCTCGCTTCCACCATCTTCTGCGGTGGACGCTTCTAAGAGATTCAACAAGAAATCCCTTTCATGAATCCATGAATTACACCATCATCAATTGGATAACATACTGACACACATTTTTCAAACACCCTTGACATACACCATTGACAACATTTCCAACAACGACACATCTTATTTGGTTCTACTAGATATACTCAACCCCATTTCCTTAACCCGATTGTATTTTGGGCAAGTCTAGCGAGGTTGGATGCTCTATGGTACTCTCTAGGTTGAGGCCTTTAGTATCGGTTGTATCATGACTATTCTTGAGGAAAATAATGGCCTTGCCATTAGGTTGGAAATCTACAATGTGGCTGATTCGCAGACAAAAATCAAGAGTCTTTATCCCATGGGAGCCAAGTTTACCATCAGGGAACCCATTTTAAGCATTGAATATATGCTATCCTTCTCCATCCTTATCAACAACCCTACCAACTTCGAGATGCATGTGACTTAGAAGGAGAAAAGTACAGAGAGCCTATTGCATGTCGATGCGAAGGAGTTGAGGAAGAAGAGCAACATCTACTTTACAGAGAAACGATAGGATGCAATAGTCGAGAATTATACAAAATCCATCAATGCCACTCTCCTTCAAGTCAAGAAGAGGAATAGGTCCTCTAATGACAAGAATAATCTCCTGCACGTGTATTCCTCCTGGGTGGAGACAAGGCTTGAGTTGAAAGAGTTTGAGCTAGTGCTATAGGATTCCAACAAGGCCCTTCAGATCGATACTAGAAACTTTAGTGCACTCTTTAGAAAAGGTCATGTTCTGATCAGCCTGAGGTAGTATGCAGAAGCATGCGAATATCTGGAGAAATCTGACAAGGCCTACCTGGAACAAAAGGAAATACATGAAACTCTTCATTAGGAAGCGAAGGCTTTAATGCACGCTCAGAGCCACGATGGAAATTATGACATCTCCAACTTTCTACTCGATCATGGACCTTCTCCATAGATAGCCGATTTCTTTGGCCCCATGAAGATCAAGATGACTGAAGACGGTTGTAATTGGGGAATTTACGCCACCCGAGAAGTAAGCATTGGAGAACTTTTTATAGTAAGCAATGTCATCACAATTGCTTATGAGGACAACAATTGGAGTGTTCCATGTCATGTCAGGATCAATGTGGACCACTGTGGAAACACTAACCTATCTTCACAAGATGAGATACTTGTCGACGTACTCATAGCTTCTAGGAAATCGCAAAGGTTGCTACAATAACTTAATAGTTTATACTACTACTTCTCGCTTGTTAGCCTGGATGTTCCATCCATTGATCTATTTAAGACTGAGGGCCAAATGTCTCTAAGCCAAGCAGTTGAAAATGAAAAAATTGAAGGTAGACCCTAACTGTGTACAAGATATTATAAGTCAAAAATTATTCGATGGAACTAAACAAACATTTGTTTCAAAATCGAAAATACATGAAGCCAAACATGTCCACTGACACCGGAATTTCAGCTCCCTCTATTACGGTTGTTGTCCTTCATCAAACATTCTTTCCTACTAAATTCAAGCATAGTGATAGTGGGAAGTGCTATCTTTATTCATGCCACTGAGTTGAGTGTTAGCCAAAACCATGCCGACTAAACTTGAGTTTACCGCTCGGTTAATAAAAAATATTCTTTTCACGCCGACCTCTTTTTATTTTTCTTACTTGTTGGGTGAAACTTGTCAAAGTCCTGACTAGACAAGTTTACCAAATGGTCGGACTTTTGACCCGACTAATTTACCTCTACTTGTCAGTTCTACTGACAGTTACATGTCGGTTCTACCAACTGGTTTTACCTCAACCACTTGTCAGTTAATCACTTTGACCTCTAAGTTGGATGACCTCTTTAACCTCTAAGTTGGCTGACATCTTCGACCTCTAAGTTGGTTTACTCAACCGACCTTGTCGGTTCACTTGGTTTGGTTGAAATATACAAAGTATGTTTCTTAGTCTAAAAGACTTCAGAAATTACAAATGCTTTTCACCTTGGAGTAAAATGAAGTGAAAATGACCAGAATAAAAATTCTAGGAAACTTATAAAAAACATATACCCAAATATGTAGGAAGACTTGAGTCGACCAGTGTGACGTAAAACATGGAACTTTCACGGGATGATAAATTTAAGGATTCTTGTTCTTTCACTCAACCTTAATTGTAAAATAAATTTACACAAGTAAATCTGGAAATATTGTGCGGCTAAATAAACATGCATTCAACCATAAACTATTTCTTATATAACTTGTGTGGAAATAACAAAGGTATTACAAACTTGTTGGCTCTCCAACTGATCCAAACTTGTCGACTCATCGACTGATCCTTTTACAGAGATTCAGCTCTTCGATAGAATCACATAATCACATACACAGAAGCTTGAGCTTCAACTTCTCTTTCTCTCTGACCCTGGAGTTCTCTCATGAGTTTTGTTTTATAATGAATAACTTGATTTACAATTTTCTTCTTCTATCTATAGGAATCCTGAGAATTTATTCTACGTGAATCGAATGACTTGCCATTAAATACTGTAATAAATATATACCTAACAACTTATCTTTAGAAATTAATTCGACTGGTTTACGTTACCAAATTGTGAACTCTTCCCTCTTGTTAGATTGACTGACAAGATCTTGACTAATACAGACTCTGATAGAGTCAGCTGAGAGTCAGGTACGAATCTTCAAGTGATTAATATTTCCAACACTCCCCCTTAATTATGAGTAGATGGGGATTTTTAAAACAAAAATTTACAAAATGTTTCATAGCTTAGACATGCTTTGTTCATGAGAGAGTTCACTGTTCAGAGCCTATCATTCCAAGATAACTACATAGATACTGGAAAGTATCCTTTGCCAATGGTTTTGTAAATATGCCTGCAAGTTGATCTTTAGACCTGCAAAATTACAAACAAATTTCTTTGTTGTTCACCAACTCACTTATGAAAATAAATCTTGTGTCGATGTGCTTGGTTCTCTTATGGAACACATGATTCTTGTTAATGTATTTGTAACTTCAGAATGTTTTCATCTGTATATCTTATGTATTGTACCCCAATGTTTATTCTGGGATGTGTCTGTAATGTATTTGAGTCATGTCATGCCTCAATGTTCCTATTGGGAGTTTCTATAATGTAACAAGCCATGTCAAGTCATTATGGGTAACCCTCCTATTGGTCAAGGGTTAAAGTCCTTGCAGTTGTGGGGCCCTATGGCTATTAGAATATCCTATAGAAGTGGACCCTAGGTGAGTCATTGTAAGTTGAGGCAATAGTCCCCACAAGTTGTGGGGCACTAGGGTTATTAGAAACTCCTAGAGATGTCAGCTCTAGTAAGTAATTGTTAAGTGATACCGACATGTTGGAGTGGGTTTCAAGTGAACGAAATAATATAAATAGAGAATGAGCCTCTCTATTTATCACACACACACTCACTCATTGGGGTGCATGAGTGAGAGGAGAAGTTGCTGGGACAAGAGAGAGACTGCTGCTGTTGAGAGATCATCTTTATGTTTTCGAGTTTTACTTTTGGTGCTCATTCTATCTCTGAGGAATTTGCGGGGTTTTCATCTTTATGGTTTCCCTGAGAAAAATTATTTGTGTCTCTTGTCTCTTTCGTTTTATTGTTGTGCATGTTATTCTCTCAGATAAAGATCCTAAGATCGTAATGCTAGATTGAATGATAAAAATATAACATGGTATCAGAGCTAACCTGAGAAGAAGACATTGTGCAGCTGAAAAATCTAGGGTTCTTACTTTTTCAGTCTCTCTCCACAATCTATCAGCAAAAGTATGCTAGGCTGACTCTCCATTGAAGGGCGCATCATTTTGTCTAAGCGAAATTCGATTCCGAGCATTTTCAGTTTTTGGTGTGAGAAATTAGGGCTTCTAACAGAAGTGAAATTTTTGAGTGAGAATGGAATAGGATTTATATTCTCATCAAAATCGAAGTTTAGATACCTGGGTCAAGATTTTTGGTTGGGTGAAACTATGGGAAAGTCAAACCCTAGTTTGACCCCAAGCTGAAAAAACCCTAAAATACTAAAACTGATAAGTTTTTGTAGATTCCCTATATCTCGGGAATGGAGGAGTATTAGGAGATAAAACTTGTAGAGGCCGAATATAAAATCTTGATTTACACGGTATCTAAAATTTAGCCTTAGATTCACTATATTTGGGGATATATGATCCCTCCAAGTTATGGTTCCAACCTCTTCCAGGATTCATCCCTAAACATGACACCTGGGGATAATTGCTATATCTTGGGCTACAAAGTTCCAAATGAAATTTATAAAGTTGTTACAAAAATTTCACGGACTTTACATTTTGTGATCCAAATTTTAGATGCAGAAATTGAAGCAGGGACACGTGGAAATCCGTACAACTTGGTTGTTCTGAACAGTCCTATAACAGGTCACCTTGGGAAAATGATCATAAGTCCCAATTGCTGAAACCAATACTGAGGAAATATGTGGTTTTAGAATAGGGACATGCGAGGCTACCTCATTGCGAATTTTTAGACATAGAAGAGCAGTAATTATAGAGATACCTCAGAAACAGTAACAGGCGTTTATGCAGAAGAAATTGGAAAACTAGGGCTTCCTGTTCGGGGAGCTTCCCTCCACTATTTTTAGAAAAAGAGTACATTGGAAATCTCACCTCAAAGAGATCTATTTTTCTATCCAATAATATTTTAAATATTGTATGTTTTGAAAATCATATGGTTTCTCTGACAAACCCTAGATCAGCAAGCTCTGGAACTAGGACGGACACCTCAAATCGATAAGATCTAATCTTTTGCTATTTTCATTTGAGGTTCTCATTTCAAAGTGATCTATCACATCAGATTGATGACAAGCTTGGTGAAGTTGACAACTTCCAATCCTAGAAGTATATGATCTCTCTGAAGAAATGAATTGGACACCTACATAAGTAGAGAGGTTTCAGTTCTAGAGGGAGATGAGGCTAAAAGCCTTACACAAGAAGAACTTGGTCAAGGCCAAGAAGATCATTGTTGATTTATTCACAGATCAACTTGTACCACACGTGTATTCCCTAAAGACACCTAAAGAGATGTATGATTCCTTGAACAATATATTTGAAGGGAAGAACATAAATCAAAATATGACTTTGAGAAAATAGTTGAAGAATGTGAAGATTAAGAATGCAGAGACCATATAGTCATACTTTACAAGGGTCTCTCAAATCAAAGAACAACTTGTAGCGGTAGAAGAAGAAGTGGAGAATGCAGAAGTGGTGATAGATACCTTGAATGGCCTCCCAGGACCATGGGATTCAGTCATTCAAGGAATGTGTGCCAGAAGGAAGTGATTAATTTCAGAAAGATTCTAGGAAGAGCACACACAAGAAGATGCTCAACTCATAGTAAGAGAAAAGAAGATGGGAAGATCAAGCTCTCACCATCCCAAGAAGATCCCTCAAGCAATGAGGAATATGATGAACTCAAATCTTAATGAACCTCTTATCCTTGTTAGCATTTGGATAAGAAACGATGCTATTATGAATGAAGAAGACGATGAAGCTGAAGGCTTAAGAAGGAGTCTACCCATGAAACAAATAAAGATAAGTATTCAATTGTCATTTCATGATATTGTTTTGTTATGCATTTGTTTATATTCAGTTGATGTATTATGCATGGTAGAATGTTTGCATTTATGACACTATACTATTAATATGCATGTGATGGGTAAGTAGCTCATGGTTCTATACAACTCTCCATTGCTACTTATCTATAATGAAACCTCTTTGCTAACATATTGGATTAGTGCACAATCTCCATGTTGTCCTGGTAGAGATGGAAGGCATCTAGGAAGTTTCCGTGAGATATGGATGAATGTTGTATTAGTTAAATTAGTTGCATGATCATATATTTATGCATAAGAATTTTCCAGTATGAATATTCCTTATGAAATTTTTCTAACCATACAAATGCATTTGACTTGTAGGAAAGATCGCATACATAATCTTCTACAAGTAAAGATGGATGAGACTTGTTCCAAAGAACAAGTGACGACAGTTCAAGATGAAGAATAATATGACGAATGTAGCGACATCATTGATGAAGAACCTTCCAAATATCAAGAATTAACCAAGAATAAAGGGAAGACCAGTTGAACAAGAATGATGTCTAGGATGCAGTGTCAATACATGAAGGGAAGTTCGTAGTCCCATCATGCACTATATGGAAACATCGTGGGATACAAGGAAAGATTCGTAGCACGAGGCTTCTCACGAAAAGAAGGCATATACTACAAAGAGACATTTGCAGTTAGTGGGAGTTGAAACACATACATGATGAGCTTAATGAAGATCTTAACCTTTGCTACAAGGTTGAAGATTAAAGTCTATACACTAGATGGATACATAGAATATTAGTAGCATAGGAAGCTACTTGTCACTCTGGTACATAATGTTTTAGTGCATATATTATGGAAGATAGAGGGAGTATGATGATCCGCTTCAGAGGGAGTGAATACAGAATATCTTGAGGTTCGACATGGTATGACAGGATGGACAGATTACTGAAGACTCTAGGATTTACTGAGAGTAAAGTGGATTTCAACCTTTGCTTCAAGGTTGAAGGTGGAAGACCAGTGATGCTCCTATTATGTGTTGATGCACTATTTTCTAGGCATGGAGGTTTGGCAGAATGCAGATGGAATATTCCTCGGACAAGGGAAGTATGTAGTAGATACCCTAAAGAGGTTCAGGATGATGGACTATAAGGCCATGACCACACCTGAGTGTTTCTTCACCAGATATGGTTGTTGCTATGATGTATCGTTAGATGATTGGTTCCTTGATGTACCTAACTAATACAAGACTAGATATTTTCTTTGTTGTGAGCATATTGATACATGTTCACCTGATGGTTGCAAAGCATGCTATGAGGTACCTGAAGGGTATAGTTGATTATGGGCTCAAGTATGATGCGAATCAGAAGATTAACCTGGAGGGTTATGTTGATTCAGATTGGACAGGTAGTGCCATCGATAGGAAGAGAACTTCAGGATGCTATTTCAGTATGGGATTAGGTGTGATCTCTTGGTTTAGTAGGAAGAAATCCTGTGTGGAACTAAGTACAGCTGAAGCAGAGTATGTTGCAGCTTGTTCAACTAGTTGTGAGGTAGTATGGCTGAGGAAGCTACTGTCTGATTTATTTGATCTCTAGATGGATGCTACTTGTATACATTGTGAAAACCAGAGTTGTGTGAAGTTGTCGAAGAACCCTATGTTTCATGACAAGTCAAAGCATATCAAGATCAAGTATCACTATATCAGGGATATGGTGTAGAGGGGAGTAGTGAATCTCTAGTATGTTGTGACGGACAATCAGATAGCTCATGTGTTAATGAAGCCATTGGCCAAATTGAAGTTTGAGTACTTCAGGGAGAATCTTGGTGTTCTCCAGATCGAGGTTCCCTCCAAGGGAAGTGGTGAGACCATAAGCCATTTTGATGAGTAGGTCAAATATAAGGGCTGAGCCATTCTTTCATGGTGAGAGGATTGGTTCCTTCCATGTTAGATATGAGTGCTAAGCCATTTTGATATGACTATAGGATTGGTTCCTACATGATCAGATATAAGGGCTATTGGCATTCTTAGAATGGAGCTTCCTGGTGAGTTACCAGGAATACTTACATGATCAGATGTGAGCGCATGGCCATTCTGATGTGATTGAGGGACGTGTTCCCACTTGATCAGATATAAGGGTTGTTTCCATTCTATCATGTTGAGAGGATTTCTTCCTTCTATGTCAGATGTGAGTGCTGACCATTCTGATGTGACACTAGGATTAGTTCCTACATGATCAAATGTAAGGGCTACCGCCTTTCTGATGAGTAGGTCAGATGTGAGTGCTGGTCATTCTGATGTGACTGTAGGATTAGTTCCTACATGATCAGATGTAAGGGATACTGCCTTTCTGACGAGTAGGTTAGATGTGAGCGGTGGCCATTCTGACGAGTAGGTCAGATGTAAGGGCTACTGCCATTCTATGAATGGAGGCACCTGGTCAGTTACTAGGAACCCTCTATCTAGGACTAAGTGCCATTCTGACGAGTAGGTTAGATGTAAGGGTTGGGCCATTCTGACATGGTGAGAGGATGAGGTTCCTTCCATGGTCAGATGTAAGGGCTGGGCCATTTTGAGTTGGTGAGGGGATTAAGTTCCTCTCATGGTCAAATGTGAGTGCTGGGAGTGCCTTTCTGAAAGTCAAGGTCAAATGTGAGTGCCGGCCATTCTGACTTAGGGTCAGATATAAGGGCTACCAAAGACCTACAAAGAGGTAGGCCTACAACCAACATGAAAAAGGGACGGCTCTGTAGAAATTCTTGTGATGAGAAGAATCATGAGATGGCACATATGATGATCCAAATCGAGTGATGATGATCTAGATCGAGTGATGATCTAGATATAGTGATGATGATCTAGATCGAGTGATGATATAGATCCAATGATGATGATCCAACAGTGATGATCCAAATAGAGTGATGATCTAGATCCAGGAGAGATGATCCAGATGCAGTGATGATGATCCAGATCGAGTGATGATTCAGATCCAATGAGATGATCCATATCGAGTGATGATCTAGATCCAGTGACGATGATCCAGATCGAGTGATGATCCAAATCAAGATAAAGATGACCTAAAGATAAAGATGACTTGAAGATGAAGATGACTTGAAGATGCAGATGACGGGATGATCCAGAGAAGAAGACCAGTGCTGACAAATTGTGTCAAGAGAATACCTTCCTAGTTAAGAGGGATTGTTAATGTATTTGTAACTTCGAAATGTATTCATCCGTATATCTTATGTATTGTACCCCGATGTTTATTTCGGGATGTGTCTGTAATGTATTTGAGTCATGTCATGCCCCGATGTTCCTATCGAGAGTTTCTATAATGTAACAAGTCATGTCAATTCATTCTGGGTAAGCCTCCTATTGGTCAAGGGTTAAAGTCCCTAAAGTTGTGGGGCCCTACAGTTATTAGACTATCCTAGAGAAGTCAAACCTAGGAAAGTCATTATAAGTTAGGGAAATAGTACCCACAATTTTGTTAAGGATAAACCCCCTTGTTGGTCAGAGGAGGAAAATTCCCCACAAGTTGTGGGGCACTAGGGTTAATAGACACTCCTAGAGATGTAGGATCTAGTAAGTAATTGTTAAGTGATGCCGACATGTTAGAGTGGGTTTCAAGTGAATGAAAGAATATAAATAGAGAGTGAGACTCTCTATTTATCACACACACACTCACTTACTGGAGTGCATGAGTGAGAGGAGAAGTTGTTGGGACAAGAGAGAGACTGCTGCTGTAGGGAGATCATCTTTATGTTTTCAGGTTTTACTTTTGGTGCTGATTCTATCTCTGAGGAAGTTGTGGGGTTTTCTCCTTTATGGTTTCCCCGAGGAAAATTATTTATGTCTCTTGTATCTTTTGTTTTATTGTTGTGCATTTTATTCCCTCAGTTAAAGATCCTAAGATCATAATTCTAGCTTGAATGATAAAAATATAACAATTCTTTGATAATGATATGGCTGAATTGTTGTCGATAATATGGTTGTCGGTTCTTGATGGTTCTGTGACAAGTCTTTTAACACTATCCTCATCTAGAGAGCTTGACATGCAACACTTGTCGCTGCAACATACTCTGCTTCTGAAGAAGACAGAGTTACTATGGGTTGTTTCTTTGAAGCCCATGAAGCAACACCTGTACCAAAATGAAAGGTGTACCCAGATGTGTTTTTCTTGTCATCTATGTTGCCTCCATTGTCACTTTCAGTGTAGCCAATGAGTTTAAAATTTTCTTAGGTTGAATACATAATCCCAAGATCTTTTGTGCCACTTACATACCTCAAAATTCTTTTACCTGCTTGCCAATGAGAGTCTTTTGGTGACTCCATGAATATTGAGATCATACTTACACCATACATAATGTCCGGTCTTGTTGCTGTCAAATACATAAGGCTTCCAACAAGCCTTTTGAACAGCATAGGATCCACAGTTGATCCTTCATCATCCTTGCTCAATTTTAAATCTGTTATTACTAGTGTTGGGGTTGTCTTACAATAAGACATATTAAATATTTTTAAAACTTCACTTGCATACTTTGTCTGTGACATAAATATACCACTTTCAGACTGCTGAACTTCAATGCCCAGAAAAAACTTCATAAGACCCAGATCAGTCATTTCAAATTCACTTTCCATGACTGCTTTAAAATATGCTATGCCAAAATCACCAGTAAATATTAAATCATCTACATACAGACAGACAATTAACATATTACCTTGCTCATTTACTTTGGTGTACAATATTGGTTCACTTTCACTTCTGTGAAATCCATTTTCAGTGACATAGGAATCAATCCATCTCTACCAAGCTCTAGGAGCTTGCTTCAAACCATAGAGTCCCTTTTTTCAGCCTGTACACTTTATGCTCTTTACTTGGAACTTCATACCCTTGTGGCTATTCCACATATACTTCCTCTTCTAGATAGCCATTTAAGAATTCTGACATGACATCCATTTGATAAATAGGCCATTTGTTTTGTGCAGCAATGGCGAAGACTGTTTTGACTGTATCCATGCGTGCAACAAGTGCAAATGTTTCATTGAAGTCTATGCCGGGTTGTTGTGTAAACCCTCTTTCTACCAATATTGCTTTGTGCTTCTGCACATTCCCATCAGCATCTTGCTTGGGCTTGTAAATCCATTTGACATTGATTACATATTTGTCTTTTGGTGCATCAACTGGTTCCCATGTCTGGTTCTTATCAGTGCATTCCATTTCTTCATCCATGGCTTGTGCCCATACTTCTTCTTCAACAACTTCTTCAAATGTTAGTGGATCATATATAGGAGAAAATAATGCAAAGAGAGAGAATGAATTTGGTGTACCGGCTTCATATATTTCACGCAAACTTCTTGTCTTCATCGATTTTGTCGATGTCGACCTTGAGGAAATGATTGATGGAGTCTGTTTTCATCTTGGTTTACTTGTCGGTGTAGCTTGAGATGCTACTTTTGTCTATGGTCCTTGTGTTGAACCATGTCATGGTGTCATGGGAGTCGATGGTGCTATGACCGGTTGACTTACATGTGGTGTCTAAACCACTTCTTCAACCATATCATCATTGTCGACATTCGACACAATCTTGAAATTTATGTCGACAGTTCCATCCCATGATTCATTCTCGAAAAATTGAACATCTCGACTGATTATCACTTTCCTTGCAACATGATCATACAACTTCTATGCTTTTTTGTCTTCACAATAGCTGACAAAAATACAATTCTGTCCCTTCTTTTCTAGCTTCCTTCTTAGCTTATCTGGAAAATGAGCATATGCAACAAAACCAAAAAATTTTAAATGAGAAACACTATGATTCATACCTGTCCATGTTTCTTGGGGCACTTTGTTCTTCACACTCTTTGTCGGACATTGGTTCATAATATATACAGCAATTGCAACTGCTTCACCCCAATATTCATTTGGCAAATGCTTGGCTTCCAACATGTTGCATGCCATCTCCATGATGGTTCTGTTCTTTTTTTCGGCAATACCATTATGCTAAGGTGTATACCGTGCAGTGAATTGTTTCTATATGCCATGGTTCTTGCAAAAATTTAGAAATTCATTTGAAACATATTCACCTCCTCTATCGGTCCTTAATATCTTGATGCAATGTCCACTCTGGTTCTCCATGAGTGTCTTGAACTACTGAAAATAACTAAATGCATCATATTTATGTTTCAAAAAATATACCCATGTTTTTCTTGAGTAGTCATCAATAAAAGTTAGAAAATATTTGCAGCCACCAATAGATGATGTATGCATTGGACCACAAATATCAGAGTGCACAATTTCAAGTGGTGTGCATGCTCTATAAGACTTTCCGACTGGAAAAGTCTATCTATGATTCTTGCCAAAAATGCAGCCTTCACAAACCCACTCTAGTCTGTCGATCAATGACAATCCCTTCACCATATTTTTGTGTGTAGTAGCTTCATTCCACCAAAATTTAGATGTCCAAATCTGAAATGCCACAACCAAGATTCATCCTGAAGTTTTGTTTGAAATGCAGCTTGAAAATTAGTGCTGCCATTTTATTTCTTGTCGAGGAGCTCGACTGTTTCTTTACTTTTTTCCTTGAATGAAACACCTATATTTGTCTTCCCTTTCATGTCAGGAACTATCCTCAATGGAAACAAGCGATTGCTTGTCATTGTCACTTTTGCTATCAGCTGGTCACTTGGATGCTTGTCTTTGATCACATAGTGATCATCTTCCATGTAGACTCCGTAGCCTTTTTGTGTCAACTGTCAAATGCTTAACAAATTATTTTTCATACCTTCAACATGATAGACATCAAGGATATACTTACTCTCCCCCTATTTGGTTAGAAAATCAATAGTTCCTTTTCCTAAAACAGTAACTTGGACATTGTTTCCAAGTGTAACATCAGTTTGAATTGAATTATATAGACTAGAAAACAAATTTAAATTACCAGTCATGTGATTGTTGCATCCTAAATCTAAGTACCATATGTCATGTGCACTTTCTTGAATAGCATTGCATTCAAGTGGAGATTATGATGCCATTAACATTGCACTTATCGAAGTGCTGGTGCTAGTCGACTAATTTGGGATTTGCCTTCCTTGGTCATATTGTTTATTCCTACATTCATATGCATAATGACCAAATTCATTACAATAATGACATTGAATTTTTTATTTATCAAACCTATAGCCACTTGGATGACTTGGGTTCTAATTATCTCCTCTACCGCAAAAATTTGCAAGACTTCTGCCTCGTCCTCCTCTAGAAGAACTTCTTCCTTTGCCTCTGAAGTTGTTTCTCCCCCTGCTTCTACCATGGCTTATGGATGACTGTGCTGCAAATGCACCTTCCAATGATGTCTTTGTTCTATTGAGTCTATGTTCATGATTGATTAGTGAAGCTTCCAGCTCATCAATAGTAAATGTCGACATGTGTGTGTGTTCTTCCAAGGTCACAACCAAGTTTTCAAATTTGGGGGAAGACTTCTGAGAATTTTTTCAACAACCCTTTGGTCTTCTATGTCTTCTCCATGAGAATTCGATTGGTTTATCAAACCAACAACTCTGGTGTAGAATGTGTCTATGGTCTCTAAATATTTCATGGATAGAGATTCAAAATATCTTCTTAGAATCTGCAACTTGGAAGTCTTTACCTTTCCTATGCCTTGATAGGTGGTCTCCAATGTATCCCATGCTTGCTTAGCATTTTTTTTTGCTGCTACTCTTGGGAGTATGCTTTCATGCATGGCTTGATGTATGCAAAACAAAGTTTCTTCTTTTGTTCCCTCAAGACATCTTTCTGAACCTGTGTGAGATTGTTGTATGTTGTCATGTCTACTAGTTTTACATAACCATACTGGACTATCTCCTAGACATCTTGACCTCTGAACAAATCTTTCATACTTAGAGACAAATATTCATAATTATTTAATGTAAAAATTGGAGTTTGCAATGAACCTGTTGAGGCCTGGAAATTCGCAGGCAACAACAGTAAGGGATTCTCCCCAGTCAATGTTCCCAACTATCCCATGACTGTTTGGTGTAGGGAATCCATCCGGTTTGTGTTCTGGCTACCATAGGTCAAGTAACAAAAATAAAAGGTTTTACCGGTTGCAGCCCGGTCCAGCGTGTATATTTTTGTGTTTTTAGTTTTAAGTATGATATGCAAATGCCTATATAAAATTCAAATTGATGTAGAATATGGGGAGCGGTCACAATGTGATGCGCAGGTTCTTACCTATCATCTTAAACTCTCTTGCATCTAAATCACACACAGCAAGAAAATAAAACTAACTACCTAACCTATCCATAGGGAGCAAGATTATCATTCATTTATGAGTAATGTATTTTGTACATGCATCATGAAAAATCACAGATAGTTGATACTTNGAACAACCAGATAGCCAATTGTTTATGAACAACATTCATTACTCATAGTGGAAATTTTCATAAAATAAACCAGAGAACATTCATACAAGAGCATAGGTTCACAGAGTTAGAAAAATCTCACAGTTAATGGACACAAAGCTGAAAATGAAATAGTTCCTCTTCAACAAATCCATAGCACAAAATTTGAACATTCCACCAAGATTTCTCCAATAGGAAAATTGTAATTATCTATTGCAAAAGGAAATAGTTCTTCTTACAATATGTCCTCACAAATCTCACTGGGAAAAATTCCCTCCTCCTATCTAAATATTCTATATTTATACAACCAGAGAAAAACTATTCGGCTTCCCACAAATGACTCTTAGGCTTCCACAACGCTTCACCTCCCATACTTTTCTTTAATATAATACAATAAACAAAAAAAAGTGCTTATGAGGAGGGTCCCGCTTGACTATTCAAGAACTTCTTCCACGCTGAAGCCTCTGAGGCAATGCTTTCGAACTTGGAAGGTTCTAAGAAATGAATATTAATTTCAAATTTAGCAGCCTGATTTCTTATTATTTCTATCATGGCTGAGCTCAGGCGTAGTTGGTCCTCTAATAACTGCACACTAACTACAAAATGAGCTATTTCCTTTCTCAGGGTCTCCTTGTCTAGGGCTTTGATGTGCTGAACCCTTTGTTCATCTTCTTGATATTTTCTTTGCAACATCTCCAAAAACAAGTTGTGGTCCAGAAAAGTATCCATTCACTGTTCAGCCTCAACCTGGCAATGATTATAAGTAATCAAAAGCCTCCTGAAGAATTCTGCACAAGCACCCTTTGTCTTCTTGATAGTTTTTTTGAATTCTTCGGCTATGTTTATGGCAAACTCCAGTAGATCATAGTCTTTCCTTAGGCTCTGTTGATCTTTTGCTGGCAGATCTATAGGAGTTTCCTCATTTTCTTCTAATATTTCCATTCTCCCCGCTAGTACTTCTAAGCTATCCTGTGATCTGTCTACAAAATATGAAGAGGTTTCCAAAATCTCTTCCATTCAATTGTCTACCTGCAAGATCTTGCACCTTTCTTCCTCTATGGCTACTTGTAGCTGGTGCATCTTGCTCCTTTGTGCTAGAACATGCTCCTTGAAAGGCTAAATATTGACTTGCTGTTCCTTGGCCTCTTCTAAAGCTGTTGTTAATGAGGTAACCTGTTCTTTAAGTTTCACAGTCTACCCCTGAGATTGCCTCTGAGATTCCTCCAAGGTACCTTTCTGTAGCTCCAACTCCCCTATCTTTCCTAGCAGCTACTCCATTTCTGTGTGAAAACTCTCACATACCATCTTCAACTCATCCTTTTCTATCCTTAACCCTTGACATTCCTGCTGCAATTTCTCCAGACTTCCTTGGGCAGCCTCCAGAGATCTCTCCTCTACTTGGAGGAACTAAAGCTCATCTTTTGAAGACTTTATTTCATGTTGTATGTATTCAAACTTTCTTTTCAATATACTACTCTCCTCTCTCTCTCTTCTCAGGGTGTCCTTTAGCTGGGCAACATAATTATTTGACTGTTCATGATCAGTCATTATTCGATCTACATTGTCCTCAGAAGCATGGATCAATGCGGCCCCAGCTCTGATGGTGAATCTGGGGTCCCTGTCTATTCCAAACACCATTGTTGTGTCATTTATCATTTTTCCCGACTGTCCCCCAGTCTCGACCTTCCTTTCGGTCCTCTTCACTATTCTTTTTCTTTCCTTGTCATAAAAAATAGTGTTGAAATATGGTACCTCCTCCCCTTTCTTCTTCTTGAAAGGGATTAGTATTAGGGTAGGGACAGCAACCTGCCCCGATGTGCTACTAGTAGCTACCTCAGGATCTTGGACATCAGGATCACCCAGGTCTTGAGCCTGAATATCTATAGGATCAGAAGCAGATTGATCTGTCATAGCCCCTGTCAGTTTTAACCTTTCTGCTTCCCGCTTCTTCAGTTCTTCATCCATTTTCCTTTTCTTTTCCTCTTCTTCACTTCGAGCAGCTTCTTTTTCCTTTCTAGTTGCTTCTTGTTTGGCCTTTCTCTTTTCTTCCTCCTCACCTTTGAGCCAGCTTTCAGCTTCTTGTGCTATCCTCCTAGCATATTCATCCCTTTTTCTAGCTTCCTCTTCCTCTTCTTTTTTCTGCTCATCCTGTCCTTTCGCGCCTTTAGTGGTAATTTTCTTTTTAAATCTTCTTCTCAAAGCAGTTATGTTTTCTGCACTGTAGAAAATGGATTCATCTTTGTCCCAGTGGCTTGTGTATTCAAAATATACATTTTCCTCCTTGCAGTGCACTGCCACCCTATTCTAGAAATTGTTCCTGTGGAAATTTATTTCCCCAAAATGGAATTTCCCCAATTCTTCCACAAATTCATCAGCTTTCTTCACTCTTGTGAACTTATAGCTTCCCAATATGAATGGTAAGGGAGGATAAGCTGCTTTCTTATGTTCAAATAAAAATCTCCCTATACCATCTAAGAAAACATGACTAACAGCCTCCTTATGCACTACATAGTCAATGGCATATTTTGGAAGTAGTGAAGGGGCTCTGGAGCATCCATACATTCTGAAATACAAACCATCCTCCGTTAAGTAGTAATCTGCATATTCTTCAATAACCTGTAATGCTTCCTCTGACATACAGTTGCACTCTTTCAAGAAAATCAATGTATATAATGGCATGATGAAGTGCTCACACACTTCTCTATAGTGACTATGGTATGTGTGTGCCCAAAGTGGCTTGTAAGCTAAGTAGACTGGTGTTCTTTCCCGGTCCTAGATACATCTCAGATTTGGGAAGGGTTGGTTGCATAGTATGCAATCAATTAGTATAGAACTCATGTAGAAATATGATTTCTTCTGGGACACCCCTCTTAATGCTGAAGCAATGCAGGCTGAGAGGCTGTTGGATACAATGTTTTCCCAGTTGAACACTATCCCCTGGGTTGCCACATAGAAGATGATGGGCACCCACTCCAACTTAGAGCTTTTACCATGGGCCCTCCCAAAAATCCTGTTTAGCATCAGGGAAATGAACCTATAAGGGGTTCTTAAAGTGGCAGTATCATATTCCCTGGACGGCCTAGTCCTAAAGTTCTTGCCAGGCACCAACATTCTCTTCAGTGTCTCGACTAGGTCTAGATTAATTGTCTTTAGCTAGTCTTCAGTCAAGTACACTTGTGCTTCCGGTAAGTGGTAGGCCAGGCATACATACCCAGGAATATAAGCAGCATAACCCTATTTGTCAACATTTTCCAAAATCATGGTGGTTACATCTGCCCTGGGCAGAATCCATCCAATCACCTCTGAGCATGAGAAAATATTAAGTCTAGTAGAAACTCTCATCAACGCAGATCTCTCTATATTTGCATATATGGTTTCCTCCTCAAAACCTGTGTCAGGTACATCCCGGTGTATTATTAATCTATAGACTTCCCCCCATTTATATTCAGGTTCCATACCAACTATGCATTTGGTATCCTCGTAAGTGTACCCAACTTTGGTGACAATTTCAACCTTGGGTTTCTCCTCTACTACGAGAGCCTTCTTCTTCTACCATTTAGACGTCTCGGATTCTAAATAATTTCCCTGTCATACACAGAAATTGCTTTAGGTTCGGTCGAGCCATTCCTACATAACGTTCAAAAAGTGGAGTCAAACTGTATGAGCATTTTACCTCGTTTAGGATAAACATGATTGTAGTTATGAAAATAAACAAAGAATACTCAAACCAAGTATTCATGCGCACAACCAATCTGCGAAAAAAACTAAAACCAGCACATACTAAAGATTTCCATAATCAACTCATAATATCATGGTTTTTCTAAAATGAAGAAGGTTCCCCTCTCGATGCTATGAACTAAATCGTTCCATGGAAAATATGATGCCTAATCCCAAGTGAAAGATACATTATTGTGATAGTGCATTTAACTCACTGTAAGCTTGAGGTTGGTGGTAATGATGGATAGAAAAGTGGTTGAACAAAGAAATCATAAGATGAAGGAGGTGGTGCCTCTCAAACATTGGAAACGTTTGACCTAGACATGGGAAAATAAGAGGAAGTTGCTTCTTGCAAAAATCACTCACATCAAGATCTAAATAGATGATGCATTTTGAACCCTAAATTGGTCCGTGGTTCATGTTCAAATTTTAACAATATGATCCTAAGGGGCATAACTTCAACATCCCAACCCTGGTTGACAACAACAAGGGTGACCATACTGTGGAACCAAAACCTCGGCATCTCTGAAGTAAACAATAAAATGCCCTCCCCGGATCGCCATACATAGATTGGGGCCCTATTGGTACAGACAGCGTAACGGCCGTCTGTATCGGTTTCCCCAGTATTCGAGTGCAGGCTGCAACTCATAACGGCCGCAAACATAATCATCAAGCAAAACAACAAAAACCCCGACCAGGAAGCCATACCATTTACCTAGATTATATATACACGCCAAAATGGAAACCTAGGTATCCACTAATCACCAAGATAGGAACTAACCAAGGGTGACAAACTCAGTTTGACCACTCAAATAGAAAGGTAAAATGGGCATAAGATCCTACCTGGAAATGGGCTACGCGACTGGTCGAGAAAAACAATAAACCTACACGGCGGAGCCACCTAGGAACGAGGTACCAATAGCGAGTGTGTTGGTCTGCTCGAGCGATAACGAGAGCACGGGAAAATAACAATAAAAATAATAAATCCCCGACCCTAATATATACACCTCAATCGACACATAATCGGCAGGAAAAAATAAACCAATCGGGAAGTGGAACGGCTACGAGATCGGCGATCCTGTCAGTATCGCCTCCACAATGGCGGATGATGAAACGGTTAAGAAACCCGCAATGGCGTCGGCAGGAGAAACAAATAAAACCTTACACTGGAGCTTGCCCAACTAAGGCCTCAGACCAATAGTTGGTTGAGGAGCCGCAACAGCGGAAACCATAAAGGCACTGAGTTTCATAGACCAATCAAAATCGGAGCAAAAATAAACATGAATTTGGCAAAAAATATCTGTCAGACGGCAAAAAAAATCAAACTACATCGGAAAGATAGTGCCTTCCAGAGCCACAATGGTGAAAGTTAAAATCCTAAGGATCTGTAAATAAAAAATGGCAGGAATTGGAAAAAGATAATACAACCATTGGGAAGCTTCGCAATACCTCCTCCGCAACGGTGGGTCATATAGAGACAAAACGTTCCGTCGGAATCTTAATACAACCACTGACAAATAAAGCGCATCAGAGACCAATAACCCTTGGATCGGTCTTGATGTCCTATTCTTTTCCACAATGGCGGGTGTGCAGATAACTGGACTCCCGACTCAATAGTCTAAAACACTTCCGATGGTAGGGAAAAACCAATACAAACCGTACAACATCGTTGGCATAAAAGTCATTCTTGAGAAAACATCAAACAAAACCAAGGAGCTGAGCAAAAATGAAATAAAAGGAGGGTCCTAATTTTTTTTTGAATTTTGGGAAAATGTTGCAGCTGCAACAGAACCAAAAGTGGAAGCCATTTTTAAATTTTTTTTAATTAAATTTCCACTTTTTAAGACAATATTTCTTTCCTAAAACTTGCTCTGATACTAGTTAGTTAGCCAAAACCAAGCCAACTGAACTTGAGTTTACGCTCATTTAATAAAAATTAAATTTTTCACCCCTGCCTCTTTTTCTTTTTCTTACTTGTCGGGTGAAACTTGTCTAAACCCCGACCTCTTTTTCTTTTTCTTACTTGTCGGGTGAAACTTGTCTAATTCCCGACTAGACAAGTCTGCCAAATGGTCAGACTTTTGACCCGACTGATTAACCTCTACTTATCGGTTCTACGGACAGTTACATGTCGGTTCTACCGACTGGTTTTACCTCGACCACTTGTCAGTTGATCACTTCGACCTCTAAGTTGGATGACCTCTTCGACCTCTAAGTCGGTTTACTCAACTAACCTTGTCGATTCACTTGGTTTGGTCCAAATCTACAGAGTATGTTTCTTAGTCTAAAATACTTAAGAAATTACAAATCCTTTTCACCTGTGAGTAAGATGAAGTAAAAATGGAACATATACCCAAATATGTAGGAAGACTTGAGTCGACCATTGTGCCGTAAAACCTCGAACTTTCACTGGATGAGAAATTTAAGGATTCTTGTTCTTTCATTCAACCGTAATTGTAAAAGACATTTACATAAGTAAATCTGGAAATACTGTGGCATTCAACCATAAACTATTTTTTATATAACTTTTGCGGAAATAAAAAAGGTATTACAAACTTGTGGGCTTTCAGACTGATCCAAACTTGTCGGCTCACCCACAGAGCTTCGACTCTTAGACATAATCACATAATCACATACACAGAGCTTCGACTCTTCGACATAATCACATAATCACATACACAAAAGCTTGAGCTTCAACTTCTCTTTCTCTCTCATCCTGGAGTTCTCTCGTGAGTTCTGTTGTCTAGTGACCAACTTGATTTACAATTTTCTTCTTCTATTTAACGGAAACTTGAAAATTGCTTCTACGTGAATCGACTGACTCACCATTAAAGACTGTAATAACTATCTACCTAACAACTTAGCTTCACAAATTAATTCGACTAGTTTACATTGCTGAATCGTGGACTCTTCCCTCTTGTCATACTGACCGACAAGATCTTGACTGATACAAGACTCTGACAGAGTCAGCTGAGAGTTAAGTACGGATGTGAGAGTGATTAATATTTCCAACATCGAGCAAGCTAAGAGAAGAAATCACATTTTCCTATTTCGATACCCTCATCCCCGTAGCGCCAAGCCATATCCATACACTAGGATTTGGAGTGCAAATGCAGGAGATGTATTCTAGAGCTCTCTCTCTCTGAAGAAAACCTTGGATCCTATTACCGCATGGTTCGAGCAGTTGCATGATAAAGAATTAGAGGAAACCAATGCTGCAAGGTCGCAACCAGATCTTCACGTATGCGCAAAATTTGGGAAGATATTTGTTGAGGCAGAGAATATTATAAAGAGCTCCAGGTTGTTGAAAGAACCAATACAAATAATAGGGCGACCCTGGTAACGACAACCGAGTTTTTAAAAGAACCAACACAAATAATGGGGCAGCCTATCCCTCGTCAAGTGTTTATTACACGATATGCATCAGAGCAGGTGACGGAGGCAGGCATGAGAGTGTTTGGCAGGCTCTTCATATATCATTCAAATTACCATTTCTTTATTAAGAATTGAACTACTTTTGCGATGTTACGCTCATATACGATCTTGGAGATGCAAGGCAGTGAGTGTCGATTATGAGGTTCAAGTTGCTTTAAATCTTTGAAGTAATTATTAGTTACATTTCCATGCTATGCTCAAGTGTTCGAAGAAGACAAACATAAAACAGAGTTTGATTTTGGGTTTAAGTTCTTACAATGAAGGCTGTGATATTCACTTATTAATGGACTCAATTTTGTTGTTACCTTAGTCAAGTCTCTCGATAATATCTCTTTGAGCATAATTATTTCGTATCATTGCAATCTTTTGCTAGTAAGAGATGACTCTACTTTTAAATATATTAAAATATTCTTTGATTGTAATATAATGTAAATTTGAAAATATTTCATATGGACGCTCAAGAAATATCATATGGGTGTTCAAAAAATACTAAAAGTCAATGTTGTCACAGTTATTTCATATAAAGTATTCAACAAATAAGTTTTTAGATAATATCTTTTTGAGTAGAATTGTTCTTTGTCTTTGCAGGTTTATGCTGGCAAGAGTTTACTATACTTGATTTTACTATATTTTTAAATATATTAAAAATAAATTATGTTATTTCAAATGGTTGTTCAATAAATATTGAAAATCATTTCCCTTACCCTTATTTCACAAGGGAATCATTGTTGTTATTTCATATAAGTATTAAGTAAATATTGAAAGTATTTATTAATATTGAAGAAATGTTGAAATTGAACTTGAAAGTCTTTATTGATATTGAAGAAATGTATTAAATGAATATCCTCATGTATATTAAGAAAGCACAAACTTGAATATAGCATAAATTACAAGTGATAGCTGATTTGCTTTTAAAAATGATTTCCTATGAATCAAATTTGATAAACCACAAAGATAGAGTTTGACATGGGCTATATGTTTTAAAAATAAATACTTAAGTTTAGGATATTTTGAATTGATTATTTTGAAATGTAAAGTTGTGAAGATTTGTAAATTGAATTTTTTTAATTTAAATTAGA
>LPNX011213309.1:0-13791 GCA_001517045.1 Pseudotsuga menziesii | reverse complement strand
ATATATATAAGTATTAGTGATAGTTGAAAAAATTAAACTTCAACTTCAACTATTCTATTATTAGATACAACTATTCAACTAATAGATACAACTATGAGCTTAACTCCATTGATGATAAAAAAAATTACGTTAACTTCAACTCTAACATGACTTTTCTTGAAGTGTAATTGATGATATATAAACTTTTAAATTAACTAGTAGATACAATTATTAGCTTAAGTCAAATCACTACTACATAAAGGGGGTTTTAAGACAATATTTGAGATAATATTTGTGTAAATTGTCTCAACTTAAGACAAAAAAAGTTGTGTATTGTCTTAAATATTGTCTTTAAGCAGGTGTCTTAAATTATTGTCTTAAACTATTGCTCTATAAAGACACTATAAAATACAATTATTCAATTATTGTCTCACCTAGTCTCTATTATTGTCTCATCCAGTGTCTCTATTATTGTCTCAATTAATGTCTTAGTTAATGTCTCTATTATTGTGTCAACTCCAAAGATGATATCAATTTTGTCTCTACAAAGACAATATATAAATCAATGTATAAAGACAATTATTTAAGGGCTGATGCACAATCATGGACTCCTTTAAAGACACTTTAGATGCCACATAATACTGGAATAAATAAGAAACTCTGACTTTAGGTGACAATTAGGGGTACTTCCCTAACTTATTTGAAGATGAAGTAAAAAGAGAAAAGATAGGTAATTGAATCAGCATTCATAATATATAGCATATATGTAGAGAAAATATGTGTAAATGATTATAAAATTAGTTTCCGTGAAAGTGGGTTTTCAAATTTTCAACACATCTTAACATATATGTTTGTGCAGGTGCGGCAATATATGAGGTAAATGATGTCCATTTGGGATAAAATATTGCAGACATATAAAGGACATATGGGCCTAGTGCAACACTATTTATTCGAAATTTTTCATAAATTATTTTTATTATTATTAATTATTGAAGTCAGAAAAGCTTGAAATTAAATCCTTATGTGCGGGTGCAACACATTACGGGAAAAAATTAATGAAATCCTTGATTTCTAAATATATGATCGTAGAGCTTGATCTCATCTAGTGCACCATATAGTTTTTTTGGGAAATGGTGATGGACATCAAAAGTTATATAACAAACAATCGATGTATGTATTTTAAAAAACTGACATCTGTCATTTAGAAAAATAATTATAAATAAATAAAACATAGTTTTGAAGGGAAAAATTACATATTCAGAATTGTCATTTCGTACTCTACAATATCCTACATTTTCATAAAAAATATTGGGTATTTCATATCAAAACACGCCATCTAAATTGAGCATATCGATAGAGTTCTAAAAGACAAGCAATAGCCCTAGTTGATTTGTCCTAGCCAATAGGTTCGGTATTCCGAAGCTGCTTCCAAACCTAATGCCAAACCTTAATCCTGCCAATTATTTAAATTTTAAAATAATGCATATGCGATATAGCTTATTCATATCACATATGCGATATGAATAAGCTATATCGCATATGCGTTATAGCTTATTCATATCGCATATGTGATATGAATAAGCTATAACGCATATGCGATGTAACGCATATGTGATATGAATAAGCTATAACGCATATGCGATGTAACGCATATGCGATATAGATTATTCATATCGCATATGCTATATAATGCTTATGCGATATGATAAAGCTATAACGCATATGTGTAAATTATGTTGTGATGACATGAGTACCACTTGAACTTGTAGGGAATAATTAGACCGTTCCTTTCTTGGAGTCATAACTTTCACCTATAGACCGTGTTTGATAAAAATAAACCATTGTTGGAAAGATATTGGTATGTATAATTCGCTGAGGGAACTAAAGATGTATGTACTCCACATCTAAGCCTTACAATTTCACTACTTTGATCCTCCAAGGAAGGATTTACCATTAGCGTATGTTAATACAATTGTTAGGTTCAAACCAAAACTAACCCTTGTATATCTCATGTTAAATATTATCAATTCTATAGAATCAATTTAAGGTCATATGGTAACTATGTAAAAACATTTTGGATAGTCTTCACAATGCAATTAATTTAAATGCCTGTGCAACTTTTATAAATTGATTTTCCTTCCTACTTTTATGTCCCTTTAGGTGCCTAGTTGAATAACAATTTTATGTATTATTTATCATGTGTAACATCAATTAGATCAAAAACATATTTTGATATTCTCAATTTCTTGAAAAGGTTTATTGTGCTCAAAACTCGACTAAAATTAAAATCACACTCAACTAAGGTGCTTGATAGAATTATGTTCAGAGCTAATTTATGTGGCATGGCTTCTAAATTCACAATGTCACTAGCTACTTGGAAGTTGTATGGATGCTGGGTTCCCACTATAGCTTACTTCATGGAAGTTCTCTAATGTTGCTAGCGTAATTGAACTAGGTAAATTCTAATGGTGCTATAGGTAAATTTTAACTAATTTGTTTTTGTCCTAATGCATCATTGTTCATCACCCTCATCATCATCACCACCCTCATCCTCATCATCATCATAATCACCATCATCCTCATCCTCATCATCATCATTATAGTCATCCTCCTCCTCCTCCTCCTCATCATCATCATTGTTCATCATCATCATCACCATCACCCTCATCAGCTTCATCATCATCATCATCACCCTCATCCTCATCATCTTCATCGTCACCCTCATCCTCATCATCATCATCACCCTCATCCTCATCAGCTTCATCGTCACCCTCATCCTCATCATCATCATCACCCTCATCCTCATCCTCATCATCACCATCACCCTTATCCTCATTAGCATCAGCATGGTCATCATCATCATCATCATCGTCGTCGTCATCGTCATCGTCATCACCGTCGTCCTCATCAGCATCATCATGGTCATCATCATCATCACCCTCATCCTCATCCTCATCATCATCCTCATCATCCTCATCATCATCATCACCCTCATCCTCATCAGCATCATCATGGTCATCATGGTCATCATTGTCATCATCATCATCATCGTCATCCTCCTCCTCCTCCTCCTCCTCATCATCATCACCCTCATCAGCTTCATCATGGTCATCATCGTCATAATCATCATCATCACCGTCATCATCCACATCCTCATCATCATCATCGTCAACATCATCATCATCATCACCCTCATCCTCATCATCATCATCATCACCCACATCCTAATCATCATCATCATGGTCATCATCATCATCATCATCATCATCATCCTCCTCCTCATCACCATCATCATCATCATCATCATCCTCATCACCATCATCATCATCCTCATTTTTATCATCATCATCATCATCTTCACCCTCATTGTCATTAGCTTCATCATGGTCATCCTCATCATCATCATCATCATCACCGTCATCATCCTCATCCTCGTCCTCCTCATCATCATCATCTTCAACCTCATCATCATCATCACCCTCATCCTCCTCATCATCATCATCACCCTCATCCTCATCATCATCATCATGGTCATCATCGTCGTCGTCATCATCATCATCACCCTCATCTTCCTCCTCCTCATCATCATCTTCATCCTCCTCCTCCTCCTCATCATCATCAACCTCATCCTCATCAGCTTCATCATGGTCATCATCATCATCGTCAACCTCATCATCATCATCACCCTCATCCTCCTCCTCCTCATCATCATCATCACCCTCATCCTCCTCCTCCTCATCATCACCCTCATCCTCATCATCATCATCATGGTCATCATCATCATCATCATAATCATGGTCATCATCATCATCATCATCATAATCATCATCACCACCACCCTCATCCTTGTCACCATCACCATCATCCTCATCCTCATCATCATCATCATCACCCTCATCCACATCAACTTCATCATGGTCATCATCCTCATCCTCCTCCTCCTCCTCATCATCACCCTCCTCCTCCTCCTCCTCATCATCACCCTCATCCTCATCCTCATCATCCTCATCATCCTCATCATCATCATGGTCATCATCATCATCACCCTCATCCTCATGGTCATCATCATCATCATCATCCTCATCATCACCCTCATCCTCATCATCATCATCATAGTCATCATCCTCCTTATCATCACCCTCATCCTCATCATCATCATCGTCATGGTCATCATCATCATTATCATCATCATCATCACCCTCATCATCATCATCGTTATCATCATCGCTCATCACCATCATCATCATCTTCATCGACACCCTCATCTTGATCCCCATCATCATATTCATCATCCTCCTCATCATCACCATCATCCTCATCATCACCTTCATCGTCACCCTCATCCTCCTCATCATCATCACCCTCATCCTCATCATCATCAACCTTGATCCTCATCGTCATCGTTCATCACCCTCATCCTCATCATTATCATCACCCTCATCATCACCCTCATCAGCATCGTTCATCGCCCTCATCCTCACCATCATCATCATCTTCATCGACACCCTCATCCTCATCCTCATCATCATATTCATCATCCTCCTCATCATCACCATCATCCTCATCATCATCTTCATCATCACCCTCATCCTCATCATCATCATCACCCTCATCCTCATCATCATCAACCTCGATCCTCATCATCATTGTTCATCACCCTCATACTCATCATCATCATCATCATGGTCATCATCATCATCATGCTCGTCCTCATCATCATCATCATAGCCATCATCCTCCTCATCATCACCCTCATCCTCATCATCATCATCATCATCATCATCGTCGTCGTCGTCGTTTTCTTCATTGACACCCTCATCCTCAACATCATCAGCATCCTCCTCCTCATCATCATCATCATAATCCTCATCCTCATCATCATCATCATCATCACCCTCATCCTCATCATCATCATCATAGTCATCATCCTCCTCATCATCACCATCATTGTTCACCATCATCTTCATCATCACCATCATCCTCATCATCATCATCATCCTTGTCATCATCATCATCATCATCATCATCACCATCCTCGTCATCATCGTCGTCATCACCCTCATCCTCATCATCATCATCACCCTCATCCTCCTCATCCTCCTCCTCCTCATCATCCTCATCCTCATCGTCTTCATCGACACCCTCATCCTCAACATCATCAACATCCTCCTCCTCCTCCTCCTCATCATCATAATCCTCATCGCCATCACCATCATCATCATCACCCTCATCCTCATCATCCTCATCATGGTCATCATCATCATCATCATCATCACCCTCATCCTCATCATCATCATCATAGTCATCATCCTCCTCATCATCCTCCTCATCATCACCATCATTGTTCACCATCATCTTCATCGTCACCATCATTCTCATCATCATCACCATCCTCATCATCATCATCCTCATCATCATCCCTCATCCTCATCATCACCATCACCCTCATCCTCCTCATCATCATCATGGTCATCATCATCATCATCCTCATCCTTATCATCATCCTCATCCTCATCATCATTTTTCATCAGCCTCATCCTCACCATCATCAACACCCTCATCCTCATCCTCATCGACACCCTCACCCTCATCCTCATCGACACCCTCACCCTCATACTCATCATCATCATGCTCATGGACACCCTCAATGTTCATCACCCTCATCCTCATCATATCTAGATAAATGTAAATTGCACATTTTCATTGAGCACAAAATCGCATATGCGATATCTCGCATATGTGTTATGGAAAACATGTAAAAACCTGCCCGTTCATTAAAAACATGGAATTCAATATCGCATATGCAATATATCGGAGGTGCGTTATATAGCATATGCGATATGTGTTTTATAGAAAATGTAGGGTGGCATCGTGTTGGCCACCTTTAACGTATCAAAAGACATTCATCTGAACCTGCACATAGAGAACTGTTCGACATGCAATTTTTTATCATTACTTACATAATTCCATAGTTTTGTATAGGTTTGGGTGGATCTCAATGGGGAATGTACGTAATAGAGGATGAAAGTCAGCAAGGAAGGTGCTTACACTAGAAGAAGCAGAAAATAAAAAAACAAAAAAAAAGGGAAGATTCAAGAAATCATCGGCATTCATTACATGAACAAATAGTTCTCATTCCCCCTCAACAGATACCTGACGTAGAGGCTAAGGAAGATAATGCAACATTAAAAGAAGCTGGTTATACAGAAGTTGATATTATTCATCTATTAGTAGAAGGACAATCTTGTGAAGAGTTCAATAATTATGTTACTCCCGATGTAAATGTCACTCAGCAACAACCTTATTTAGTGGTTCAATCTCCTAATCGAAGTTGTGAGTCGTTAGGATGTAAACATCACTCCAACATTTCAAACAGTAAGAAATTTTGCATCAAAACGAAAGAGAACTCCTAAACGAATACAAGTGGATGAGAGCGGATTGACTTCCATGGAAGGTAAGGTGGCTAAACGCACTATCCTTCGTCATTCTTCTCAAATAATAAAACAATATTTTGATAACAAATCTGAAGCCGATAAATGCCAACTATTTTTAGCTTTGCTTAAATCTAGAAATATGGCAACTGTTAGAAGAAATTTAGGCCTAACAACAATGAAGAATATGGAGTCAATTAATCACATTGTTAAATCTCTTGCTATTGCATTCACATCGATTGGTAAAAAAACTCATTCAAAAGACTGTAATGTGGATCATCGTGTATTGGCTGAATCAATTATATGTAGATCATCAAGACAACGTCGTTTACTTAAATGCACATCACAAATTGTTCCTTTACATCCAAAGACACTTAAAAAATATTCAGTAAGAAGAGACAACCTTGATATAGAGGGACAAATGGAAACATTATGGGCATTTATCGGTAGGTTTCCCCGCAAAGACATGAAGTTAGTCGAAGCAGTGAAGGGCCTAGTGCAAACATTTTGGCATGATAACACTAGTCCTCCTAACACGAAGGATGTGTTAAAACATTGTAGGGGTTCTCATCACACTGAACCTCATGTTAAGCATTATCTTGACATGACACAAACTCAACTGTTCGAGATGTTTAAAGTTGCCCACGTAGAGTTAAGGCTCGGGAAAAGATCTTTTGAAAAATGCAAGCCTTGGTATGTTAGAATCAATACCATCTGGAACACTTGTTGTTGTAGATACCACATAGAGTTTGACCTATATTACCATACATTTGCACATATACATCGTTTTTTGCATCCTAATCATGTGCAGGAATGCTCAAGTACAGTACTGCCAATGTCATCCAGAGATTTCATCCATAGCATCATGTGTCTGAGGCAAGATGGGAAGACACATTACTTAAAACAATGTGTAGATGGTTCTTGCAACAATTGTGGTGGGCTATCCTTATGGTCTGATTGCATCCATGAAAGTGAAGATCAAGCATTCGGGAATGCAATGGTCAAGAAGCAGAACTATCAACATGAGACATATCAGCTAAATGATGGGAAAGAAAGTAGGAAGATTAAATTGGTGACTTCACAGGTAAATTCTTGAATATTGACAAATTAATATTCATGTACACATTTTTTTATGTGGTTTATTGACATATTAATATTCATGTACCAGGTGCGAGTATGTGATTTTATTCCAGATTTTCGTGGAAAGATCCAACAGTACATTCAACATGTCGATGTGGCACGGTGGAAAGATGAGCAATTCAGAATATGTCGGGACACATTCCCTCTCGGAACAATACTATCAGTGGTTGAATTTGTGGAAAATTACACCCTACAACCACAAAATGAAATTCAAAGTCAATACTATCACTCAGAGCAGGTGAGCATAATGGTGCATATCACGTATCGACATGGGCAAGATAGCAATGAAGAGAAACATGTGATACTGAAAGAAAGTCACTTCTACATAAGTGATGACCGGACCCATGACATCCATTACGTACAACATTTCTTTAAATTATTCTATGATCACGGGATAGCTATGGATATACCATTTTATCGTCATTTCATTTGGTCAGATGGTTGTGCTGGACAATTCAAGAATGCACGTGTATTTGAATGGTTGTGTTTGTTGCACATAAAATACGAGGTGCCACATGTATGGAACTACTTTGAAACTGGTCATGGAAAAGGAGGGAACGATGGTGCTATTGCATGCATTAAAACTTCCCTTCGAAGGGAAGAGATGAAGTTTACAGGTGCACACCATCGAGACGCTACATCTATAGTCCAATGGTGTGCATCTGTCATGGGAGAACAAGCAACAAGGAAACACTTAGTGTGAAGAATATTCTCGGAGGTTACAAATGTGGACCAATCACAAACACCTCGGGTGAACACAGTGCATGGAAATCGGTAGTTTCATTCAATTAGAAGCTCAAACAACTCGGCCCTACAAATTTGGACAGGATTGAAGGCTTTCTTTTGCAGTTCCTATAGCATCATTGAATGGGGTGATTGTGAGCATACGGATACTGTTGATACATGGGATCGAGTGACACTTGGCACCAAATTCAACGAGGGTAATGAAATAGACCATTTGGAAGATGATCAGACACATATTTCTACAGACTATGATCACATATCGGATCTCATACAAGCAGGTACATGAGTAGTACCTAAATAAGAAAATACATTTATGTATTGTTTACTCGACCTTTGTAGAATTTAATTTATGTAGAAATTAAAAATGCAAGACTTTATTTACAAAATGTAATGTTAACTCAACCTATTTCCTTTCACAGGTCAAATATATGTAGTGGTTTCCCCAAAAAAATAATGAAAGGGGTTCTGACTATTGGTTGGCATGTTGCTTAGAGGGGAAACAAACCCTTCTATAACCTGTTACAGATGATGAAAATATTGAATTCCCAACCGGCTTGATGGTTATAAAAGGGGAGTACTTAACACTTGCAACACAACAGAAAAGGAAGGGTGGGTATGTATATCAGGATTATAGACCAGGAGCTATTGTATACCACTTCACCAACCTAGTAGTTGGTATCAGCATCAAGCTCTGCACACTTGCTCACAAAAATAGGTCACATGTACGATACTTGCTACCTCATATAGAGCACGAAAGATTGATGGACACCATCGGCACCAGAGATGATCTGGATGGCCTACTTGTATGAGTGCATTGTCAGGTGCGTTATTTAACCTTTTTAAAAGTGAATTCAGAAGCACAATTTCCATTATTTAGCCTTACTATATTACCAATGTAATAAACCTGTGATTGATAGATACCATTCACAGACATAATATTATTCAAAGGATACTGGACACTATAAACACGATCGTACAACCTCGGGTGAGTTATCTATAAACCATGTTTGCACATTTTCATTGGGTTCTCTTTTCTTTCTTATGATGTTACTGATGTCTAGGATTTCATGTGCCTAGGATACAAATACCATCCACGCCACATTGGAGGTGCCAAGAATGGTGTCTTTAGACACCACCAAATATAGTTCGGAAAATAACAAGCTCTAGAGTTGTTGAAATTTACATTTCTTGATGTTTTTAGTTTAATATACATTTAATTACATTTCCATGTACAAATACGAATCCAACTAGAGGATTTCATACTTGCATGCACCAATTAGGGTCAAGATAAGGTATGCGATGGAACTAGAAACACATGAGATCACCAATACTAGGATTTCATGAGTCACCAAGTTGCATGCTCCAACTAGGTTCAAGACAAGGTATCAGATGTCCAACTAGGATTTGGTGAGCAATCATGCAAGTTAGGAGAGGGAACTAGAAACACATGATAACCAATACTTGCATGCACCAAATAGGCTTTCATGAGTCACCAAGTTTCATGCTCCAACTAGGCTCAAGACAAGGTATGAGATGGAACTAGGGTTTGGTGAGTAATCACGCAAGTTAGGAGAGGGAACTAGAAACACATGATCACCAATACTTGCATGCACACCAACTAGGCTTTCATGAGTCACCAAGTTGCATGTTCCAACTAGTGTCAAGACAAGGTATGAGATGTCCAACTAGGGTTTGGTGAGCAATCATGCAAGTTATGAGAGTGAACTAGAAACACATGATCACCAATACTTGCATGCACACCTACTAGGATTTCATGAGTCATGAAGTTGCATGCTCCAACTAGGGTCAAGACAAGGTATGAGATGTCCAACTAGATTTTGGTGAGAAATCATGCAAGTTAGGAGAGTGAACTAGAAACACATGATCACCAATACTTGCATGCACAACAACTAGGCTTTCATGAGTCACCAAGTTGCATGCTCCAACTAGGCTCAAGACAAGGTATGAGATATCCAATTAGGGTTTGGTGAGCAATCATGCAAGTTAGGAGAGTGAACTAGAAACAAATGATCACCAATACTTGCATGCAAACCAACTAGGCTTTCATGAGTCACAAAGTTGCATGGTCCAAGTAGGGTCAAGATAAGGTATGAGATGTCCAACTAGGGTTTGGTGAGCAATCATGCAAGTTAGGAGAGTGAACTAGAAACACATGATCACCAATACTTGCATGCCCAACTAGGCTTTCATGAGTCACCAAGTTGCATGCTCAAACTAGGCTCAAGACAAGGTATGATATGGAACTAGGGTTTGGTGAGCAATCATGCAATTTAGGAGAGTGAACTACAAACACATGATCACCAATACTTGCATGCACCAACTAGGCTTTCATGAGTCACCAAGTTTCACATGCTCCAACTAGGCTCAAGACAAGGTATGAGATGTCCAACTAGGGTTTGGTGAGTAATCATGCAAGTTAGGAGAGTGAACTAGAAACACATGATCACCAATACTTGCATGCACCAACTAGGCTTTCATGAGTCACCAAGTTGCATGCTCCAACTAGGCTCAAGACAAGGTATGAGATGGAACCAAGGTTTGGTGAGCAATCATGCAAGTTAGGAGAGTGAACTACAAACACATGATCACCAATACTTGCATGCACTAACTAGGCTTTCATGAGTCGCCAAGTTGCACATGCTCCAACTAGGGTCAAGACAAGGTATGAGATGTCCAACTAGGGTTTGGTGAGCAATCATGCAAGTTATGCGAGTGAACTAGAAACACATGATCACCAATACTTGCATGCACCGAATAGGCTTTCACGAGTCACCAAGTTGCATGCTCCAATTAGGGTCAAGACAAGGTATGAGATGTCCAACTAGGGTTTGGAGAGGAATCATGCAAGTTAGGAGAGTGAACTACAAGCACATGATCACCAATACTTGCATGCATCAACTAGGATTTCATGAGTTACCAAGTTGCATGCTCCAACTAGGGTCAAGACAAGGTATGAGATGTCCAACTAGGGTTTGGTGAGCAATGATGCAAGTTAGGAGAGTGAACTAGAAACACATGATCACCAATACTTGCATGCACCAACTAGTCTTTCATGAGTCACCAAGTTGCATGCTCCAACTAGGGTCAAGACAAGGTATGAGATGTCCAACTAGGGTTTGGTGAGAAATGATGCAAGTTAGGAGAGTGAAATAGAAACACATGATCACCAATACTTGCATGCACCAACTAGGATTTCATGAGTCACCAAGTTGCATGCTCCAACTAGGGTCAAGACAAGGTATGAGATGTCCAACTAGGGTTTGGTGAGCAATCATGCAAGTTAGGAGAGTGAACTAGAAACACATGATCACCAATACTTGCATGCACCAACTAGGCTTTCATGAGTCACCAAGTTGCATGCTCCAATTAGTGTCACAAGGTATGAGATGTCCAACTAGGGTTTCGTGAGCAATCATGCAAGTTATGAGATGTGCTTTATGAGACGGAACAAGGTATGAGATGTGATTTTATTATGATTGTTAGTGGCATCGGTATGGAAAAAGAGAACTCAAAATGTTTAAAGTAATTATTTGTACATGGTCATATGGGGGATTTGGATAGGGATGAACTTAGTTCTTAATTCTATTTGAGGAAAAAATCATTCTTTTGTTCAAGAAGTAATCTCTTATTCAAGCATTGTCTCAAAAAGTACACTAAACACATGTATCTAATTCTTTTCTCATGGTAGCTTACATATCAAAGTCGTGAGTTTCCTTGATGGTGCATATCAAAGTGATCCAAATTTTAGTATCACAGGGAATCTTATTTTTCTTTGATATGCATGTCGGTAAGTATAAAGTTGGAATTGGCATTGGAACGAACAACTTTGCATAATTAATGGCCTCAATGCTCTTGATGAAATGTGCTTTCAATGGTGGTGTAAAAACCCTCTAGGTTTTTGTTGACTAGTATCTCACTATAAATTGGATGTTAAACAAGACCTAATTGTCAAATACTGCTACTCTTTAGTACATTTATTTTCAGCATGTTTTTGGGAACTAAACATTATTGTTGATTCTCTTCCTAAAGCAAGTCAAATTCTGGAAGATATGGAGTTAGAAGAGATAATTGAAGGGCCCTATTTGGTTTCTTCCTTGTGATTCAAATAAAGGTGGCATGTAATATCTATGTATATATTTCCCTATTTTGGCTGAGTTAGATAATCTTTTGGTTCATACAGTTTTTTGGATGTATAAGACTATGTGTGTTTTTGGATATTTTCTATAATAATAATATTATTATTTTTAGACAATTTTTTAAATTGGGATTTTTCTCCCATATAAGACCAACACGGGAGAAATTTTTGGACAATTTTTGAAATTGGCACATTTGCAAAGATCATGTAGTATTTTGTCTGTTGTTATCTATTGGGGTATTTTGATGAGATGGAATTAAAGGCCCATGGTGGAACTAGGGTTACCAAGGTATGAGATGGAACTAGGGTTTGGTGACCAATTTGCAAGTTAAGAGAGGAAACTAGAAACACATGATCACAAATACTTGCATGCGCCAACTAGGCTTTCATGAACAACAATTTGCATGCTCCAACTAGGGTTACCAAGGTATGAGATGGAACTAGGATTTAGTGAGCAATCATGCAAGTTAGGAGAGGGAACTAGAAACACATGATCACCAATACTTGAATGCACCAACTAGGCTTTCATGAACACAAATTTGCATGCACCAACTAGGGTTTACTTCAACCAATTTAGGGTTTGTAGGGTACATGATGTATGTTAGTATGCTATGATGAACTAGTATCATAGGGTATTGTAGGGTATGATATTGTATATATTACACATTCATGCATGACTTAGTGTTAAATGGTACATTTTGTTAGTATGTTATGTTATGGTACATGTTATTGTATCATAGTATGGTATGATGTTAGTGTCGTAGGGTAATGTAGAGTATGTTATTGTGTGTATGTTAGAATTGTATGATGTTAAAAAGTTGATGAGTCATTTAAATTCTTCCTTTAAGTATTGGATATTCATTTAAATTAGCACACATGCACGAACCACACATATCATTATATCACATAGGTGAACCACACATATCATGTTCCAAGACCAATTCAACCATGATATCATGTTCCAAGATCAATTCAACCATATATATGTATAAATTTGAACCTTGCTTTATATTATATATGTATAGCAACAATGTTGTACAAAAATTGCCATGCCACATGGCCATAATACAAAATAGTGGATCAAAAAGTACATCTGTGTGTACATATGAACAAAAAGTTACATCGATGTATGCTCCCTATACATTTTTTCTAGTTATCCCCCATTTTTATACCACTGCTAGAGTCTTTGGAGAAGTGTAACTTTCTTTTGTGACTACTCAATGGTGATCCCCATTGCTGAACAAGAGGGATAGGTCTCATCAGTGGAGACTGCAGAAAAACCAAATTTTGTAAGTTAATTTACCAACCTTTAAAAATTCTATGTACATTTGTTCAAATTCC
>LPNX011213296.1:51765-64912 GCA_001517045.1 Pseudotsuga menziesii | reverse complement strand
GGGGTTCCACTAGGGTTTATAATATTGATATAACATGTGTGCTCATTATCCTTTCATTTTGAGATGATTTTGATAGTTCATATGCTCCATATGAAATAAAACTATTGGTTATGCTTTGTATGCCTTATATTTGTTAGGGAGTCATTAGACATGTATCTTACAATAAGAAGCTACAAGAAGGTCACAAACTTGACCCACATCTAAAAGAGAAATTTTCTAGTGGTCGACTAATGGTTGTAATTGCTTCATGCCTTGGCCAATGTGGATGTGTTGACAGGGATGTTGGTTCACTTGTATTAAGTGTCNCTAGTGGTCGACTAATGGTTGTAATTGCTTCATGCCTTGGCCAATGTGGATGTGTTGACAGGGATGTTGGTTCACTTGTATTAAGTGTTAGATCATTTGGCCAAGGAATTTCATANTCAAGGAATTTCATATGTTTTCTTGGTACTAAAAATGGGGTTGTCTAATATTTACGAGGTATATTCTTAAGGATCAAAAGCTTGAGTTCTACATGAAAAAGATTCAAAAAGGGAACTAATCTTGCTTAACAGGAAATTTTGGTTTCTTGAACCTTTTAACGATGTTAATGAATCTATGTTTCGAATTTTTGGAGTTGTCCCCAATTAACTTCAAAATAACATTATAGTTAGGACCGAGGATACTTTTTGTGGTAACTTATGAAGGCTCTATTTTCTTTTGTTAGTCCTTAACTCCTTGGAGTATAACAATTACAAATTTCTTAGATGATTGTATTTTTTTATTTTATTCTATCTGAAAATGGAATTTCATGCTTAAGAACCATTTTGTGTTATGACTCAATATATTTGTGCAAGTTAAGTTAATGTTATTAGGGAATATGTAGAATATGGCTTGCATTTATTACTTTAAAAAAAATATTATTATAAATTATTAGAGCTAATTTACATTTATGTTTGACTATTTTCACAGGTAAACTTTTTGGTGTGATTTTAAGTACAAAAGAGCTCTATATGAAATATGGACTTTTGAATGAGATCAACATATTCTTGCTAACAACTAATTGAGAATTTTGTTTCAAAAAATCTAAAATTTAAGATTACTTCTAAAAACTATTATACACTTGTATATATTAAATCAGTTTAGTGTCTTCTTGTTTTGATTTGTTGGAGGTGAACAGTGATTTTTTCAAATTGCTCCATTTTCTCCCAAGACTTGATGAATGATTCTTTTTATGACTTACACCTCTTTAATCCAGGGTTGTTTTGTTTCTTGAAGGCTATTTTCATTGTTTAGTATTATGGACAACTATAAATCCCTTCGGCATTTTATTGCACCTTTTGGGGCAATTGCTAGTTTTCTAGGCTGCTAGGAGATTTTGGGCATTTGCTCATGTTAGTGGCTTAATATCCCAGCTGTGTATACAGTGCCTTGTACATATTTAAAAATGCTTCACAGTCAGTAAGGCATTTCAAGAGAATGAATTCATGGGTCAAGTAGAATGTTCTTCTCAATACTTCCACCGAAAGATGAATCATAATATTGATAAATTCCAAACACAATATACCATGTTAACTGAGTAAATAGTAAATTTGGTCCCCATGTCTAAGCCAACCACATTAAGTCTATCCACATGCCATAGAACCAATACCAAAATTTTGGACCATAAACAGCTATTGATACGACATATGAAATTATCAGAAACAGAGCATAGTATTTAGTAATGCACAATTATAAAAATAAAGTCTGCCATGTGGAACAACAATAAAACTAGCATACCCCCAAAGTGGGGGAAATGAAACACCAAAGAGAACTTTGATATGTTTCAAAAAGGAAAGAAAGTTGTGTGTAGATAATATAAGTCTATGTGATGAAAGCAAGTCTAGGAAAATAAGTGTAAATAAGTTACATCAAACTTCTAAATCGCCACATAAGTGAAAATAAGTTCCCTCCAAAAGGATTTTGTACATACAGTCTTTTAAATTTGAAAACATTCGATGAATAAGTCAATGTTTTCGCCTCGATCCTTTGAATGTTAACGAAATCTTGTAAAGCAAAAAAGTCCAAAAATCCAAAAGAGATAGTTTTAGGAGTTTTCCAAGTTTTAGGTAGCTTCACAGAACCTTGAAACCCCTGGACGTGGAGGAACTATACCTTTGAAACTTAAACCTGCCCTGGACATGGAGAGACTATACCTTTGAAATTGAAACTTGAACTATGCAAGACATCAAAATTTCTGCGCATCATAATTTGTACAAGCGACATCATTTTTCCTGGCGGCCATTCACATGGGTCCTCTTATAATCTCATGTCTTGAAGATCATTGAATGGCCAAATAAGGTTGACAAGTGAAGAAAATTCCTTGAGTTTTTAATATCCTAAGTCAATCTTAGTATTGAATATCGATAGTATATAATCAGGATGTCCATCTCTATAGTATATAGTCAAGATGTCCATTAGTAGCTTGTTGTCCAATTTTCATGCGCACATATTGTAGCTCATAGGCACAAGTTTTGATAAAAGTAACAATTCCATTGAATTTATTTTTACCTTTTCATTTAATTTCTTTTTACCTTTTTATTTTCTAATCCCAAAACCATAAATGTAGTGGTTCATGACAATAGTCATGTAGATATATTTGTCAATGTAATACAATGTAAATGTATTTGCTGCTAGACCTCATAAGTTGAAACAATTTTCTCATCAAATAGATTATTCCATTCCTTACCCTTAATTGAATCAATAAAACACCTAAAATTTCATCTTCAAGCTATGATCACAAACTGATATATAAATTCTATTGATATTAAATGTTACACAGATTTAAATTTTCTCATGTATAATGAAGGAGATCTCTGTGTTATATCACAGTTTTAATCTACATATTACTTGGAGAAGTGTTGTTTTCTCTAAGGGAAGCATGAGGCCGAACCTCATTCTGCTCCTGGTATGCGCCGGCCATTGCAGACCGCGCTGCACATGGCGTTACCTTATCATCCATCAGGGATGATTGCCACAGGTTTTTTCGGCTTCGGAACTCACCCTCACTCTTTTAGTTTGGCTTTGGGTTTCCTGTGTCTGTCCACTTCTTGTCTGGTCTCGAGTCTAGGTTTATTTCGGATTGCAGGGTGGTCTAGCGTGGACAGTCTCTTGGAGTCCCTCCCCTTTACTGGGAGACTAGTACCAACCAAGATAAAAAAACAAATGGGAAGGATATCGCTTCTTGGCTGACTGCGCAGTTTTTGGTCAGGTGTTGACACCTCTGCATGGTTTTTGCGTCGTTTTTCTAAGATTTTCTTGTCTATCTGTCCTTTTGCACAGTTTAGGGTTGACCCTGGAACCCACGAATTTGAGGGTTAGGGTTTCACTTTCCCTGCGGTTATCAGTCTCCCTACTTCCATGAGAGTCTTTTAACCGAGGGTCACTCTCCAACGTCACACTTAGCCTCGGGTGGGAGATACATGATCTGATAGATGGTTTCAGGCTTACCCTCCGAGGTTAGGGTTTCATCATTGCTAGGGATACTGGGCTAACTTTTGTTCCCGGTGTGGCTGATATTCTAAGGGTTTGACCTTGTTTCGGTTGGTTCGACTTCTAGGCACGGAGTAAGGGTTCTCGAACCTTCTTCTGAGAAGGACGTGTTGGACCCCCCGTGTTTCTCCCTGCCACCTTCTGAGGAAGCTGCTGAGGTGGACACTTCTGAATCGAGGTCCCATTCTGGTGGGTTACAGTCCTCGGAGTTTTGATAATGTCTAAACAGGCTCCCCACTCCCGCTTCCGCCGGAAGAGAAATTTAAAATGTATTGAAGCCAAGGAGGGGCACTTCCGCTATGTGCTTGGACACGATATCTATATGGATAGAGTAACCTCTCTCTGCTCCCGTGCTCTGGTTGGGCGTTTAGAGTACGCTCGGATGAATAAATCGGCATGGGTAGAGTGGGCTACTGCAAATTGGAAACCCTTGATTGATTATGTTCCAAAAATCAGCTTATTATCTAGAGGATGGATAGTTTTTGTCTTTCTCGAGGAGGCACATTGTACTCGCATTTTAAAAGGAATCTGGCGCATGGGGGCTGGCTCTCTGGTTCTGGACCGCTGGCACACCCGGTTTGATCCTCTCAGAGAAAGAATCTCCAAACGCCACTTATGGGTTATGCTCCCACACTTGCCATTCCCTCTGTGGAACAAAAACGTGTTGGAGGGTATTGCCAACTCTATTGGGCGATTTGTGGCTGTGGAGATGGACTTTCTCCTTGCTTTTGATAAAAGGATAGCAAAAGTACTCGTCAAGCTGGATGTATCCCTAGGCTTACCAGCAAAAGTGGAAATCCTTTGCAGGGAACATATTTTTATTCAGAAGCTCGATTACCTCCAAGTTCCTTTCAGATGCAATATCTGTCATGAGACCGGACATCTTCGACACCATTGTCACTCTCTCCGCTCGCATGATGCAGATTCAGGCTCTGATGTACTCCAGACAACTGAGGCTTTGAAAAATTCTAGTTTATCTGTCCCTTCTCCAGGTACACTTAATGCTCCTCCTATTCCTACTGATTATGTTTCGGCCTCTTATTTAGATGCTATTGATGGGCTGACACTATCCCACACTAAAGGACCTCAGTCAGACTCCTTTCGGACTCCTTTCATAAGTTTGGGCTCACAACCCTCCTCACCCCCGGATGATGCTTCTCCTGTTGAACCTGTCTCTCCAGTTTCGAGTCCACATACTTCTTGTATCCCTACTTTGGACGTGGACTACTCTACTCCCATACAAACCTCGTCTTTGTCTTTACCTCCATCTCCGGCCTCACTTTCACAGGCTATACCTGTTCCTTCGTTGTCCTCGCTGGTTGAGTTTTCGCCTCTGGTTACACGAGGTTTGTCCCCCCCACTTCCCCCCCTCCCTATTAGCCCTACTACCTCCCCTTCTTTCTCTGATCCTTCCCTCAAACACTCTCTCTCCATATTCACTGCCACCACACCAACCTCTCCCTCTACTCTACCATTGAACTCTATTCGTTTCACCAATGTCACAGTCAGGAAAAAAATGGTAAGTCACAGGTGGATCTCTCCTCTGCATCTCCCCCCTATATCCCTTTCTCTGCCCGCTTAAAAGATGCTGCCCATAACTTGCCTCCTTGGGGACTTAGAGCTCTGTCTCCCCAACATGGTGATCCATGAAGATAGTCTCCCTCAACGTTAGGGGCCTTGGTGGTAAGACTAAGCTTCACTACCTCCATTCTCTCTTCAGCTCTCTTAGCCCGGATATGATTCTTCTCCAAGAAACCATGTGTAGCTCCTTCCCTGCCTTATTGGCTTTCTCCAAGCTTCTCCCCTCCTGGAAGTTCTGTGCTATCGGGGCCACTGGCCTCTCTGGTGGTCTCCTATCAGCTTGGAATCCCCACAAGGTCAGATGTCGAGCTTACCAGACTTGTGTTGGCCTCTTGATTCAGGCTTCTTTCCGGGGTCTCTCCTATCCCATCACTATCCTTAATATATATGGCCCCTATAAGGACCGTGAAACATTCTAGGAAAAAGCACAAAGAAGTGGGCTCCTCAGCGCTCCCAATCTGATTCTTGGTGGCAACCTTAACCTCACATTACACTCTTCTGAGATTTGGGGTCATAAATCTTCTCCAGATCCCCTCTCTAGCTACTTCTTATCTCTGTTTGACTCTCTCGCCTGATGGATCTTGCCCCCCAGTATGCAGGCCCTACATGGCGTAATGGCCATGCTGGAACTAAGGGTATAAGCAAACGACTAGACAGATTTATGATCTCGGGTTCCTTAATACCCTCTTTGGGGATCCATAGGGTCTAGACTCATTGCTCGGATATTTCTAACCACTTCCCTATTGTCTTGGAATGGAACAAGCAAAGAGTTTCCTCTAACTACCCTTTCAAGTTTAACCGATCCTGGCTCAATGACCCTGTTTTCACTGATTGGTTATCGACTTGGTGGCCCCTCCTCTCCCTGGGTGACTCTGTCTCGGATCTTGACTCTCTCCAACACAAGCTCCGTACAAATATGAAGCCAAAGTATGGATCAAGGACAAACAGGTCCGGCTTGATAATGACTTATACATAATTGAATAGGCCATCACCTCCCTCCTTGCTGGCTCTTCCAATGGTATATTATCCTCGGGAGACATGGCTCTACTTGCCCAACACAGATCTAAAAGGAAACTGATCTTGAATCATTCTCTTCTCACTTGGCAATTGAAGTATAGCAAAATGGGCCCTACAAGGTGATTCAAATACGAAATACTTTCACATGTTGGCTTCTGGTCGGAGAAATCAGAATGCGATTTGGTCTCTATCAGATGGGGCGGGTAATACTTATGAGGATGAGACTGCTCTCAAAGAACTGGGACAAGCACATTTTGCAAATATTTTCAAAGATGATGGGGGGACCTGCATATCCCATCAACTTAAGGTAGTCCTACTCTATCCTAGGATGATTCCAGATGAGAAAGCTATTGATCTTACCTGTCAGGTTACTCTTGGGGAAATTGAACTAGCACTAAAATCTTTTAAGAAAGATAGAAGTCCAAGTCTGGACGGTTGGCCTGTTGAGTTCTACTTGCACTTTTTCGATCTTTTGGGAAGGGAACTTCTGTCTGCTATTGACTCCACAAGAATCACTGGAACCATTCCCACTTTTCTGAACACCACCTTCATTGCTCTGATTCCTAAAAGAGAAAAACCGCAGACCTTTGCTGAATTTAGACCCATCTCTTTATGCAATCTCCTGTACAAACTAATCTCTAAAGTTATTGCGGTTAGAATCAAACCCTTCTTGGACTCCGGCATTTCCCAGGAACAATATGGGTTCCTCAAAAACCGCCAGATCGTTGAACCCATTGGAATTGTTCAGGAATCACTCCACTCTATCAAATCCAAAAACCTCTGTGCTTTCATCCTCAAGCTCGATTTGATTAAAGCCTTTGATCGGGTTAACTGGACTTTTATCCGCCTCATACTGATTCAGATTGGAGCTCCCCTTCATATTTTCAACTGGATTTTGGGTTGTCTTTCCTCTGCTACCTTTGTTGTGTTGATCAATGGTACCCCCACAAATTTTTTCCCTACTTCTCAGGGTATCCGTCAAGGCTGTCCCCTATCACCTCTGCTCTTCATTGAAGGTCTCATTCTTTTAATTACTGATGCTCGGAACCATGGACTTATCCGAGGGATCCAGATCTCTCCCTCTCTTGCTCTTGCTCATCTTCTTTTTGTGGATGATATTATTCTAATGGGCACTGGTTCCCTTCAGGAATGGGTAGCATTCGATGTCATACTTGAAACCTTCTGTAAAGCTTCGAGAATGTCTATCAGTCTGGAAAAATCTGTTCTCCTCCATAATAATATCCCAGCTTTGGAACTCATGAACCCTTCCAGAGTTATCCCTTATAAAAAGCTCCCTATCACTACTGGCTTTAATTATCTTGGGTTTTACATCAAACCCCTTGGACACAGATCTAGGGATTGGAACTGGCTAGTACAAAAGTTTGAAAATAAAATCAGTCTTTGGACCCACAAGTTGCTCTCACAGGGAGGCAGGCTGATTCTAGTGCAGTCCATACTCTCCAGTATTCCGGTCTACTGAATGGGTCTTGCCCCTATACCGGTTTCTATTTTGCACAAGCTCAGGAGCATTACCTTTGCTTTCTTATGGGGATCCTCGGGAAATATTCGTAGATTTCACCTGGCATGCTGGTCTGATCTATCTTGGCCAAAGAAATTTGAAGGGTGGGGAATTAAGAATCTCCAATGGTTCAGCATCGCCCTACGTCTCAAAAATTTCTAGAAAGTCCTCTTCAGTGACGGTCTTTGGCATCGAGTCCTCACCACAAAATATCTGAAGCAAGCCTCTGTGGTTTCTTGGCTCCGAGAGAAAAAGTTCAGTACTCGTGGTGTTTCTGCTTTATGGAGGGGGGTCATTCAGACAATCCCCTGGATGGGTTGTCATCTCGCATGGCAGGTTGGGAATGGCAATGATATCTTGATAGGAATTGATCCAATGATAGGTAATACTACCTCTCACCTCTTTCCTAATGGATTGAGATCTTATCTAGAAGACTAGGATATTAAAACACTTGCCCAAGCCCGCAATACATTATCGAATGCCCATCACTACTGGTACTCAGCTGAAGAATTATATCTTGACGGTGAATGGAAAGAAGTATGGAACACGTTCACTAGAGATCTGGATCTCAATGGTATTCGTCTTTCATCTGATTCTGATTCGCTGATATGGGATTATAATAAAAAAGATGGCACATTTTCTGCTGATACAATTTATGACTGCATTGTAAACTCTTCCAATCCAACATTGGGTAGCCGAGTGTACAAATCACTTTGGTCGGGACTCCTTCCACGTAAAATTGGTTGTTTCTCCTGGCTGGTATTGAAAAACAAGGTACTCACTTGGGACAATTTACAGAAAAGAGGTAAGTCTGGACCGGGTATCTGTCCTTTATGCTTTTCAAATGAAGACACTGTCATTCACCTCTTCTCTCGTTGTTCGGTATGGAAAAGCGTTCTGGGGCTTTTATGTGACCAACTACAGCTGCATATTCCTCCTGAAGTTGATTCTATTACTGCATTTTTGGAATTCTAGGCTTCCACATACCCACGCAGCTCTGCTCTCTTCTATATCCCTCACCATACGATTTGGGCTGTTTGGAAAGCTCGTAACCGGGCTAATTTTAATGGGACAAAGGTGACTGTCCTAGGCATTTTTCATCAGATTTTTAATGCTGCTCAGTTGATTCCCTCTCGGCCTGTCATAAAGGACAGGAAAATAAAAATTGGTAGACAGATTGGACCAAGACCCTCCATGACTTTCCCATGTGGTTACTTTGATGGTGTTTCTACATCTTCACCAGCAGGAATTGGATATAGCTTGTTCTTTAATGAGAATCACCATCTGGATTTTGCGCTAGGGGTTGGATATGGTTCCAATACAAAGGCAGAACTTCTGGGCCTGTGGGCCCTTCTGCACTCCTCCCAAATGATAGGAATCCCTCTAGTCCACATATATGGTGACTCACAGGTCATCATCAATTGCGCTAAGGGACACTCTGCTCTCTCCCCACCAGAACTTTTTCACTGATGCAAGGAATCACAAAAGCTTATTTCAAGCTTCCAGGATCTCTCATTCAGTCACATCTATCGTGAACACAATTGGATTGCAGACCGTCTTTCAAAAACAGCACTCACTCTCTCTCCAGGATTTGGTTGTTTTTCTTAATTTATAGATGACCATTTGGTCACTTGTGACTCTTTCCAACTCATTTGAGCCATGTTTTTGGGGACCTTCATCCCCTATTAGATACCTGCTCTGTTATTTCTGAGTGGCTCTTTTGGATCGCAGTTCTGGTCCTTTTAGTTCACGATAGATAGGTTTGATTGAGATTGATCATTTGCATGATGAGACAGATTTTTTATGGGAACTACACTTACTATTGCATGCCATTCCCCCTGGCTGCGACTGGATGTGATTTTCTCCCGACTAGCTGTATTCTCTTGTGATGTAACCCTTCTTGGGTGGGTGTTATCAATGCCCTTTGATTCCTAATAAGAATAACAAGGACAGGCTTTTTCTTCCTGAAAAAAAAATCTACATATTACTTATAGCATATAAGCAAAAATTCATTTAACCAAAAAAATAGTTGACATGTATTTTTATGAAGGAAATAGGAGCTATTTCAAATCTAAAAGCAAGGCATACTATAAAGAAGGGCAAGGTTAAATATTGTAAAACCTAAAACAAAAAGATTTGACATGAATATGAAGATTTAAAGTGAAAACTTAAAGAACGTTTCAGGTTCCTCATTGATCATGGCCAGATACTTAAAACACTGAATTTATGTTAAACAATAATGTGTTAAAAGTGATTGCACATCTTAATATTCACCCTTCCATAATTTCCAATGTCGTTTACGAAATGATCCTTCAACAGCTTTGATATTTAGTCCACGACCTCAATGTAATCACAGACATCAGACCATTGCGTCAATAGCATGATTGGTGGGCATTGGGTGTCCACTTTTGATTCCCTGTTAATTTTCCCAATTTCAAAGTGGACCTGAATGTGGATCTGTTTACTGTATGATACGGTTACCCCATTTTCCACCCTAAAACTAACTCTAAGCTATTTCGCCTCACGATTTTGATTGATTGTCCAAGTCTGCATGGTGCTGTTCGCCTTACGAACAATGGTCCACCGACCTCGTCACAAGCTGGCCGTTACGTTCACACTGAAGTATCCTGCTGTCTGGAATAGCTATTTGCTAGCGGGAACACTCGATTTGCCAGCCGTAACATCGGTATTCACCAAATCCCTGTCTCTGGAAGTCTTATTGGCTGGGTGAAAATTGAATTGAAACCTATAACGAAATAAAATCATTAACAATATTTTATGTGTCCTTTTCAATGACTCTTCCAAAGTTTAATCTTCCCGCTGTTGCTTTTATTATATTTTGACAGCCAAAGTATTCAAACAAGCACAAAATAACTACTCGCAAATAAATCTCTGTTGTCGCTACAATTTAGAAATTACTGGGTCATGTTCGAGTTGCTTTCTAATCTAGGGCTTTTATAATCAAAATCCTGAAAGAAGAAATCCATAACATTTGGCAGTCCCGGGGCTAGCGTCTGTCATTCAATATCAGTTAAGAAATCCATAACATTTGGCAGTCCCGGGGCTAGGCGTCTGTCATTCAATATCAGTTCGATTTCAAAGTTTAGAAAGTGTTGGTTTTACCTTAACAAGATCAAAAACCCATGAAAATTGTGTACCCATGGACTCTATTTTCCTAATGGGCAAGCTATTCCATCATTTTGCAGAGCTTAGCACACACACCATGAATACACTTTCTCTGAGGTGATTTGCAGGTTTCTCTATTTTCCTAATGGGTAGGCTATTCCATCAAGTTGCAGAGCTTAGCACACCATTAATACACTTTCTCTGAGGTGATTTGCATTTTTCTCATCAATTTTGTGTAGTTACATCAATTCACTCTGAATGTGTAGTGGCGTTATTTATGATTTTGCAGTGGGTTTATTATCCTTCATTCTCCACGAACATTGTAACTAATTACATCTATGTATTTTCAACAAATTTATAAGTTTGAAGTAGATCTGTTAAAGAAATTCGCCTTGAGTTTGCCTCCACAGCAATCTCGTCCAATGGAAATTTCAGCAGGTGGATATGAGTTTGGATGGGGAGCCTCACCAAATGCAGCCATAAGTAAAGGACCCACCAAGCACAACTACACCACCACCACCATCAGTCCTGCCCTGATAGCCATTGTTGTAGTTCTAGGCAGCGCTTTACTGGTGGTAAGTTACTACAAGATTTTTTCTTAGTATTGCAAAGCTTCTCGATAGAGACCCTTTTTCAGGAGGAAACGTAGGGGTTTGGACTCTGAAGAGAAAATACAATATTTCAAAAGGAAACGTAGGAGTTTGGACTCTGAAGAGAATATAGAAGTCAATGCTTATTCACTGGAAGGATTCCAAGACCTAGAAGGCTGGCAGATAATTATTCAATCATATGGCCTAGATGAAGCTATGATCAGATCCATTCCTCTGTGCAGATTCTGCAGATTCACTAAAGCAGAGAAGCTCATAGACAGAATGGAGTGTGCAGTTTGCCTGGTGGAGTTTCAGGAGAATGAGGCTCTCAGGCTTCTTTCCAAATGCAGCAATGCAATCCATATTAACTGCATTGATGTTTGGCTAAGGTCACATGCGAATTGTCCTTCATGTAGAGCCAATATTATGTATTTAGAAAACCCCTTTGTCCCTGCCATGGCGTCCTGAATATGTCCTAGTCTGGAACATGGGATGGCTAGGGTTGTGCACCACAATTTTAGATAAGAAGACTCAGGTGGCACTGGAGCTAGAAATAGTGCAGAACGCATGAATAATCTGGATTTTCAAGAGTGTGGGGATACAGAACTGAAACGCACAGGCTTAGATTTGGAAACTGAAGGCTTTAAGGCTTGATGCCAGGAGAATAATATTGGAATCGAAAGTTCCAACTACCATACTCTCCAAGGCTGCGATCTGAAACAAAATTCATAATGATCTAGTTAATAAGATCCGCAGATCTATGCAGGAACAGGGGCACACACTTCTGTCCTCGAGGCGTTGAAGCTTGAACTTCCATATCAGTGACAGCTTTATACGGGTCGTCAACCTGTCGTCATGGATAAGAGGATAAGTTACGAGGAGTATGTGGACACAGGGAGGCTCCTCACAGGTCGTCGACATACGATGAGTTGATGACAAAACCTGTTGAGGAAGGCAGCCCCTTAAATAACACGTTCGGTGTAAAAATGTACAAAGTCGAGAACAATAGCTACATATTACTCACTAACTTTAAGGTCTTCTGCTAAATTTTGCAAGAATCAGATCAATAAAAGATCTGGAGTATCTAATAAAGAGGGTTTTTACTAAAATTCAGTGTTAAACCCACCACGACCGTTGGAAGTAACACAAGAATTTATATGCACCAGATTCAACCAACAAATATATAGACTTGAAATTACTAAATTAGAAACAAGAAACTATATCCAATGGTTTCTGATCAAGAACAACAGTTCAATTAAACAAGAGATGTAAAAAAGAATAAATTAGCTCATTAAAGGGAAAAAACAACATTGGAATATGCTTTATAATATTCGTATTGAATACACTACTTCAAAAAATGAACTCTTCATTGGGCAGTATAATGTTGATTATACTGGGCAAAACAACCACCTCCGTGAAGTTGGTAAAGCAAAAGTGACCTACCAAGAAGCAACACCGGTTGCATTTAAGGGGACAACCCATAATTGTTAAGAGTGATAAATCATCTGTATGTAATAGAACGAGCATAAATCCTTCTAATTCTTATAAAGAATTATATCTAATAAGAATGCAATTATCATGAGATGCTATTTTCTTGAGTTGTTCAGAACATAGCATATCCATATTCAAGAATTGCACAGAACTTTAATAGTTAGAATACTTTTAAGTTTTAAAACAAATTTAAGCATATGACAAATCAATAGGATCCCAAAGGGATAGGCAATGGAAAAACCAAACTTGCCAGACCAAAAGATTGAATGATCATTCTTAAAATGAATACCAGAAACAATTATGTATCTAATAT
>LPNX011213296.1:37223-51610 GCA_001517045.1 Pseudotsuga menziesii | reverse complement strand
TTTTAACTGCTGCAATAGTGGCAGGTATATCCGAGAATCCTAGCTCATGCCTGGGAGCAAGTGACTCTGCTGAAAAACCTGAGATTTATCCATACCAAAAATCAATAAGAAAGCAAGAACCGAACAACTATGCTATAAAAATATTGACGATGAAAATCTAAAGATGACTCTATAGTACCTAATTACAACCCAATGAGTTGCTAATACAGACCCTTTTACTAAAGGAACACCATGCACAAATATTTCAAAATTTATGACTAACACAGAAGGATGCAACATCTTCTAACAATATTCAGTTAACCAGCAGCTCAACATAGCAATTTCAAATTCTATAAATTGCCACTGCAAGAGACTTGACAAAGTACAAATTTCATAATTCCCAAGATTTTTCAAAATGCTGCTTACAGTGGTCTTTCAGTATGATCATTCATTAGTATCATAGAGACAGACCAATAACTATGACTACTCTATCATTATTCATAACAATACTATGAGTACAGCCTTAATAAAAGCATGAGGACTTATTTAGATCAGCTTATTTGGAACATGAATTGTTATACATCATCGGTTCATAGTGTAACTCTTAGATCTGTGTGTAATGATAAAAAGTGGCCCCACTATGAGGGGTGTTTCTATGGCATCAAAATCACCCATGACTTTCACCTGGCCTCATCCACACCTGCTCAGGGGGGTTTGAACCCTAATCTCAGAACTAAGTTTAAAACCTGTTACCACCTAAATGGTAACTTGATGTTCAGAAGAATGAAAGAATGCTAGTTTATGCAGAAAATCATATTCAGTCTATTGCTGGAGTGAGGTCTTTTGCAGAGGAGCTCCGTAATGTCAGGTCTGTCCCAGACGTTTTGTTTCCAGATTAGCAGAGGCTCCTGAGTTCGACAACATAGACTTTCCAATTCAAGAGTAGGAGCACAGGTTATCACAGCTCTTTCAGAATTGTAAAAATGCCTTCACCACTTGTGCTTACACGCCGTTAACAGCAATCAAACCGGTGGAGCTGGCATACGCTGGGGTTGTGAAGACTGATGTTAGAGATCACTGTCTACTGCACAAATATAGGTGACTCCTAGAACAAACTTCTTAACTAAATGTTGGCTTCAGCACTAATTTTATATGCAGCAAGCTCAGTAGCTGGATCAGTAGCTGTAGCTGCATCTTTTGGAGCTGCTGGAGCTGGCCTTTCTGGGACAAAGATGGCAAGGACATAATGGGGATTTGGAGAGATATGCGCTTTGTTGGGAATTGAAAATTTTGATTGCAGTTAGCACGGCAATACAGGACTCACTAACATCAAGTATTACGACAGAATTAATGAAGCAAGGGGCAATGCTAACAGTACTAAGCACACTTGTGGCTGCCACAGCTTGGCCTTCTGCATTGCTTTCTGCAACAAATTTTATAGATAGCAAATGGTCCATAGCTGTGGACAGATCAGACAAAGCAGAAGTACTTCTTGCTCAAGTCTTGTTGAAGGGGTTGCAAGGAAACAGGCCTGTGACCCTGATTGGATTTCCATTGGGAGCACGCGTCATATTCAGATGTTTGGAGGAGTTGTCTAAAAAGAGGGAAGTGCTAGCATTGTGGAAAGGGTAGTTTTCCTTGGAGCTCCAATTCCCCTTGATACTGATAAATGGAAAACTGCTCGGAGGATGGTAGCAGGAAGGTTTATAAATTTCTATTCAACGAATGACTGGATTCTTGGTATTGTATTTCGTTCTAAGGATTGGCTGGAATTCAACCGGTGAACATTCCTGGCATCGAGAATGTTGATGTGGCAGAAGCAGTGAATGGACAGTCTGCTTATCTCGCTGTGGCAGCAGAAATTTTGAAGGAAGTTGAGCTTGACAGTTTTTACCCTGTATTCTCAGGTAAATTTCAGTCATCTTAAAATAAGATGATCAAATGTAAATCGAGCATACCAAAAGAGCTGATAAGAAGTTATTATCCTTACCTAGTGTTGCATGGGTATGGCGAGCTGCGGGTGTATGTACAGGAGCGAGTGCGTCAAATGTGAAACTTTTTAAACTTCAGATTCAACAGGGTGACAATTCTTTTGTAAAGGAAGAGGTTGTTGAGATGCAGGTAAGTTCCAACAAAATATGTCAAGATTTTCAGGAGTGCTTTTGCCTTTGTGTCACCCGTGTGTATCGAGGGATCTTGCATAGCCCTTGCCCATAATTAAGGCTGAAGAGTGAAGAATCCACCCACTCTTGATTGATGAATGACAGCGATCCAAGCGCCAGTTCATTTCATGATTTTGATGGAGCCGCCAGCAGGCCCGTTTAAAAAATAATCTATGTAACTATAGCAACCGGTTTTTTGGGCTTGATTTAGTGGACCATCAGGTCACACTCGCCAATTCAGATGGGCCGCTGAGACCATGGATTGTTGTTGTTGGAGCCCGAGATTTTCTACCTTTGACACCGATGGAAATCACGATTTGTGGAATTCACCAGAAACAAATGCAGATTTTAAAACTGGCGACCACTCAAACGTGATTCACTCACGAGTTTCTGGTATAGCCTTTATTAATGTATACGTGGAGCAGTCAAGATGGTTCTCTCTTTAGCAGTCGGTTGCTGGATGGGCTGCACATCTTTCATTTATCAGCAGCTCGGCAGGTTGAGATATCACCACCAATTACTGGCATTCCCCAGCTCGGTGTTCAAACTAGGCCCACGACTGCAGTTCAAATTTGATGAAACTGCTACTTAGCGCCGGGTTTTTTCCCTTCTGGAAAGTGATAGAATCCCATCCTTCATTTCGGCATAATGCATTAACATCCACTCGGAGCAGATTCATGGTCATGTGAAGTCTGTTGATGGGGTGTTGTCTTTCACGTGATCCACGTGGAGCTGGGATCCTTTTTGTGCAGCCGATTGAGCTAAGGGAGTTGTTTTTAGTTATGTGGATGTCCACTTAAGATGTAGATTGAGTGAAAAGGGGACTTTTCCTTTTTATCTCATTTATTATTTTATTTGATTTACTTTAAAAAAAATAATAAAAATAAAAATAAAAAAAGGAGCCTTTTGGGCCTATAAAAGAAGCAAGGCTTCTTCATTGTAGAGATGGAAAGTTTTTGGGTTGGGAGGATTTTTTCCCCAGAGTTAATAAGAAAATTCATTGTTGAGTTTTTTGGACATGTTGGGTTTTTCAATGGTAATCTTGTGTTTTCATAAGTTGTAGACTAAGCCGGCATAGAAGGCTAACAATCTAGCACGTTGGGCAAGCATTTGTGGCTGCCAAGTTGCTTGTCGCCGTTATGTTCTTGGAGGTCTGGGAGTAATGGAAAGTAGTCAATTATACTACCATTCTCCTAGCCTCTGATTATAGAGCGGACCAGCCTGATCTCCCTTCTGCAAAACGCAAAGCCTTTCTGAATCCCCTTCTGACTCCATTCACCCTTCTAATACTAGCACTGGCCTTTCCCTCGAGGACTGATCCTCCCTTCCCTTCCTGCCCATCAATCCGACTTATTTTCCTTTCTGCTACCCGAGTTTCTCTAAGGCAGCCTCTTCAGATCACCCTGCCCTCAGCTGCACCTGCCTTAGAGATCCTAACTTAGGGAAACCCCCCTAGAGCTGGAGAAGAGCCAACCTGAAGCGAGGAGAGAGAAGGTGTGGTGGCATTGGCCTCTCGAGAGAGAGGTTGTCGCCGGGCCGGCACGCCCGCGGTTTGGGCTTTCGGCACCCGCGTGCCAGTTTCGGGCGACAACAAAACCATTTTTCATAATGCATCAAAATAGGAAGATAAGCAGTATAGGTTTTTCAAAATATTAGCTCTAATATTAGGAATGGAAAAAAAATAGGTACTAAAGTGAGACCAAGGAAAAAACATTAGAAGAAAAAGTGTCCTTGGTAAAGAATCTGGAGAATCAATTTCTGGATTGTCATCATTCTGAGATTATATTGTTAAAGTTTCTTTTTGGGGAAACAGGAGGAGGCCTATGCTCAGCAAAAATTGGAATGCATCCAATTCGAACTCATAACCTCTAAGGAGGAAACACATTTCTTTAATTGGTCCCCTTGACTGGCACCTAGAAAAAAGGATGATCTCTAATCCAGCCTAGTCTAGCTTTGAAATTCTTCAAATTTTCTTTTGCTTTTCAAGATTCTCCAAAGGAGTTGTGAAATAAACTGATCAGTGATCTAGAGAATTAAAAACAAAAAAGTAGACATCTGAATTACAAAACCTATGACATTCACAGCCAAATTTAAACAGGAACTAGTGTGTTGGCAACCACTCATGTCTATCATTCATCATGTTGAAATCCATCCCATAATGCATATCGAAGGTTCAAGAAGCTTCTAAGAAATTCCATGTGGGCCAAGTATTTATTCAATCAAGGATTCCACAAAATCAATTCGACTTTAATTTCCTTGTCAAGGGACTTGGGAGGTTTGGGGATGATCCACACCCATACCCAAGCCCAAGCGTTGTGTGCAAAATGGATCACTGAAAAACGGAGGGCAATGAAGCTTCAAAAACCCTTTGGAGGAACAATGTAATGAGGGGAGCTTGAAAGAGGGAAAATTCCTAGAAAATCTTGCAAACATCAAAGGCACCTTTATAGCCAAGAGCATATGCAAGGCTTGGAAGTCCATCAATCATAAACTTGGTGCAAAGGGGACTCTGAGTGCTCAACTAGTTGGTTAAAATTTGAATGATGAGAAGGCTAGGCTCTCGACTAATCGAAACGATCATCGCTTAGATCAAAGTTGTCTTTCAATAATCATGTTCTATGATGGTCTCTAGTACTAGCTATAACAATAAAGCATTGGTTGAAACACCATATAGTTTGTTGCCAAATGCCCATACTGTTAAAGGCATCCAAAGGGTCACAAATATCTTTCACTGTCGGGCCATAGACTGGAAATCATGGCCCACTTTAATAAAGGAATGCATACCCAATAACTTTAATAAGCTCATTTTGGAGAGAGAAAAGAGCCTCGTTTCAAATGATCTCATAACTAAGTTCATGTTGCAAGCACCTATCATTTGCTAGAAAGAATACCATTAGAACTAATCCAAAGCCCTTAAAATGTATAACCCTATAGATGGCTAGAGATGGTTGTGTCTTATGACCATCTTCAATGCTCAACTCGACATACTTTGAAGATTCAAAACAAAATAGAAAACATGGGTATTTCATATTAAAGCCACTTGGAAGCCTTTCCTTTCATTAAGCCTAAAAAAGGCTATCTTTGCATGGTTTCTAACCCTGTGAGGCATAGTCGTAGGCCTCAGATTTCAGCAAATGGGAATTTCTCAACCTAGGTGTTTAATGTGTGGAGAGAATAAAACAATAAAGCATCACTGTTGGACATGTGATGTATCAATTAGGTTTGTCAATTCAATGAATCAATGCCATTAATGTCTTGTAAATTGCTAGCACTTCAATTGGAAAATTTACGAAAAAAACAATGGATGATATTAGCAAGTAATAAAAGAAGATAGTAGAAAAAGAATGTTACAAAGTCAAACAAAGAAAAAAAACTACTAGCATAAAAAGACAAAAGAATGATGAAGTGGCATATCAACAAAATGAGGAGGATTGAATTAAGGCATGCATAGCCCATTTGCTCCAATTAAAAATAATTCAATAAGACCCAAAAAAGGCCAAGATGCCACTCAAGTTCAGCGATGAGACTTCCTAAGGCATGCATGTTTTCCATTGCACCTTAGTTGACCATGATAATTAAATATTGCTATCTTGAAAATACTAGATATACCAGAAAGTAATAAACATGAGATTGTTAGGTATACATGTAATTCAACTTAATGATGGATTGAAACCACTGACAAGAGATTATAACTTAAAGAGATGATGAAGCAAGAGATGATGAAGGTGAAAGCTTGAGCCAAGTATGAGATACATTTGGGTACAAATTCATCCCTTATTAAAGGGGGGTTCAAAATTTTGAAATCAGCAAGAGTTGTTGATAAGCCATGTAGAAGTAAAGGTTTCCTAAAGAACCAATAGGTACACTGGTGGCGACCCATGTATTCCAGTATATGGTTACATTTATATATAGACATCAACAAAAAATTATGTCTATCTTTTGCAGGTATGGTATCCATTTAAAAGAACACCCAAAAATGAATAGTGAAGAAGACCAAGATAAAGATGATAGAAGAAAAAGATGAAATTGGAACAATCGAAAAGACTAGTTGAAGAGACAAGATGAAGACTTAACATTGAAATCGCGAGTATTTATTTATGGGGGTATGATGGAATAACTCCTAACTTGTCGCAATTGATAAATACTTTATATGTAATGTAGTAGACCTGCATAAATGTCTACATGCAAAACAAATAAAAAGCGCAATGAAAGATGTTAAGGGTAAGGAATTCATGGAGGTGGTTGCAAAGTTCATGGAGATTGTTATGATAACAATAAACTCATACTTCTCGCAATTAATAAATACTTTATATGTCATATGGATAGCACATAACTACAAGAATCCCCAACATGAGATTTCAACTCGCCACCTTTCGAGAAGATTTACTCTTTGGAGAACAATACATTAAAAGTTGTGACTTGTGTTTGAGGGGGAGTTGTTGTCTATCGTTGGCCTCTACAGTAGAGGCAGTCAAGGGGGCCTAAGAGATGGTGGTTTACAACTTTACCTTGTGGCGGAGGTCATGGGTTCAAATCCCAGTGCTTTGAAAGAGAACTAGGAAATAGTCAAATGCATTATCAAACAAAAGAATATATGTAAATTTTTTCCCATGATGGGAAGAATAGAAGCAACTAGATTCCAAACAATAAAGAGAGATACATTGGATAAGTTCATAGAACTTGGCTCTCTAAGAATATTACATCTGTTATCTGATAAAATAGCACAATTCAAGGAAGGATTTTCAATTTCAAAACATGTTTTGATCCCTCCCCTAAAAGAGCAACTGAATAAGGAAATTCTCGAAGAAATACTAATGTAATGACAAGGTGTAGGGGATCTTTGTTTTCAGGATCAAACAAGAGATTTTCAAATAGAAGTGATAGGGCCACAACTAGTCCATAAATAGTTAAAACATCCATAAAAGCTAAACTTAGCAATCTCTAGATTTTCTCCCTGTTTTATTTCTAAGAATTGACCGGGCCTCTAATAATTAACCTCTTAAAAAGTTAAATGGTTTAATTCCAACCACAATGGGTATGACGAGAATACTCTTCACATATGCTTTGATTTTTGATAAATTGTAGTACAAGTATAATAAAGATGATCTTGTTGATTTTTGCAGGTTAGATGAGTTTTAATATCAATAATAAACTTCAATACATGAACATATAAAAACTAAGGTAAAATTTAAACTATACTAAAATTTAACAACATAACTTTCATCTCTTTCAACTTTTTTTTTTTAACAGAAACTAAAAACAAGTATATTATAAACAGGCTGTGCACAGCCATTCAGTACAAAGCAAAAAAGAGGAAGGATAGTCCTGCAGATCAGAGGTGGAGCACAGTAGGCTGATCCTAAAAGGAAGCCAAAAAACTACAAACAGAGTTCTTCCATGATGACTGACAGTACGGGCAGTATATACCCTTATATATTGCTTACATAATAAAAGACAAAAAAACATGTATCCATAAAAACCAGATTACAGGTGGCCTCTGAAGTGAGCTGGCTGCACCACTGACTCTTCTTCCATTGGACGTTCCTCTGCAACGGTTGCTCCATTGATCCTGCTGCCCTGGTTCATGGAGATGAGTCGCGCAAGGTCCTCCTGAATCCTATCCACCTTCCCCAGCATCTCGCGCAGGGTGCTTTCGTTATCGTCAATCCTGGAGTCATGATTGCTGATCTGAAGGGAAGTGTAGCTCACAGTGTCCTCCATCTTTTTTATGTCACGGGCTATCTCCCTGTTATCCATGATTCCTATGGAAACCACCTCATACAGACGCCTCAAATTTTTCTTGATGTCTTGGAGGCCTGCATTGTTCCCTGGTTGAGCCATCCTGTCTGAATCGGAGGAGATATATATACAATCGATTTGTTTGTGCAGAGAATCAGCAGTTAGAGTGCTGTGCGAGACCTCAAGCTCTGGACAATTAAGGATGCAACTGAGCACTGACAATTCTTGTTGAAGCATCGAACCCCCCTGCCTGTCAGAGAAGACCAATGTTCCTACCGTGCCCTCCTGCCACCCAGAACAAATGCAACCTAGAATACGGCGCGGGTTGCCAAAACGAGTGGAATTTATGCCTGCACCAGAGCCTCGAGGCCACAGCGCAGAGGTGAAATTACAGCGGCAGTTGGAGAGGGCTGCAAGAGCCAGCCTCTCCTTAACAAATGAGCGAGTCAAGGGGAAAATCTGCTAGGGAATACCATGCAAATGACCTCCGTCTATACCAGTCACTACCTCCTGAAGAATTCGAGACCTGTCATGAGAGTCGAACACGTCCGAGACCGAGAGAGAATGCATGACTTCGCAATGGAGCGGCATATGGAGAGGTCCGAGATCAGAACAAATGTGCGGGGGAGGATAGCAATAATCCCACCGCCTCAACGAATTAATGCAGGGAGAGCTCGAGAATAGGGAAGGGCAGACCGTAGTCCACGCGGCCTGAAAGTGAAAGGTGAGAGGACGGGCGATTAAATGAAGAGAGCCAGCAAAATGTGAGAGGCCAGCTGCAAAGGGAAGGGGTATATCAAGGTAGGAGAGATACAAGAAGGGAGGGAGGGCTAAAGAAAGGAGGGGATAGAGAAGGAGGAAATGGAGAATGAAGGGAAGAAGGGAAAAATAAGAGGAAGGGGGGAAGAGGATAGAGGGAGGAGAGGTAGGGAGGAAAGGGGTAATTTCATTGGGTTGGGGGCGGGTTATTTGTGACAATAGGAAAATCCAAGAGGCGGTTAAGTGAGTAGAAAGCGTCCAGCACCTCATTAAGGAATAGGTTTGAGAGAGGGCTGGGCTCCGTTCTGACTGAAGAGTTTTTGAGGGAGGGAGGCTCCCACATTGGCCATACTATCCGCGGCGGTGTTGTTTTGCCGAAGGATATGATAGATCTCATAGGAGTTGGACATGAGAAGCTTGGCCTTCCCATGTAACCGACGACATTTGATAGCTCCTGAAGGATATCCATTGATCATCTTGTAAATGATGTGCCTTGAGTCCCCAAATATCAGAACCCTGTGAATCTTCATATTGTGTAAGAGGTGAAGACCCTGAATAAGGGCCAGCCATTCCGCTTCGTTGTTGGTTCTTCTCCCAAGCCCCCAAGCAAAGGTCTGGTCAACATATCCTTCGGGATTCAAGAGAATCTCCCCCGCGCCTGCCACCCCTGGATTACCTTTCGAAGCACCGTCAAAGAAAAAGGCAAATGAGTTTTTTTCTTTGGGACAGGTCTAGCCATCAGTGCAACTGGGGCTTCGGGAGGGCTTCTTTGCTGGTGGGACTCAGACCAGTTCGCACTATGTTCAGCTATAGAAAATAGGAATTGGATTCTTATTAAACTTGAGAATAAAAAAAACAACGAACAGTTTTGGATTGGGAATGTTTATGGCCCAACCATGAACTCTCAGAAGGAGAGCTTTTGGACATCGCTAGAAGAGCAAAGCGAAGACAAGAAGTTGATACCCTGCTTCATAGCAGGTGATTTCAACGCCACTATCTCTGCTGAAGAACGTAGAGGAGGATCCAAGGTAAGGGATCCCTTTGGGGAAAGGATGGAGGACCTCATTTCTCAATGGGATCTCACTGACATCAAACCCAAAAATGGAATCTACACTTGGAGCAATAAAAGACTGGGACCTGGACATATAGCGGCACGACTGGATCGGTTTCTAGTCAGCTCCCATCTCCTCAATCCTATCCAGGAAGTTAAAATTTTGTGCTCTGCTGTCTCAGATCACAAGCCAATCTATCTCTATTTTCCGCCGGTGGAAAACTTGGGACCTTTACCATTTAGATTCAACAAATTATGGCTGGAATCGGACGACGTTTGGGCTATCATCTCCAATGCCTGGCGCTGCTTTATCCCAGGCTCCCTACCTTACTCCTGGGAATAGAAATTAAAAAGGGTTAAGGAAGCACTCAAATCGTGGGCAAAAACCCAATTCCAAGAACCAATGGAGCAAAAGAAAAACATTGTGAAGGAAATGGAACAGCTGCAAAGAAAAATGGAAGTTAATACGATTACCAAAGAGCACCTCCTCAAGGAGATTGATCTTGAAACGCAGCTTCAGAAAATCCTCAGGCAAGAAGAGGAGGGATGGAGGCTCCACTCGCGAATCTTCTGGCTTCAAGGGGGAGATCTGAACATGAAGTTTTTTCAAAATCAATGCAAGGACAGGCAACGTTGGAACACTATCAGGGAACTCAAATCTGAAGATGGAACAGTCATCCAAGGGCAGACGGCCATCAGCTCAGAGGTAAAAAAAATTTTTGAGCACCTTTACAATGATGAGGAACCAACCACTCAACGCCTTATGGAAGAGATGGTTTCTGATATTCCCCCCCTCGTTAGTCCTGAAGATAAACTCAGGCTCGCATCCCCCATCTCGGAAGAAGAGGTTCAAAAAGCAATTTGGAGTCTTCATCCGGATAAAGCTCCAGGCCCGGATGGATTCCCCATTTACTTCTACAGAATCTTTTGGTTTCTTATCAAGAGGGACCTAATGCGTCTCATGTCCTGGATGGCTAAAGGAAACATGGGGGGAGCCACTAATTCTACCTTCCTAGCTTTGATCCCTAAAGAGACCAACCCCACTTCTATTAAAAAATTTCGGCCAATCTCTTTATGCAACGCCTCTTATAAAAAAAATTCTAAAGTTCTCTCCCTGAGGCTCAAACAAATCATTCCCTCGCTTATATCCCCCAATCAAGGAGGCTTCATCTCAGGCAGGCACATTAGTGATAATATCCTTCTAGTTCAGGAAGCTAACCACTCTAGCACCAAGAGGGGTGAGCCTGGGATGGCCATTAAGATGGACCTCGCCAATGCCTTTGACAGGCTGAGGCATTCCTTTATCATCATGGTTCTTGACAGATTTGGGTTCCCTCCTGCCTTCATCAATCAAATTCAAGCTTGCATAACATCCCCCTGGATAGCCCCTCTTATTAATGGTAGACCCTCAACTTTCTTCAAAGCCTCCCGCGGGGTGAGGCAAGGCTGCCCGCTCTCCCCTTTCCTTTATATCCTGGTTGCAGATTCCCTCAGTAGAAGACTAGCTAGACTTCAAGCAAAAGGCTCTCTCCCAGGCTTGTCTTTTCGAAATGGAGTTAACCCCATCAACCACGCCCTCTTCGCGGATGACACTATCTTCCTGGGAATAGCTTCCATCCAAATTGCTAGGAACTTTCTCTGCCCTTTGGACTCTTTCCTTCAAGCCTCGGGAAGCTCAGCAAACCTGAACAAGTGCCAAATCTACAGCTGGAACTGTCCTCCTCCAATCCTTCGTAGCATATCCCAAATTCTTCAAATTAAAACCAATCCTAATTGGACCCACTTCATTTACTTGGGTATCCCTGTTGTCAAAAAATCTATGACTTCTTCAATGTGGATCCTGGTCGTCCAAAAAATAAAGGACAAGATTCAATCTTTGGGATCGAAGTGGCTAAACTTAGCAAGGAAAACTGTGCTAATTCAGTCCATTCTATCTTCCTACCCCATCTATACAAGTTCAATGGTCCTTGCTCCCAAGAATATCATTAACAGCATCAGTAAGGAGATCAGAAGATTCCTTTGGCAGGGAGAGAAAGTTCAGACTAAGAAGTTTCACTTGGTAAAGTGGGACACGGTAAAACGGGCTAAAAGCCAAGGAGGACTAGGCATCAGAGATCCAGAGCTCATGAAAAAAGCCATGTGAGCCAAAATGATTTGGAGATTGGTTTCGGGAAGAAGGGACTGGTGGAAGGAAGTCATCAAAAAAAAGTATATTAGAAGACCCCGGTCAAAAATGATGGATAGCGCATGGACAGGCAAAGGAACAACTTTATGGCAACTTTGCAAAGCATCCGTCAACATTATAAAAGAAAAGTGTTACTGGATCCCAAGGAACGGGAAAAGGATAAATGCTTGGACCAGCAGAATTTTGGGGCAGCCTCCTATCTCCTCGCTGCCAGGTTTGGCTCCTTTAGCAAAGTGGGCGAGTGGCCAGGGGATTCAAACTCTCTTCGACCTCTCCCAATGGGACATCTCGGGACAATGGAGGGGCTGGAAAGAGCTCACACCTCCAGCACATATGGCTAATGCAGCAACTTCCCTGCGCTTGAGTCTTCACGGTCTCTCCCCATCGCGAGTATCAGACAAGGATCGCCTTGGTTGGGGACTAGCAGGTCAGTACAGTGTCAAAGAAGGGTATAAGACTATTTCTGCAGAACCGAGTACGGGAGAGAAAATTTGGAAGAAGGTGTGGCACCCTGACAACATTCCAAAAGTGAATAGCTTCATTTGGACCCTTTTACATAACAAGCTACTCACAGCTGAGAACCTACGAAAAAGGGGCATTCTTGGTCCTTCTCGATGTGTGCCCTGTGTGGCTTAGCCGAAGAGACAACCAATCATATATTTTTCCAATGCAAAATCTCTTGCCTGGGAGATCGTCCTCCCTCCGGACTTCCGGCGAGTCCTGCCAAACTCAGCGACTCAGCTCTTCAAAGACTGGACGAGCCTCTTCCCTGGGTCTTTGAGAAAGAAACCCACCTTGAGCCGCCTTTGGGCTTCTCTCCCAAAGAATGTCTGTTGGTAGCTATGGCTAGCAAGAAATCGTGCCATATTCAAGGAGGAAAAAGCCATCCTGGTCATCATTGCAGCAAAAACCTTAGGAATGATTTCTGAGAAGTACGCCTCCAACAACATCGTCCTCCCGATGCAAGAGTCCGTCCCTGAACCATATGCCACTTGGTGCAAAAACTTCCTGAAAGAGGGAAGTTCCCTTCAGTCCAAAAGCAACATATGAAGAGTAAGGCATCCTAGACGGACCCTTCCCTGGGAAATTCATCTCTTTCAACTTAACGCTCTGCTGGTCACTGCATTAACTTTAACGCTCTGTTGGTCACTGCGTTAACGTTGATCATTGAGATGTTTTTCCAAATTTCATGTACAGAAAAATAATCATGTGCAATAAACTCAATCTCAAATAAACTACAGAAGATAAAGAATCATAAGCATTCGTTGGATCCGCCTTATACTCAGATTGTTCTGAGTTTGATCTTGTCACTGAAAGGACAAGTCAAACTGATTAAACCATATACGTACCTTGAGAGAGAGTAGGAGCAAACACACATCAGATCCTCCAATCAATTTAGCAAAACATGCAAGTGACCATGTGTAAAGAAAGACACTCAAACACCCACCCGTAAGAGACAGATCCAGCCTGTGAGAAATCACGCTGGGTAAATTTGCAGAGATAAAACTCGGCTGGTAAATAAACAAATTGCAGAGGCAAGACTCAACAATCGCATAAGTAAGACTTCAGCTGTAAATCGCAGAAGCAATGGCAGAAGTAAGACTCAACAATTTCAAAGGTAAGGCTCAACTGTAAATTGCAGAGGTGAGACTCAGCAATCGCAGAAGTAAGACTTCAACTGTAAATCACAGAGGTGAGACTCAGCAATTGTAGAGGGAAAACACATAGAGCCCGTAAAGTATAAAATTGTAGAGCGAGAACTCGCAGATTGGCTTGTGAAGGATAAACACACAGAGAGAAAAAAAAAACACAGATAATTTGCAGACAGCCGGCAGAGAGAAGGCCCTTGGAGGCAGCCGTGATGCCTCTATGAGAAAGCTGCAGACAAAAACAGCTCGTGAAGAAACCACAAACAACCGGTAGACAAAGACAGCAGACAGGGCAAGCAGGATCGTGAAGGCGGCCGTAGGCATCCAAGAAGGAAATAAACAGTCAATCGTCGCAAAAAATAAAACTCCGCAAAAATAAAAACATGTGAAAGCTTCCAAAATCGATATCACATATAAAAAATAACCTTATCTATTTATACGATTAAGTAGTGTAAAAGATTCACGTGGAGGTAAACACAATAACCATAAAGTGACCAAACCATGAACCAATAATATTAAATAATCAAAACCAAAAATTAAATTAAATTAAATAATCAAAATCATTAAAAAAAAAGGTTTGACCCATAACAGTATAAAATACTCAAAACAGAAATCATAAAGCAAAGGTCTTAAGATAAGACTAAATGGTTAAAAAACGATTTTATTAATAAAAATATAAAGATTTTATTAATAAGACTATAAAACAATTAATTATAATAAAGTCATAAAGTTAAAGTCCAAAGGTCCAATATAAAGTGAATAATCCAAAACCATAAGTGGTTAAAGGTCCTTTAACAAAACATAAGGTAACCATAACAATACATGGTCCAATAGTCTTTAATAAATCATTAGGTAAATACAAT
>LPNX011213296.1:9054-28465 GCA_001517045.1 Pseudotsuga menziesii | reverse complement strand
ATCTGTTGGTTTAAAGATCTAAGTTTTGTTTAAAGTGGAAGAAAAGTAAAAGAACAGTAAACACTTTGCTCGAATATATATATGCTTGAAAAACTAACATTCCCTACATTCCCGCGTTCCGGAAACTTGTGCAACATAGTTGTTAATATCACAAAGTTTAAAATCCCATAACAATCAAATTTCACATCCAAAGAAATAAGCATATTCAACCCTTGAGTAAATTAGGTCTAGCCCAAGTGATTGTGGAATGGAGAGTTATCCTCCCCACCGAGGTTCTATTCCCATAAGTGACATAATAATGAGCTCATAATGTGTATATTATTGCATTGGTTTCAAGCCCTGATGTTTACTTGGCCTTGTACTGGTTCACCTTCGGTACATATCGAGAGTACCATCTCAAAATGAGGGAAGTCCCCACGAGATTTGCACCATGATATTTACCTGGAAATCGACACTTTAAATGGGGACATATCGTGGCCTCATTGTGTGTTGGTATCCCTGTCCCTACAGCGTAAAACGGCAGGATCCGATCTCCGAAAATTATACCACCTGCCCCATGCTTGCCTGGATTACCGTCGGAAACTTTGTTGAAGTTTTAGCAAAAGGGGCATGGAGTTTCCATGACAAGCTCGTTAGGGTGGCCTATCCAAAACCCCCCAAGAACTTCCTTTCAATTGAAAAGACCAATATGTTGCCTGTATCGTGAAGATGCTCAAATATTGCACTGCCGGCTCCTGGATGCTAAAGACATACTAGGGTTAATAGATTTTATCAGTGCATACACCATGTGAGTAGATCATGGAAATAGCCTGTAACATTATCTACATCAAAGGTGGGTTTCGGTGGCTTGATATATTTATTCAAAATTGGCAACAACAGCCAGTAATTTATCATAAATCCGACCTGAAACAAATATCCTAGCACACTGGTATCTACCTAACTTTACCCTAATTCAACATGACCTGCGCGGAGTTATTTATTTAGCTTACCTTAAATCAAGGTGACCTCCCCTGGGAAGCAGCCTGAAATCAATCTAATCCGCCACAAACAGACTTGAAAAATTGTTATTTTTTAGAGGGTGTGATTTACTAACCGCGGAAGAGAAAGTGAGATTTCCACGATTGATTCAACAGCTGTAAACCCTGAGGTAGATTGGCAGAGGGGTTGATTATATCGTCCTTGACTGCATCAGAACTCACCAACGCCAGGGATGATGATGGGGATGCATTCCTCGTCAGCCCAGAAATGGCGGGCAATCTCCGTCCCACCGTTCGCAGCATCTTTTCAGTGGTCTTGTACCTCCAAAGCCGGGTCGTGGACTACTGAGGATTGAAACCCTTCCCTTGTGTCAATCACTGAGAAATGACGAGCCAGTGTTCGTTCTGAGCATGGCGATAGGGTTAGATTGATTCGAACTAGAACGGTTCGGGAGCCAACCGAAGCTTTGAATAATGTTAGCGAGCCTCGGACCCTAAAAGTCTGAATTCGCTCAACAGAGAGAAATCAGGAAGATTCCGGTCTTTTATCTCTTTCCTATCCTTTATCCCGGCCGCGGGTTTAACTGAACCATGCACATACTACTACTGATTCTGTGTTGGGGAACTCGTCAAAATGACTCCGTAACTTCGGGAAAGCCAAAAGCGTCGTAACTTCATTCGGCGGTGAAGGGGATTATGGAAAACCGAAATTAAACTACCTCTGACCTTGTGTTTGATAGCCCGAGTCGGCGGTCAAATTTGAACCCGGCCCAGCCTTTCAAAGGGGTTTAGCCCCTCTTAGAAGTATAAAAATAATTTACTCGTCAAAAAAAAATTAAACTTTTATTTTTACCCGTCCACAATGAAGAGCTAATTTAATTTCAATATTTCAAAAGAAGGGTGAGTTTTTAGTTTGCCCATCAAAATAATTTTCAATTGTACGTAGAGACTGTGCAATGCGAATCTACCAAGATCAATTTATGCCAGCACCAACTGGTCACTATGGTGGTCATCCCAATCTGCCCAATAATAATCCCCCATTTATTGATGTATTTATTTGGGAATCTGCGATTTCGTTTGTCTGGCAACTAGACGGCTGGAACTTGGAAGTTGAAATCTATCAAATCTGTCAGATGCCATTATGCATAGCAGCATAGGTGATTTGTGAAGTCAAGCGGCCTTCACTCAGCCTGGATTCGAAAAGATTTGATGGCGGCGGCTCATTTGATACAGTCACTGTAATTAAGTCCGTTACGACAAGCCCAATGCATTCATTACATTGTGCCATTGCAAATTGCAATTCGCCCATCACCTTCAAAGTTCAGGAATCAGGATTTCAAGAATCCATAGACTCATAGAGCCCTGTGCAGTTGTAACTTGTGTTAATAAATTTTAATTTCCCACTAAAAGTTACATATACGGGGCTAAAATATCTATTTAAAGACACTTTCTCATACATTTTTTTTAAAGATTTTGTAGAACAGCTGCTTGAGCAATTCGTGAGCTTCACGAGCCAACTGATTGCCTCAACTTTCAGAATCTCCAACTTTTTTTTAGCTCAGGTATTTTTCTATAATGTAGTTTCTCTCTTAATATTGTTTCTCTGCCAGAATCTATGGAATTTGTTTTGCCGGAATCTATGGAGTTTGTTTTAAGTGTATGAGATTTGTTTTAGCTGCATGAAACACATATCTATTGTGCCCGCTTCTACATATCTTCCATACAATGGATTATGGAGTCGTGAATCCTTATGGCTCATTGAGAACAATCCTACCTAGATTATACTATTTGCATATAACTGTTTATAAATGCATTACGCGCTCATTGTTTCTCATGTGAAAATGTTCCCATAAATATAGTAATTATCCAAAGGGATTATTACATATTAGCCCAGCTTCTTTGCCGGTGTATTATTTTTACCTCCTTATATTATTTATTTTTTTGAGATAGAGGAGATGGCCTTATGGTACCCTCCATTCTTTAGGGATCCCAACAAAAGAAACGAAGGTAGATCATATCCTTTTGAGCTATAGAATGTTTTTTAAAGGATCGAAATCGACAAAAAGGAAAGGTAGCAAGATATAGGTTTCATATGCATATACACTTTTGGCAGTAAATAACATTTGCATACATGATAACTTCTGAAGGCTCATATACAAAAGGTTTTATTTTTGTTTACTCTTATGTATCATTTTGGTTTTTAGAAATACGAGTAGCTCCAGATCCAAAACAGTATTTTGGTGATAGAACATACATCAGCTATTCTCTTTGCTAATAGCTATCTCTATACCTCACCATGCCCCGAATGAATAAATCTAAGTTTCCAAGCTCTCGGGACCTCGACACCCTGCCCATTAAAGAGGATTTTCAAAATTAAAAAGGATAAAAAATGATGATAAATCGAGACTTTCGCTGGAGACATTGTATATGATAATGTTTCTCTATCTCAGTGCACCTCATGATTTAAATGAGGAAGATTGGAATGGCATTTATGATGTATGGAAAGAAATGAAAGCTAGAAAGCCTCTTCCATTGGGCTAAATTCATGTTTTCAATGATGTAATCCCAAATGTTTTTGAAGAATATCAAATAAATGGAAGAAAAATATGTTTTCTTATTAATTTGTTAGTGGAATTCAAGAGATGTTTGTTTAATGATTAATTTTAATAAAATTTTACAATGTTTTGATGTAGTTTCTATTTGTTATTTTAAAATTATAAATATTTTGAAGGGCATTATTTTATTTTCACCTTTTTTTATTAAAGGGTCAACTTAATTTACAATTTTCAATTGAAGTGCAATTATTTTTATAACCTTTCATCCTTGAAGGGTTGGATAGTTGCATGCCTTTCCAAAAAAAATTAAGACAAGCCCTTCAAATTTGACCACTGAGCCCGACCGTAGTTATGTCAAGTCTCTCATTCTTCCGGATCTGAAGAAGAAGGGTTGGTTTATTTGGTTTGGCAGGCAGGTTTGATGGATTGCTGCTCGACTGTTATACAATAGAATGATGGGTTCTCGCAATAAAGACGGGATTTGCCAAATCCACCTGCAATAATCCCCGATAAACCAACATAAATGCCAAATCAAGATGATTTCAAGGAATGGCTTGTACCAGAAAAAGAAAAAAAACACAAGTTTATTACAGAGTCAAGAAAGAACAAGGCTAACAGCTTCTTGAAGCGAAGGAGATGGAAGACATGCAGAACCTTGAGATAAAAATACCTAGGTGGAATGCGCCGCGCGCGATAAAAGAAGAGGTGAAGAGGGCACTTAAGGGCACAATAAGAGGAACTTGTCCAGATCCGACTACATATTCAACAATGTCGGGATTTTGAGAAAGGATGGTACCTTCTACCGACTGCTCAGGTTACGCAATATTTCGACTTACACGTGGAGGTGAATCAAGGTCAACCATTTAGGTGTGAAAGATATTGAAAATTGACAAAAGGTTTTTGTTGTCCATGGATAAATTCAATGCCTCACATGTTAAGAACATTTTAATAGCCAAAATGGTGGCAACTACCCATATGGAAAAACTACCTACTAAAGAATAGCTCACCCTTGCACCCTTGAAGGTAAAATTCTTGTTTAAGATCATCTATTGAGATTTTTGGGCTTTAGCCCTAGTAGAAGCACATTATGGTATGTTGATATCGATATTATCAATCATATTTTCATAAAATGTTTATATATGATTGAGATGTGGAAATATGTCTCCAATGCCACAACTGGGGCTGGAGATTGAAGAGGTCTTAAAAAGATGGCTAAATAATCCAGTGTTTCAAGATTATAAAGATTTATCATTTCTCTTGATATGGGGAGCATGGTTTGCTCATAACACGATGATTTTTCATGAAAAATACATCCTGCCACAGATATATGTTGCTAAGAGCTTAGCTATCTATCCTACAATTATTTCCACAGACTCAAAAGATCAAAAACAGAGGTAAGCATACAAGTGGGCAGATTGATTATTCGGCCCTTTAGTGTTATTTTGATGGTGTTGCACAAGGCAGACCAAGCTATGGTGCTATGGGTGGGCTACTATACATATCGGACTGTCATTATTACAAATTTGCAGCTGGAATAGGACTTGCCACAAACAACAACACAGAGCTCTTTGTTGTGATGATGATGCTAAAATCTGCTATTTACCTTGGCATAAACAAACTACAAGTATTTGATGACTCGTTACTTGTGATTTACTGGTTTTTTTTTCATATGGAAATATGCACGAGAAGCCCAGCAATACTTCCCCACATTAGTGGATGGTAGAGGTGGTAAACCGCCGGCCATCCTCGCAGAAGGCCTAACCCCAAAGGACTCAAGGCTCGAACCCGTGACCTCTCCCCAAACCAAGAGAGTGTGTGCACATCTTACCAATTGAGCTAACCCTTGGGGCTCTTATGATTTACTGGTTATCACACAAAATGCCCCCAAAGAATATCTTTCTTAAGCCTATTTATGATGACATCTATAGGATCTTAGATCTTTTCGAGGAGGTCTCATTCAAACGTATTTACCAGGACGAGAATCAACATGCAAATCTTCTCTCAAAACAGGGGTTACAGCTAGCAGAAGCCTCTTCCATGGCATGGGAGATCAACAAAGACACCATTAAAGAGTTGGATCTAAGACCACTTTTGTTTTAGCACTCAGCCCATCTCACATGGGCCTTTTTTTATGTTGACAATGCATCATGTCAACAATGATGAAACAAAATTTATTTGTGAGATACTTTTATATGAATAGCCTAGAATTAGTAAGGATTGAATGTTAGATCATGTTTTTGAAGTTCAAAATATGTGATGGTATAATTTTCTGAAAAACTACAAGATATATATATATATGAACATTTTGGAGTAGAATTATGTAAGGCTTTCTTAGCCAATCAAGAATATGGTTCTAGATTTAATGCAAATTCAGGATGTGGTCTTTTTTGGGGGAAAAAAAAACCATTTTAACAAAGGTTCATGGAGTGGCATCAAGTTGTTTCAAGGTTCACTTTCAAGGTTCACTCTCGTCCCTTCATTATGGTATTTGGTGGATCAAAAATCATATCACTTTTTAGGATGTGGACTTCTCTCTTTTATTGATTGTACATTGGATTAAATTACCAATTCTTAAGCCTCAAGGGGTAGCTCAGTTGGTTGGATCTTCTGGGACCAAGATAGATAAGGTCGAGGTCGGGGGTTCAATTCTCTCGAAGTCCTTTGGGGTCAGGCACCTAGGTTTGGTGCCAAGGATGGGCACCAAAAATAGCCTAATAGGGTGAGGCCCCTTCAGGTGGCCCCCCTTGGATTATTTATGTGGATGTAGCAGCTCGATCATCGGGCATGGACCACATTAATAAATTAGCAATGCTTAATAACAATAATGTTATAAATCATGAAAGTTCAAAAAATCTTCTAAACAAAAATTTGTTAGAGTTCTATTAATGCCAAGTATAAATCATGAAATCTCATGGAAATGTTTTGGTGGTACTAGCCAAGACGATCTAACTTTGTGTGAGGGAGGGATTGTGCTCTTCCTAAACTCTAATCATCATATTTCTTTAAAACATGTTGTTAAAAGAACAGGGTTGAATTTCTACCACTTTGAGTTTTGCTAAAAGAGGTAGAGAAGATAGGCATGAAACAATTCCAAGTCTTTGATGACTCAAAATTGTTGATTTATTGGACAAATCATCATTGCAACATTTGAAACTTAGGCTAATTGCTATTATCAATCAAGTGAATGAGATAAAAAATACTTTTGATTCCATTTCTTCTTTTTCACATACATTGTGATTTCAATACCCAAACCAACTTATTATCTAAAGAGTCCTCAATCATGGAGGAGGGCTCTCTCCATATACTAGAGTACAGAGAAGGAGCCTCGTTTCAAATTCATAGAATTCATTGCCTCGTTTCAAATTCATAGAATTCATTGTATTAGTTCAAATGATGATAGGATTTCTAAAGAAAAAACTATGGTGTGTTTGGAATATCGATCATGGAGGAGGGTTCTCTCCATATACTAGAGTACAGAGAAGGAGCCTCGTTTCAAATTCATAGAATTCATTGTATTAGTTCTAGGATTTCAAAAGAAAAAACTATGGTGTGTTTGGAATAGTTAGGAAACCAATACAATTGCATACAGTAAAGCGTAATCGTTTGGTTTTTGTCAAATGAAGAAAGTTCTATTAAGTCACGTGTTTTTTTAAACAAGCATGGATGGAGCAAAATTTGAGTCCTTAAAAGCCAACTTAATGTATATTTGATTTCCATTTAAAAATATCAATAAAAAAGTTTTTCTATGTGGGAATAAAAGGGTCATGGAGTGGCAAATATGAACATTCTAACAAGGTTCCTGGAGTGGGAATTTTTAAATACATATATGTATTCTAGATTTCTTTAATATTTGTTGAATTTATAACTAATTAGTAATTTGTTTTTTAAATAATTAATTGAATGAATGATGTAATATTAAACATTTAAATAAAATGTTTAAATGTATAGTAATAATGAATATATTAAAATAGGGGTGACAAGTGCATGGGGTTCTCATTAACCCTATAGGAAAAGAAGTAAATAAGTTCTCATGAGGACTTGGATAAACCCCCAACAACTTCACAGAGGTTTATGCTCTGTATCATAGCTTGGAAATTGTTTTGTCAATGGTGATTTTCCATTTAATGATTTATGGGGATTCACTCATGATCATTAAACAATTTATATTAAATCTTTCCATTCTCACACTATCCATAATCAAATCCTTACTAGAATAGAACAAAACTTTAAACACATTAAGGATCTCTCATTCTTGCATGTTTGTTGGTGTAAATTAGCAAATACAACAGTTCTATTGGATAAGGGAATTTTGGAGCATAATGGAGATCCACCTCAACACAACTGGATACCCTAGCTCATTTGAAAAAATGGGTTTTAGCCACCTTGCTTTCAGAACTATGTGAATGGGGCAATTGTTGGTTCCTGTCATTTCTTATAAGGAAGGCATGAAGGCAGTCAGCACGGGATCAATGTGGTGTTTGGTGATGTACTTCCTAGGACGACTCCAATTCACATCCCATTTAATTTTCATCCTTCGAGCATCATTTCCATGTGTGCTCACTGTCTATCATATGTTTCTCTTGCTAGCTCACACTAGGGAAAATATGTCGGAAAGAGTGGAGATTATGGGAATCGATGCATTAAATCCTTGCACATGGATGACTCAATGTGGTGCAATTGTGTTCCCTCAAAAGGTGTTTCTTCTCCTTCGTGTTGGATGAGCATGGGACTGGTTTTTCTATGGCATTGGGATTGAGTTTGTCCTATGGGGAAATCCAAAGGCAATTCAATCTATGAGCGAAACCTTTGGGAAGGGATCTATGATTGTTTAATTGAGAAGTGCCTATTTTAAGAGGTTGTTGGGTGTGAAAGGGGACTCCATGAAGGGCATGTGCTTCACTTGCTCTGTGGGCAAAGTCTGGGGCATTGATACTAGGCATGTGAATAGGAAGGTGGAAGCTTTCGGGAAAAAAACGGAATTGCGGACTACAGTGGAGGAGATCAGTGGACTGAGAAGAATATTGTAGCATGTCGAAGGGAAGCTCGATCGTTTGGAATAGATTTTGTAACATTTAAACTGCCAGGTGGAGTATGATGACTTGGTTCATGATTAGCTAGAACAGTGAGTGGCATATCAGGAAGATAAAATGGATCAGTTGGCCATTAATAGTGCTCATCAACAGGCTTTAATTCAAGAGCTTGTTGTTGGAAGGCAATTCGGTGTCGAGGAATTTTCAAATTCAAATGCAATGGAATTTGATATAGTGCAGTAGACAACCATGGTCAAATTTGGTGATTTGGGTGAACCACTAGGTCTGGAAGAAGAAGCACCTCAAAATGTATGAGGTCCTTCGATGTGTCTTTGTTTGTCTGGTTTATGTTATGTCAGTTTGAATTTATGCTAGGTAAATATGCCAAAATATATAGGAGTAAATATATATGGCTTGTTTGGTATTTAGTGTGGACTTCATGGGATGAAGGAATTTGAACCCCCTGGTTTGCTCAAGGATTTTTGTTTAGAAATTGTATTGTTGAATCTTGGTTGTTAAATTTTTCCTCGACCCATTTTTAATATAAATATCTTCAACCGATTCCGTTAAAAAAATGAGAAAAATATATCTTTTATTTTCCTTACTTCATATTTTAATAATGGTGTGAGTATCATATAGCTCTTTGTAAAATAGTATTTTTTAATATCATGAGATTGTTGATAAGGCCTTGATCCTTTACAAAATTTGATTTATTTTGAGTAGCATTTCAGAATCAAGGAAAATGCTTGACTAATTTCCATGAGATGTATATTTCATGGAACTTGTTATAAGTCTGTTAAAAAATGAAATTGTTAAGATAAGAACTAACTATTATATGTTGCATGATCATTTAGACCCCCATTCAACATTCTATCAACTTTTGGGAGGAGTTAAAGGAAGGAGGAAGGCTGGATGGAGGTTTTTGCAGGAGGGCGAGGTTTTGACGGACGATGGTGGAGGACAAAGGGGGGGTGTTTCGACCTCCCAACCCCCGGAAGCAGAGGGACTGAAAATCGATGAGATCCCAATAAAACTAGTTGAAATTCAGATCCAAGGTATAGGAGGGAAGGGTAGAAAGCTAGGGCAATGCATGCCGAAAGCAACCATAATTCCTTCCATGACAGTAAGGTCCTCGAAGATCAGAGATTGAATCCAGTATATGTTTGATCATTCCCTAATTGGAAATTTTGTAGGATTGCAGCCCTCAGAGAAAGCCCTTATATGGTGGATCAATTCGACCTAGAAACTGAAGGGTCATTTTGATCTCCATTTGGGTTCCAAAGGGTTCTTCACTATCTCGTTTATTATCCTGGAAGATAGGAATCACGTTTTGGATAGGGGCCCTTATTTTTACTATTTTGCAGGCTTATTCTTACGCCCCTGGAAAGAGAAATTCTGTCCAGAACATGAGGATATGAGAGTCGCCCTAGTATGGATCAGGTTGTACTCTCTCCCCAGTGAATACTGGGATTCAGAAATACTAGAAGACTTGGGAAAATGCTTGGGGAAATTCATCAATATTTCTAAGTAAACAAAGATCCAACGATACACTGCCTATGCTCAAATTTGTGCATACATGGACCTATCTAAGGAATTTCCGAATGCAATCAGGATGGCATGGGAAGATGAGGACTGACTACAAACCCTAGACTATGAACAAATCCCTTTTTGTTGTCGTAGGTGTCATGAATATGACCATCTATTCGGGGATTGTCTAATGAATGACACTAATATGAAGTCAAAAAAGGAAGGAGATCATGCATACCAGGGGTTTAAAAAAGTCCCATCCCAAAAGAGAGAAAGCTGAAGACGAAAAATTAAGAGATACATAAGAAAATTGCTACCTCAAATACTTTTGAGGTATTGGGAAATCAAGATGAGGAGATCTTGGAAAAAGAAAGAGAGGATAATTCAATATCTAAGCCAGTGGATGGGTTTCTTGACTAGAACCCTTTAATGGAGACATATCTCGGCAATGATAAAGGAGGTGAAGGTATGGGGCAAGAATCGAGAGAGGAGGTAGAAGACATGGATCTGGGGGAACTAGATTTGGAAGGGGTTGAAAAATCCTGTTCAGAGAAAGGGAAAGGGTATGTCCCTCAGGAACAAGTTACCCTCCTCAAAGAAGCTATTCTGAAGGCATGATCTTCCAATCTGTTGGGGATCCGCTTTGGATCTCACAAAGATATGAAGAAGAAATATGAGGAACATGCGAGGAAGATAGGTTGAAAAACAAACAAACAAAGGGTTGTGAAAGTAGGCAAGAGACTCATCGAGTGGGGACAATACCTAACAATTAAATCTGCCCTGGGTTTGTAATTTTTCCCATTGAAGCTTCTCTACTGGAATGTAAGAGGCTTAAATAGCACAAGAAAAATCAAAATGCTGAGTAAAGAGATTAAGAAGACAAATCCGGTTATTGTCTTTTTGCAAGAAACAAAGTGTCAAGCAGATCAGATCCAGGATCTCAGGAGAAGAATTTGGACAAGATGTGAAGGTATAGCGATAGATGCTATAATTTTTTTTGGGGGACTGGGTATCCTTTGGGATTTGACTGAGGCTTTCCTTAGTCGTTTTCAAGGGACTAGGTATTCTCTCACGACGGACTTTAGGGTAATTGGTTTTCCCATTCAAGGGATGATGATGAATGTTTATGGACCTCAAGGGGCAGGGGACAAGTGGAAGTTCCTTGGCTCTCTCAGGCGTTTGAGGGAGGCTTTTCCCAACACCTAGTGGGTTGTAGGATGCGAATTTAACCTAATCACCTCCTTGGAGGAAAAAAAGGGAGGAAGATGCAGATTGGAGGAAGAGTGTGATTTATCCTGGGAAACCATAAAAGAGCTTAGCCTTATGGATATTGTTCCGGGGGAGGGCTGGTTCACTTGGAACAATAAGAGATCAAGGGATAGACACGTAGCCTCCAAATTTGATCATTTTTTAGTCTTAGAATCAATAATAGACTTGGGCAGTGAGATCCATAGTGCTACGCTTCCAGGGATAGGGTCAAAACATTGGCCAATCGAGCTTATGTGGAGTGGGATAGGATCACAATTTAAGAAAACGTTTCGTTTTGAACAGTTCTGGCTAGAGCACTTGGATTTCGAAGAAAAGGTCAAATACTGGTGGTGGGAACTGAGGGGAGGCCAAGATCATAGTATGCACAATTTCCAGCAAAATCTGAAGGGTTTGAAAGCAAAGATCAAACAGTGGAACAGAGAGGAGTTTGGTAATATCTTCTCAGATAAGAAACAGTTGGAACACCATCTCCGAGAGATCCAAGTAATTGGGATAAATGAAGGATATTCCCTGGCTCTGAAAGAGGAGTGGATACTGGGATCCAAGTTAGAAGAAAGAAAGAAACGGGAGGAAATTTTGTGGCTCCAGAAATCCAGAAATCGATGGCTTAAAGAAGGCGAGAAAAACACAAAGTTTTTCCATCACTCGGTCATCTAGAATAGATTTCAAAACAAGATTTTTTGCACTCAAGAACACTAGGGGGGGAAGGGTAGAGATTAGGGAAGATATTGAAGCTATATTAAACTCTCACTTCTTAAATATTTTGAAGGAATTCTCAAATATTCTAAAGGACCCTAGGATGGACCGACAGGCTAGCATAGAAGCTATTAGTAGAGTCATCCCACCCCTGGTTTTGAATGTCTAAAATCAATTACTGATGAAGGCCATAACTCTAAAGGAGGTGGAGGAAGTTGTTTTTCAAATGAAGAAAGGGACTACACCAGGTCCGGATGGTTTTACCATTAATTTTTTCCATCACTTTTGGGAGATAGTCAAGATGGATGTACGGAGAATAGTGGAGGATTCCAAGATTTCTGGTCGAATTCTGCCAGTGTTGAATGCCACCTTTCTAACCTTAATCCACAAGTGCGAGGGAGCAGACACTCTGGATAAATTTAGACCTATAAGTCTTTTCAATGTCATCTACAAAATTATCACAAAGGTCATAGCTAATCGCTTGAAGCTTATTGTGATAGCTCTTATATCCCCAAAGCAGTCGAGATTTGTGGAAAGAAGACAGATTTTAAATGGGATTATTCGGGTACACGAAATTTTGCACTCCCTAAAAATTAGAAAACTTCTAGGTATGATGGTCAAATTGGACATCTCCAATGCTTATGATAAACTTAATTGGCAATTTATTAGGAAAATGCTTGCAGCTTTTGGCTTCAGTGGGAATTGGATTAATTGGGTTACAAATTGGGTTTCTTCAACTTTTTTCTCTATTCTCATGAATGGGGTGCCTTCGGGAGTCATAAAGCCTTCCATAGGCCTTAGACAAGGGAACCCCCTATCGTTGTTTATTTTTATTCTCATGGACAAAGGGATGGGGAGATCAATCACATCCTTAATAGAGAGCAACACCATAAGAGGATTAAATGCGACCACATGATGGGAGAAACAAACCCACCAACAATTTGTTGATGACACTATGCTAATGGGGTACCCTTCCGTTCAGGAGGTAGGAAGTTTTAAACAGCGCCTGGAACTCTTTGGCAGAGCTTATGGTTTAGAGGTGAATGAACAAAAAGCACAAGTTTTTTTCTTCGATATGCCCAGGGTTGCTCGACATAATATCTGTCGAATCCTTGGGTTTAAGGAAAGATCACTTTCATCCAAATATCTAGATACCCTTGTTATCAACTCTATTGCCAAAAAGGGGTCCTAGACAGATCTTCTTGACAGTATGAAAAAGCACCTAGCGAATTGGACACTAAGACCTTTAAACATTCCTGGTCGACTGGTTTTGGTAAAATCTATTTTACAGGCAATGCCGACATACTTGTTTTCTACCATGATGGCCCCTAAAGCCATCCTTAAGGACCTTCAAAACATGCAAAGAAAATTTATGTGGAGTGCCCCCCTAGGAACCACTGAAGTGGGCCTTGGTTAAATGGGACACAGTCTATTCTCCCAAATCATAGGACAGGTTGGGTCTTCGAGATCCGGAGAAGGCAAGCTTGGTGGGTGGGCCAAAACCATGGTGGCAGTAGGTTGCCCACACCTAGGAACCTTGAGCCAAATTATGGCACTCTAAAAATGCGGAAGGATGGGACTATCAAGACCTTATCTATTTTTCTGAATATAAACCAGGGTCTCATATTTGGTGCACAACATGGAAAGGATGAAGTCTGGTTCAGGATCACAGTTTTTGGGAGGTAAGGAATGACTACATAGCTAGGGTTTAGGAGGATTTGTGGCAGCAGCTTCCACCTTTGGGCATGGGGGGGGGGGGCGCTACAGATCATCCAAGAGGAGTATAGAAACAGAGGAATCTCTAAGGTCAAGGACCTATGGGGGGACCAAGGAGCCATCGATTCCCACTGCTCTTGGGCTCCCAGCATCTGGCTAGAACAGCTAGGCCCAAAGGAGTAGGTTGACTGCCTAGAGGAAACCCTAACCAACATAAGTATAAGGTGGAATGAAGGTAATGACAAACTACGATGGGGTTATTCTCAGAAAGGATATTTTTCCCTAAAAGAGGCCTATGACATCTTGATAAAGGAACGACACTGATCAGGAGGACCCAATTCGGAACAATTTGTGGGATAAGAAGGTATGGCCCATGATATCATTTTTTTGTTGGCTGGTGCTAAAGAAAAAAAAATCTTAACAAGAGAAAATTTAAAGAAAATAGGGATGGTTGAACCATAACGTTGTTGCCTTTACAAATAGGCGAAGGAGACTTCAGCACACCTTCTGGACTCCTGCATTTTTCCTTGGCTCTTTGGGACTTTGGGGCAGAGATATTTCGTCGTTCAGACCGGATAAGGCATAACTCGGTTGGCACACTGTCGGAGTGGTCCAGAAAACCTTTCAAGAGCTGAATCCTTAACTGCCCATGGGAAATTTTCCCCCTTTTTGTCATTTGGGAAATCTGGAGAGAGCAAAACTCAAGAACCTTCCGGTGGAAGGCAAATCCACTTAGCAGAGTCTGGGAGTGCATCACTCAAAAAATGAAAGAAACGATTCTCTCGGCAGAATGGGAGAGTGCATATTGGGATTCAACAGGAAGAGAGATGCCCATATTGCATGCCTGGGTTTTCTCGGGTCCCCAGACTCCAGAAGTTGGCCGAGAAAAACATCAAAGGATCCCGCGGAGCCTGGATAAGTGATTCCCTCCTCTGGAGGGCATGTTTAAACTTAATTTCGGTGGAGCTTCTAAAGAAAACCCTAGGCCGACAGGATACAGATTCATCACCCGAGACCGCGGAGGAGACATGAGAGGCTTTGGATATGGTTTTCTCGGTATGGAGACCAACAACATGGTGGAAATTGAGGGTTTACTGCAGGGTCTGGATTAGGTTACAACAAATAATTGCATGCTGGTGTTGATGGAGGGAAACTCTCAATTACTTATCAACCCGGCCATAAAATTATAGAGTGGGACCCAAAGCACTAAGGTGGTGGGTTCGTGGCATCTAGAAGGAAGACTATAACTCCTCTGAAACCTCCTAACTGACGGGTTAGCGGCCAGGTTTTCCCATGTCAGATGCTAAGGAAACAAAGTGGCGGACAGGCTGGCGAACTTAGGTACCGACACACGTAGAACAGTAAAAGCAGTGGATTGGGCAATGATTCCTGATATGACGGAGAGGGACAAGTGTAGGGTCCTCTTATCCCAGGACATGGAAAATCACCAGGTGGCACTTGGGATGAGACACCATGCAAGTGAAATATTACGCGAGCACGTGGCTCAACGTGGGGAAGATATGTAACCTCAGGTGATGGCCTTGTGCCTCTTTATTACCATATGCCATGTTTCTAATATTTTGCTCAGTCGACGACTTGAGGTATGAATCGACATGAAGGATGGAAGTGGAACTGTTAAATGCTTGAATGGAATTATTCATTTCGGGACAATGGATGGGATAGGATGCATAATGGTTAGGCGTGTGAAAATGATGACTCGGGGAAGGAAGTTGTTATTTAGCATGGACCGAGGTGATAGAGCGATAGATATGAGTCTATTGTTTTGGCATCTCTCTGCCTCTCTTGTGAAAGTCCAGATTCTTTTGAATTGTGTTGGTGTGATTGTCATGGAGGGAAGTAAGGGTCATGGTTAAAGGATCCTTGACTAGGAGGAGGGTCCATAATAGGTTTTCATTGCACATTTTTGAATTGGAACTTCCTATGGATATTTAGCCACGCATAGATGAAATAGAGAAGCACCTTTGGCAAGAATTGGATCGACAAAAGCTGTGCGAGGAATGGATCCTCGACCTAGGCCACACCCTTGTGAGAGTGAGCCTTTATGAGAAGACGGTGGATTTATACTAGATAATGAATCATTTGGTTGGACGAGCTGCATGAGACAGGCATAATGCAGAATCGGGAGGTAATTTCTAGGACCAATGGTTGGTCTCCATTTCAGCGGACATCCAGTATCTGAACTCCAAAGTGGAATTCTTCATCTCGCGTCTGGGATTTGAGTTCATGCCTTCTCCTTTCCTAGGCAAGCCGAAGTCTCACATGGCCAATACCAGCCATGGTGGTGGGCAGGATCTTTCCTATATTCTATTGTGAGTCAGAAAGTGGGTGGCCCTGTGCTCATCTGAGTTATCTTCTTTCTATGGTTATTATGCTTTCGGTTAAGCTTTGTTATTCTCTGTAATGTTGATAGTTTTGGGTATGTGGGTATAAGAAGGTCAGAATATGGCTCTGTTTTGAATTTTTGTGGTTCGGGGAATGAGATCAGTTTGTAGTGGTTTGCAGTGGTTTGTGTGGGTATCGGGTAAGAGAACTCTGAGCTTGAGTGATGAGGAAGGGTGTTTGGGAAACTGCCAAGGGGTGACTTATGGCATTGCAATAAGGTTTTGGATGTACTCTCTCTGTTTATTAATATAATGTGATGGACTTTTACTTACAAAAAAAACTATTATATGCTCCATAACTAAATTAGTAAATGGACTTTTCCAAAAACTCTTATAAAAAAATACTTTATAACTTATTTAACTTCCTAATTTTCTTTATCCACTCTTCGTAATTAAGGAAAGTGCTCGACTAATCATTAGAAATTGACAACATGATTAATCCATGAGCTTCATCAAATTTAGTGGGTCGTTTTATTTTCTTATCATCATCAGTGAGTTTAGTTTTTGTTCTCATGGTAATCCGAGAAAGTCTCCTACTTCATAGAACATCCTCAATACAAGATTTCCATGAGAAGTAGTTGATACTGGTAAGCAAGATATCACATGGAGAGGCCATATTGTAATGCACAAGTAATATGGATTTTAAAGCAGAAACAGATAGTCTAGATGCAAATATCTCGAATAAAAGGCAGTTTAAAAATGACATTGAAACAGACTTCCCATTTTCAGAAATAAGGAAAGTGCTAGACTAATTTCCTTGGGATGTATATTTCATGGAAAATGTTATAAATATCTTAAAAATTAAATGGTTAAGTCAAATACTAACTCATATATGCTCTGTCACTAAATTATTAAATGGACTTTTCCCAACACTGCAAAAAATGCTTTATAATTGTTGTGCCCTAGCTCAACAGCCTTTACAAAACACGATTTCATCTAACAAAATCCTATTTTGTTTGATGAAATGTTCGAATTTCTCAGTGAAAAATAAAGAAGAATTACAGCTACTGAAACTATGCCTTTTTGTCAGCTACTGAATTGGGGAAATTCGTTGTTTTTAAAGCAACCTTTGCAACTATAGAATATTTAACAAAATCATCATTAATGAGTTATTATTTGTTTTTGGACTTGAAATTAAGGATAAATATTAGTGATTTCTATATCCTTCGTTTATCCTAAGCTAGAAATTAATCCAAAACATTATGAATTGATTTTGTTGATTTTGTTATTATAATTATTGCTAGGGTTCAAATAGTATCAATGGTTGGTTCGTGGTGGTTTTGGTCAAGACCTAGAGTACGTAAGCCAAATGTGTTACAAACCATTCCCGACATATCCTAAGTTCTCAAACCATGGTCGACATTACCACCAATATCTATGCCGGTCATTATTATATGGTATGTTTTGCGAACCAGATTCTTGATTTAATGGTGTGTAATTATGATTATTTATCCGCCACCTTCAAAACCTAGGTCGAATCCATGGTAGGGATGCATGTATTATGGTTATCGTCGGGTTGATTTATGTCACAGCCTCTATCCTGATTCACCTATTACGAAGCCAGCATGCTATCATGACGCTAGTACTTGACCTGTCTATCACGTTTAAGTCTTGGTACGTATCCCTCGTCGTGGATGCCTGTCAATAGAACACCTGTTCTACGTACAGCGAAGGGCCTCCTGTCATTCAATTCAGGGTAAATCATGATAATATCAGTCGTCTAGGCTCTTCGACCATCGTTTGTGTCATCAATTGATTACCACACCGAGAGCTGATGTCTTCGTTCATGCCAAACCCACAGGGGTATAGCCTGCGTTTATGCATGGTTCATCCTGTTCATCACCTGGTTTCGTTTAGCCTTCATTCCAAGTGCTCATGATCTCGTGTTCTGTCTCTTGACGAGCTCTGGTACCTATTTTGCTTGCGGTTACGCATCTGGGCTCAGCCAGTGATGGCACCTGTAGTAAGGGTTGAACCCTGTGAAATGACCTTGTTAAATTCGGACACTGAGCTCGCAGTAAAGGTCGAGGATATAGGGTGGATGCCGTTCTTGAAGAAATTCTCTGACTCGAACCCTGAAGTTACTAGGGTTTTTGCTCTCTCCCTAGTTGATTTTCAAGCAGAAGTTGGTGATCTTCAGTTTCGAGTTGATGAACGTTCAATAGCGGCCGCAACAGGTTTGTCCCTGACTGGTCAGAGATGGTTCAAATACCAGAAGATGAATATAACAGAATGGCGGCAGTTGCTTAAAAACCCTGCTCAGGAAGAATGGCCCGTAAGTATTTCAAGAAAGAATGGCGTCCTGTCCTTGATTTGATTCACCGTTACTTAACCTGTGAAGGCCGGTTATCGTCAGCGTATGTATATCACCTCCGGCTTATGTCTGTTTTTATAGGGTTTCCGTTAAATTTGAATTATTATCTTTTACACAGCCCGTTCAAAATGTCCAATGCGATTAAAAAAGGCCCTAAACACGTCAGTCACAGCCTCTTTCATCATGGGTTGGTTCGCATGTTGATTGATAGTGAGTTGTTGAAGTTGGGTCGGTCATGGGAGGAATTTGTAGAGTCCAACAGTTTTTCATCGTTTTGTCATTGCATGTTTGACAACCCTGATGATTGCAGCAAGCACAAGGATCCGAGTTCAGCCTCAGTCCCTTCTCTGCGCAAACCTTTGTCAAGTCCCAGCCGTATGAGCCCTGAACCCTGCAAAATCCCCGTGGCCAATCCAGTCGAAAGCACTGACACTCTGTTAAGGTCTAAACGCGTGAGGAGAGTTTCACCTTTGTCACCAGTTGCACCCCAAAGCAGTTTGATAAAATTGGCAATCGTGGACGAAATCATCCCAAGGCTAAATTCGTAGGCAGATTCACCAGGAGCATGGCGAAAGCTACTTCTGTCAAAACCCCTGTTATTGACAAGGTTCAGGTGGAAACTGTTGTTTTAGATGAGGAAGAATTTGATATCCCTTCGCCTATTGATTGTAATGTCGCTCAGCCTGAAATTGTTTCGAATCCTGTCAATGAGACTCTTCCTGTTATTGATAAGGATATTCCTGTGCTCGATAAAGAGGTGCAAGAGGATTCGTTTGTTAATGCTCTGACTAAGGAAAAGCCTGTGCGCGCAAATTCACTTGGTGTTTATTGTGTTGCAGATATGGCTCATCCTTTGTTTATCAATCGACTGTTGGATAAAATTCGTAGTATGGAGGATAGGGTAGGTGAGATGGCAGTGAACCAG
>LPNX011213290.1:32819-49770 GCA_001517045.1 Pseudotsuga menziesii | reverse complement strand
TATATATATATATAGAGAGAGAGAGAGAGAGAGAGAGAGAGAGAGAGAGAGAGAGACCTTGAAAACAATATGCCAATTGTGGGTGCAGTATTGGAAGGTATTAATGCAATGATTATGAAATGGTTTTGTATTCAATGTACAGGTTGGTGTCTAGTAGTGCAACGTTCATTTTTTTTAAATGCTTAAGAAACAAAAAAGTTATTGAAGAAACTCTAAGATGTGTTTCTTGGTTTACACAGTAATAACACATGAAAAATAGAAAAAAAATGTAATATTAAAAAAAATTACATATTTGGAATCTACAAAAATAATATTATCTTGGTCTAAAATTTCATAAAAATGATTTCCTGTAGCATATTGTAATGAGTAGTAAAACAAAATATTTTTCAGAAAATTGAAGAAATTCCTAATAAGCTATGGTATACCATATTCCATAGCATAGGTTTGGTTAACCTAAAGCTAAATCCCAAGAATACACATAGGAAGAGGGATGACACCCAAACACATGACGAGGCTTAATTTAGGTGGTAAGGAATGTGAGACCCTTTCATTTAAATTCACATTTCCCTTTCCCACCTATCTAGGTTTCATAAAAACAAAAAAATGTGCATGTTTTCATTGCACAAAATTCACACATGTTATAGCACACAAAATGTGCACACGTTTGTGGATCTAAAAAACATATGTGATGTTATAGACATCAAATTTACCTGCAATATCCCAAATTTTTTACCTGACACTTATGGGCATAAGCCCCATTGCATATGATGTTGCTTTGATGTGTTGTTTTGTATATTGGGCATAAGACCCCACTACACATGAGAATGATGATTTGTTTGATATATTGGGCCTAAGAAACTTGCATATGTTTTATGTATATGATTTCATGTGTTGGACGTGGAACGTGAAGCACATAATTGATGAGATGTTTGTGTTGAGCGAGAGTCGTTGGAGCACATGAGTATTTTAATGTGTGTGTCCAGTGAGAGGCTCTGGAGAACATGAGTTATGAAACCTTTGTGTTGAGTAGGAAGCTCTAAAGCACATGAAAATATAAGAATTGGAAGTGTTGGGTATAATCCCTAGAGAATTCCAAGTTTATGTTGAGCATAAGATCTGGAACATCATATTCTTGGCCATTGTATCCCTAGGTGTATCCTACAAATACATCCTAGCATTAGTGTTGAGTGAGGAGCTCTGGAATCACACTAAGTTGTAACTCTTTGTTTCTGAGCGTTGAGTATGGGCTCTGGATAAACATTGGGAGTTACTGAAAAATTAATATGTTGAGTGAAAACGAATCTGATAAAACATTGATCTCATCTTACTTATTTTTAAGTGCTTAAATGAAATTTCAATTTTTTGTACCTCATCATGTACTAAATAACTACCATGTTAAACGAGGTAATCCAACATGTAAGGAGGTTTAGAGTTGCCTAACCTAGTTTACCTAGCCCCTACCTGAAGGCCTTAATAAGAAGTAACTATAAGCTAAAAAGAAAGGTATCATGTGACATGATACTTAGATTAAAAATGTTAAAAATGATATATATAATGTGAATAAAAGAGTAAGCATAAGTACTAATACTAGTAACTATGAATAATAATGAAAGGAGCTATATATTATTATTTATTACTCATATTAATTAAAATATTAATTACCTAAAACAGTCAAAGTGGGAACTAGTTAAAGAGTTCCTAAGTTAAATTAAATAAATATCAAATTCACTTAAAATAAAAAAAATGGTTATTTCAAGAACACAAATGATTCTTGATTAAACTTCCCACTTTTCCTAAAGTCTATCTATAAAGACCGAAGCCAAAGAGAGGCTTGGGGATATTTTGATTACTCCATGATTCTACCATATTATTCTCAAGAGAATTCTTGGAGAGCATTATTCCCAAGAGGAAAAGAAAATTGACACAGAACCTACTATCCCAGATAGGGAAGCCTTACCTTAGGAGCTAAGCTACTTACATGTTGGAACCAGCACGGGGGGATCCAAATTGAAAACAGGAACGGTTTTGGATCATGATTGGGTGGAACGTGGTAGTTCCCAAGTTATTTGGTTCTGTGAATAGAGGTTAGAATTGTCTATGTCCTTATTAATGTCGTGTGTTTAAGTGTACATGATTTCCAGCCATTAAAATAGCTTCCAATTACAGGTATGAGATTTATTTATCTTCCTTACAGTTCATACATTTTCTTGTTGAATGAAGGGATTAAAGTATGGAATGATAAATTGATTATTATTTGTTGTTGTAGCTAGGTTATCTCTACATAACCTTAAAAGAACAACTAGGTTTATTTTAGTTTACATATGCATACAAACCCTAGAAATGAAGATTTTGTTACAGGAGTATTTTGTTTACTTAAACATGATGGCCTAGTTAGGAGAATATAGATTATGTTTATTACTATTGATATGAGACTGTCATATATGCTTTTATAATCTTTCAAAACCATAGGAAAACATGGTCTCTATTATTTCTGCATTACTCTTTCATCATTTATATTTTAAATTCAGTCTCCTCTAATGGTGTATTCTTTTTAACATAATCTAGATTATTTAGGTTAGTTAGATTTATTATTATTGTTCAAACATATATACAAAAGTAAAACAGAGTTTATAAACAAATAAAACTATCAACCAAAAGAACTAATTAAAATCCAGAGAACCGAAATTATCTCCATTAAAATCCAACTCTACATCTTCCACTGCTAGCATATTACATATTGTTAGCACTCTTATCATTTAACCCATCAAATCCATTATATACAACTGTATCATAAACACTATGCATAAAACATAAATTAAATACCATTTCCATGTTGAATCTTAAACAATTATATCATAAATACGATGAACAAACTTAACATAGTTAAACACTAATCTTATAATAAACATAACGATGATAAATATTAAACAAACCCCATCCTCTAAATAAAATCCATCCATCGAGACCTGTTAAGGTTCATCCATAGGCATAAATATCATTACAGCTATCACAACTATTCTTACCAAAGATAAGAAACAATTATATACATAATACAAACCAAGTCATTAAACAACATATCAATTTAAAGAAGCTAGGGTCGAATCCTCTTGGAATCATTACAAAAACAAAAGAAAATACACACATTGTGTCCACCACCAGTCTAAGCATTATAAAACGCAGGATTGAATCCTATAGGATTATGAAAATAAAATCCATAACGTTTTGTTGAAACACTAGTCCACGCATTAGGACAACCCAGGATCGAATCCCGTAGGCTTGCATTTCTAAACAACAAAACCAAATCAAACACATGTCGAGGAATCGAATCCTATAGGTATCGATTTTAAAAAACCAACGCTATAAAACCATAAAGGGTTCGCATTATAGGCTTCCTTTAAAAGATTCCACATAAACCACAATTTTACACCAATTATAAGTTACGTTAGCAGAAAAAAACACACAAAGTAACATCCAACAACTATTCATCGATTTCATATTCACATGAGGGATGAGTCACAGCTATCAAGGTCACAACTGTAAACCCGAGCCTTAAAACCATATATCGCTACACTATCACAGCTCTAAATAAACAAAAAACAATAAAATGTGCATGTTTCGTTTCCATACCAAGGACGAACGAGGCTCATGGCTGTGAGGCCAAAACCCCAACATAATAAACATTAGAGTCAAACCCAACAATTTTAAATGCCAAGAAGAAATAACTTAAACCCTACTGTCAGCATTGTTACAGCCACGACTTTAACAAAAATATGCTACATTATGCAAAGATAATGGTCGTAGCAATAATAAACCCCAAACACTATAAAAAAAACCACACTCCATAATTACAAATGTTTACAAGTAAAATGCACACAGTCACAATTCGACATAGTGCCATTGCAAGCAATGGCACTATCACGCCATAGTTTTTACATCATTTAAAACCAAAATGTAGAGTTATCCATCAATATATCAAACCATATGATTAAGAAACAAAACCAAAATCTATTACAGAGCTAAATCTTCATCTGGACAAACACGATTCAAAGTCTCCACAATTATAACCTTCATCGAAATAGTAAAGACAAACGCATATCCTTGATGTCCATTATCTCAAGGGACCCAAACATTTGAACCCATAACCAAAACAAATACAACGTTAACCCTTTCAACACATAGCTCGACACTTTGTTACTCATATGCACAGAGGTAAAAGCCCTATGCTTTCGCAGGACACCCTCGTTGACGAGTTACGCAGACAGTGCAAAGAGCCATGAACAAGCTACAAATCAAAGCCACCCCTATCAGCTGCAAATCGAAATGCAAATCCATGAGGAGTATGTTAAACCTCAAACTAAAACAAACAAACGAAACAACGCTACAAAACCATACTGAGAGCATACCTATCGGCCCAGGAAGAGTCTGTTACTCCACGTAGCATAAATACATGAGAGCCAAAACCATGCAGACAACTAGAAACAAATACAAATGAATCCCAACAATGACCAGACTAGCGCTTAGGGATCGTTTTCTCATTTCCAAAGGAGCCATAAACGCACCACCCTGGTTCCCACTATCAACGCAATTTTTACCCACCTCTCCATAGTTAAAACCACAACATTTTTGCAATTGCACTAAACCCGCACAAAAATCCTCTTTGGTATCATTAAGCCATAGTTTCATGGAATATGAAATATGCCATGAAAGGTTTACACATAACCCATAGTCTTTCCAAAGACTTATCATAATATTTGCCACAATTTATGATTTAAGCATTAAACCCTAGGATTTACACATTGCAATTTACATGTTATAAAATAAATACCAAGTGGATAAAATTATCATAACCTCAAACCATACCGATAATGCTAGCCATAAATATTTAGGTCATACAACCCTAACTCTGCGAAAACATAGAAAGTAGGAAGAGTTAGGCTAGGACTTTAGTACTTTTATCTTTGTTATGCATAGGATAATGTAGCATAGTTAGCATGTCGTAGAAACTTATGTTTAGTTTTCGTAGATATATTCCGTCAACAAAGTAATCTGCACAAAAGGGGGAAGTTTGCATTAGTTCGCAATGAACTAAGTAAACCCCATAAAAGCAGGAGGAACCTTTTACCTCTTTGAGTGGTCCCTTAAGGGATACAAATCCCGCCACTCCACCCCTTGATAGTTAAAGGCAAGTCAGAACTTTTCATAAATAAAATCATAAACAAAGTACAAAACAGATAACCATGAAGTAAGACATAACTGAAGAAGCATACGCAAATGTATGTTAAATAGTAAACACTAGTAGAGTAATCATTTAACAAGTTCGAGTAATATAAACATAGTGCATAATTACATTGGCATTACATAGGAAAATTCATTGAAAGGTAAAGGAAGCTTATGACACTTTGACCTAGTAAACAATGACAAACATATTCCGCAAAAGATTAATTAATGTCCATGATATGTAGTATTTAACTAGCCTACAATTTATTTATTTTTTGAATTTTGGGGACATTACAAGTGGTATCAGAGCTCAGTTCCAACACTTGGATACCTAATGGGCCTTCCAAACATTCGTTGCAAAAAATAAATTACATTTTTGAAATTTTGTTAACTAACATAAAATTTCTTGCTATTAAAATTTTAAATTTACAGGATTCAAAGAATAGTTCGTATCATGAACACAGAAGAAGACAATAGCCGGCAAGGAAAATTGAATACAATTAAATTATGATATACTGAAAATCATACAAAGTATGCAAGCATACTCATAGAGTTTCAAGGATGATAAATGAAATAAAGAAAAGAACAACAAGCAATTAATGAATATTTGCTGCGAAACATGATGAGAGGAAGCCCGCATGGACAGCCCACTCATTCAACCAACAAGTTCAAGAAAGAGTTATATCATAAATGGCCCAACACCCCAAAGGAAGAAGGAAAAGAAAAACACACCCCTGAACCCACAGAAAGGGATTATCACAGTATTTATAGTGATAATTCCCTTTCTCCTTGTAAAAAGAAACATAAGAATGATGACAACCTCCAAGGAGATTTCAGAAAGATAAGAGACCCAACCTATGAAGGAGAGATGAACACCAGGGAAAAAAGATGAAGAATGGCTTCTTGGTATGAGAAAATACGTCCAAGTACACAACTACTTGAGCGAGATGAAAGCCATTCTAGCCATTTGTAATTCAAATGGAAAATCATATATATGGTGGAGAGACCTAAAGCATGCCAAGAAAGATGAGGTAAAAGAAATCCGATGGAGTAACTTTTGCAGAATTTTTCAGGAGAAATACATGTCTGAAAGATTCTTCGACGGGAAGGTGAAATATTTTCACGATTTAGGGATGGGTTCCACGACCATGAATGATTTTATTAACATATTTTTGGATCTATAACATTATGTGCCATACATAAGGGATGAGAAAGTGAAAATACAACAGTTTTTAGAATGTATACCTCCCAACTTTTGGGAGAGTATTGAATTTGACATGACTAAAACATTGGACACCACCCTACACAAAGCTAGGATTTTCTATGAGCATGGACAAATGAGGCAGGAAAACATCAATAGAAGTAGAGATAGGTCTAGGACCTTCCGAGACAACCACGAACCATGTTTCAACCCACCACCTTACAGAAAACAAAACAACATTTTTCCAACCAGTAAGAACTTCAGCAAGACAGGTACAAAGCCATATGTACCAGCACCAAATGCTAACAAACTAGAAGCAAATGGGGGAGCCAATGTTTCCCTGCTATAAATCAAATGCTGGAGATTAAAAGAGACTCATTATGCATGAGAGTGTAAGAACAAGGCCAATGGAGTCTTACACAATTTAAAGGAAGAACCAATGGTAGACAAAATAGCTCAAACACCAAGGATTTATGCAACCTTTGAGGGCCGAAAAACAAACCATCGGGCTACTATGGTTGAGATAAAAGGTAAGGTTTCCAACACTTCTATTTCAATATTGATTGGCCCCGGTGCTTGCCGAAGCTATGTATCACCTAAAATTGTTGATTTATGTAAACTCAACAAATTTAAACATGAGAAACCTTGGTTGGTGCAGTTAGCCATGGGTACAAAGCGAAAGGTTTCTGAAAAAGTTAGAGATTGTGAGGTAAACCTGAATCGTTTCCCTACTAGGATAAATCTGAACATTCTACCCTTAGGATCATATGATATACTTATCAGAATGGACTGCTTGCAATAGCACCATGTCATGCTCGATTGTTTACACGAGTCAATCTTATGTATAGATAGCCAAGGGAATCAGGTAAAGATTCAAGACATACCTAAGAAAGTTTTTGTAAGGCAAATATCCACTTTACAAGCAAAAAAGTGCATTAGGAAAGGCTGCAAACTATTTGCAGTGAACATCCAGGACATAGAATCTGAAAGAGAACAACACATCGAGGAATTTCAAGTTCTCATGGAATTTATGGATTTATTTCCCGAGGATACACCAGTATTACCACCAAAACAAGACTTAGATTTTTCCATAGAATTGACCTCGGGGTCAGTTTCGGCTTCAAAATCCCCTTACCGCATGAGTGCAGTAGATTTCGTGGAACTAAAGTTACAGTTGCATGAGTTGATTGAGAAGGGATATATCCAACCACGTGTGTCCCCTTGGGAAGCACCGATACTTTTCATAAAGAAGAAGGACAGTACGATGTGGATGTGCTTCGATTACCTCCAACTTAGTAAAATGACCATCAAGAATTGATACCCACTCCCTAGGATCGATGGCTTGTTTGATCAAGTAGGAGGAGCCAAGATCTTTTCAAATATCGACCTGTGGTTCAGATACCATCAGGTATAGATATGTGATGAGTATATTCATAAAACCACCTTTCGTACGAGATACGACCACTACGAGTTTGTAGTAATGCCATTTGGGTTGACCAATGCACCCATGAATTTTATGTGCATGATGAAACATATCTTCAGTAAATACCTTGATAAAGTTTTATTGGTATTTATAGACGACATCCTAGTTTAATCTAAGAGTAGAGAGGAACATGAGGAGCATCTATGCATAGTACTAAAAGTGTTACGGGAACACCATCTCTACGCCAAGTTTAGTAAATGTGATTTTTACAAACCACAAATAGAGTACATGGGTCACATCATCTCTAAGAAGGGGATATCCGTGGACCCAAAAAATATTAAAGCCATAGAGGATTGGCCTACCCCCACTAGTGTTACCAACATTAGCTCCTTTCTGGGATTAACTGGTTACTGCACGTTTCGAGGATAGCTTGTCCCATGACCACTTTGCAAAAGAAGGTGAACAAGTTCTTATGTACGACCAAGTGCAAGGAAATTTTTGAGAATCTTAAACACTACGAATTGTAGATCTCGATGGGGATTTCATTGTTTGCATGGATGCAAGCAAGGAAGGGCTTGGAGGAGTCCTCTTGCAGAATGATTGTGCGATCGGTTATGAATCGCATAAGTTAAAGGAACATGAACAAAATTACCCCAACCATGATCTTGAGTTAGCATCCATCATCCACGCCTTGAAGATGTGGAGGCACTACCTCATGGGGAAGAAATTTCTTCTGAAAGTAGACAATATGAGTCTGAGCTATTTATTTGAGCAACCGAATCTAAATTCTAGGTAGGCTAGATGGTTGGATTTCCTTAGCGACTACCATTTCAAGTTAAAGCATATAAAGGGCAAAGAGAAAAAAACTGTTGATGCTTTAACCCGACGAGCTCATATGTTGTATGAGGTGACTTTAAGTCAAACCAATTCGAAATTACATGAGAGGATTAGAATGGCCAATGGAGTTGACCCTTTCTATGTTGTAATACTTAAAAAGGTCCAAGAGGACAGGTTGTTTCAGCAACAAAAAGAGTACAAGGTAGATGAAATGTGACTGGTGTGGTCCAAAGAAAGATTGTATGTCCAGGAAGGAGGGGACATCAGGTCCAGCATCCTCATGAAATTTCATCGCACACCCTACTCGGGGCATTCGGAATATCAAAAGATAATAACCATAGTAAAGAAAAACTTTTTAGGCCTAAGTTAAACGCCGACATAAAATTGTTTATCACAAAATGTCAAGAATCTCAGCTAGTCAAAGATGAGCAACAACATCCTTCAGGATTGTTGCAACCATTACCCATACCGGAATGGAAGTGGTAGGTCATTAGTATGGATTTTATTACAAGTCTACCAAAGAGTAAGCATTAGAGAAAATTTGGGGTCTAAAATGGGCCTTATAAGAAAACACGCCAACAATAAATTTTGTGATTTGGAATTCAAGAACCAATAGAATTTCAATAAAATGAGTCAACCATAATGGTTGAATTGACATATTTGTCATAAAAGAAAACTACTTTTTTTGTTCGTATTTTCGACATATCCCTGTGTTTTTACTCAAATTTCAAGCGGGAGATATTTTTGGATGCAAAATTTAATTCTGCATCCAACAAGTACCCACACGGCATACTTTTAACGGACCCCGCTACCCCAAAAACAAGAGATACCTTAAAAACATGATGATGACATCATCATCACATTTTTTCAAGTATTTCTTGTTTTTGGGGTAGCAGGGTCCATCAAAAGTATGCAGTGTGGGTACTCATTGGATGCAGAATTAAATTATGCATCCAATGAGCTCTCCTGCTCAAAATTTGAGTAAAAACACATAGATATATGTCAAAAATACGAACACAGAAAGTAGTTTTTTCATTCCTCCTCCAAAATTAATAACTATTATTTTATTATTTTAACTATTATTTTATTATTTTCTTTAGGAGGCCCATTTTAGACCTCAAATTTCCACTAATGAAGAAAAATGACTCTATCTTTGTAGTATTTGAGATGTTGTCAAAAGCATCACACTTCATTCCAGTGAAGTCGACCGATAAGGTAGTACACATTGCCGACATCTTCTTAAAGGAGATATTCAGATTGCATGGGATACCTATGGCAATCATATTGAATCGAAGTCAATATTTTATTGAAAACTTTTGGAGATCCTTTTTCTCCATATTAGAGATGCAGTTTAATTTTAGTAATGCTTACCAGCCACAGACAGAAGGGAAGATAGAATGGGTAAACCAGAATGTAGAAGACATGCTTAGGATGTATGTCATGAACAAACCCACTAAGTGGGAAGATTACCTACATATTGTAGAGTTTCGATATAACAACGGATACCATACCTCCCCCAATATGAGTCCCTTCGAGCTATTCTATGGATGCAAGTGTAGAACACCAATTACTTTAGATGGCCTAGTGGATCGGCTCATGTTAGGGTCCAACTTACTAAAGGACTTGGAACAATTGGCTACCAAGATCCAACTAAACCTTAAAGAAGCACAAGACCACTATAAGAGTTATGCAGATAAGAAAAGAAAAGATAAATATTATCAGATAGAAGACCATGTTTACTTGAAAGTAAAACCAAAAAGAATCTCATTAAGCTTGGGGAGGTGCAGAAAGTTAGCACCAAGATTTTTTGGACCCTTTGATATACTAGCCAAGAGAGGGCTAGTGGAATATGAAATAGCTTTACCTGCTCACATAAGAGTTCATAATGTTTTCCATGCATCCTTAATAAAGAAATATTGTGATTGATTGGTCCTTGTTACAGGTGGAACCTAAAGGGGATTTTGTACATGAACCCCTTCATATATTGGACAAGAGAGAGGTGCAGCTCAGGAAGTGCACCATAGTCTAGTTGAAAGTGCAATGGAAGCACTTTAAGGCTGATGAGTCTACTTGGGAGAATGAATCCACAATGAGAGAGAGGCTCACCCTGGATTGAAGTTTCATGATTTCATTCCTAGTCCCTAGAACAGCAGCGACAGTGTTGCTCTAAGCATGGAGGGATGTAATATCCCAAATTTTTGACCTGACACTCATGGAAATAAGACCCATTGCAAATGATGTTGCTTTGATGTTTTACTTTGTATATTGGGCATAAAAACCCACTGCACATGACACTGATGATTTGTTTATATATTGGGCATAATCCAATTGCATATGTTTTATGTATATGATTTCATGTGTTGGGTGTGGAGCCTGAAGCACGTAATTTATGAGATGTTTTATTTGAGTGCGAGATATGAGGCACAAGAGTATTTGATTTTTGTGTTGAGCAATAATCTCTAGAGCACATGAGTATTTGGTGTTTCTGTTGAGCAAGAGGCTCTGGAGCACATGAGTATTTTAATGTTTGTGTTGAGTGAGAGGTTCTGTAGCACATGAGTTATGAAAAATTTGTGTTGAATAGAAAGCTTTGAAGCACATGAAAAGATAAGAATTGGAAGTGTTTGGCATAAGCCCTGGAGCATTCTAGGTTGATGTTGATCATAAGCTATGGAACCTCGAATCCTTGGCCATTATATCCCTAAGTGTATCCTACAAATACGTCCTAGCACTAGTGTTGAGCGAGGAGATATGGAATCACACAAAGTTGTAACTCCTTGTTTCTTAGCGTTGAGTATGGGCTCTAGATAAATGCTAGGAGTTACTGAAAAATTAATATGTTGAGTGAAAATGACTCTAATAAAACATTGATCTCATCTTACTTTTTCTTAAGTTATTAAATGAAATTTTGAGTTAAGGTATCTCATCAAGTACTAAAGAACTATCGTGTTAAATAAGGTAATCCAACATCTAAGGAGGTTTAGAGTTCCCTAACCTAGTTGACCTAACCCCTATCTGAAGGCCTTAATAAGAAGTGATTATAAGCTAAAAAGAAAGGTATCATGTGATATGATACTTAAAGTAAAAATGTTAACAATGATATATATATATATAATGTGAATAAAAGAGTAAGCATAAGTATTAATACTAGTAACTATGAATAATAATGAAATGGTCTATATATTATTATTTATTACTAATATTAATTAAAATATTAAATACCTAAACGTGTCAAAGTGGGAACTAGTCAAAGAGTTCCTAAGTTAAATAAAATAAATATTAAATTCACCTAAACTAAATAAAAAGGGTTATTTCAAGAACACAAATGATTCTTGATTTAACTTCCCCCTTTTCCTAAAGTCTGTCTATAAAGACCTAAGACAAAGAGAGGCTTGGGGATCTTTTGATTACTCCATGGTTCTACCTGATTATTCTCAAGAGAGTTCTTGGAGATCATTTTTCCCAAGAGGAAAAGAAAACTGATACAAAACCTGTTATCCCAGATATGAAAGCCTTACTGTAGGAGCTCTAAGCTACTTGCATGTTAGAACCAGCTCGGGGGGATCCCGATTGAAACCATGAACGGTTCTGAGTCATGGTTGGGTGGAACATGGTAGTTTCCAAGTTATTCAATTCACTGAATAGAGGTCAGAATTGTCTATGTCCTTGTCAATGTTGTGTGTTTGCGAGATTTCCAGCCGTTAAAATAGATTCCAATTATAGGTATGATATTTATTTATATTCCTTACAGTTGATACATTTTCTTGTTTAATGAAGGGATTCAAGTCTAGAATGATAAATTGATTATTATCTACTGTTGTAGCTAGGTTATTTCTACATAACCTTAAAAGAAAAGCTACGATTATTTTAGTTTACATAAGCATACAAACCCTAGGAATAAAGATTTAAACATGATGGCCTAGTTAGGAGAATATAGATTATGTTTCTTACTATTAATATGAAACTATAATATATGTTTTTATCAGTTTTCAAAACCATAGGAAAACATGGTCTCTATTATTTATTCATTAATCTTTCATCATTTATATTTTAAATTCAGTCTTCTCTAATGGTGTATTCTTTCTAACAAAATCTAGATTATTAGTAGGTTAGCTAGATTTATGATTATTGTTCAAGCTTATCTACAAAAGTAAAATAGAGTTTATAAACAAATAAAACTATCAACCAAAGAACTAATTGAAATTCACAGAAATGAAATTATCTCCATTAAAATCGAACTCTACATCTTCTTATTATTTCACCCCATCAAGTCCATTATATACAATGTAGCATAAACACTGTGCATAAAACATAAATTAAATACCATTTCCATGTTGAATCTTAAACAATTATGTCATAAATACAATGAACAAACTTAACATAGTTAAACACTAATCTTATAATAAATATAATGATGATAAATCTTAAACAAACCTCATAAATTTATTTCCATTATAAAACCTCTACATAAAATCCAACCATTTGGATCAATTAAGGTCCATCCATAGGCATAAATATCATTACAGTTGTCTCAACTATTCTAACCAAATCTAAGAATCAATTATATACATAATACAAACCAAATCATTAAACAACATATCCATTTAAAGAATCCAGGATTGAATCTTGTTGGAATCATTTCCAAAACAAAAAAAATACACACGTTGTGTCCACCACCAGTCCAATTGTTAGACAGCCTAGGATTGGAATCCTTTAGGCTTATGAAAATCAAAACCATAACACTACGTTGAAAGACCAGTCCACGCGTTAGGACATTCGACGATCAAATCCTGTAGGATTTAATTTCTAAACAACAAAACCAAATCGAACACATACCCAAGAATAAAATCTTGTAGATATCGATTTTAAAACACCAGTGCTGTAAAACTATAAAGGGTTCACATTACATGCTTCCCTTAAAAGATTCCACATAAACCACAATTTTACACCAGTTATAATTTTCGCTAGCAGAACCAAACACATAAAGTAACATCCAACAACTATTCATCAGCTGTGTATTCACATGAGGGATGAGTCGCAGCTACCAAGCTCACGACTGTAAACCCCAGCCTTAAAACCATAAATTAAATTGCTACACTACCACAGCTCTAAATAAACATAAAACAATAAAATGTGCATGTTTTGTTTCCATACGAAGACTAAGCCATCCTCATGGCCGTGAGGTGAACACCCCGCCATAATAAACATTAAAGTCAAGCCCAACAATTTTAAATGTCGAGAACAAATAATTAAACCCTACTGTCAACAATGTTACAACCACGACCTCAACAAAAATATGTAGCAGTATGCCAAGATAATGGTCATAGCAATAATAAACCCTAGTTGCAATAAATAAACCATACACTCCACAATTAAAAACCTTTACAAGTAAAATGCACACAGTCATGACTCGACATAGTGCCATTGCAAGAAACGACACTACCATGCCATACTTTTCACACCATTTAAAACCAAAATGCAAAGTTCTCCATTAATATATCAAACCATACAATTAATACACAAAACCAGAATCTATTACAGAGCTGAGTCTTCATTTGGATAGACACAACTCAAAGTATCCACACTTATAACCTTCATTGAAATAGTAAATACAAACACATTTCCTGGACTCCCATTATCTCAAGGGACCCAAACATTTGAACCCCTAACTAAAACAAATACAACATTAACCCTTTCAACACAAAGCTCAACACTATGTTACTCATACGCGCAAAAGTAAAAAGCATATGCTTTCATAGGGATTACCCATTAAAGGGTTGCGCAGACAGTCTAGACACTAGTACAAGTGATCAATTTTGCCACGGAAAAACGTGGCAATATCCACGGAAAAGCGTGGATATTTCCACGTCTAAGTGTTTTTTGTTCCGTGGAAACTATTCCGTCACAATAAAGACGACCCCTAATTTTCGTCGCAAGAGAGACAATGTTCTATATTTCGTTAGATGTCTAATTCGTCGCTATATCCATGCCTGGCCATCTCTGTATCCACGCCTTGCTGTCACTATAGCCACGCCTTTCCGTCGCTATAGCCACGCTCTGTATAAGGTTTTTTTAAAAATGCAAATCCAAGACGTCGCTATAGCCACACCTTTCCGTCGCTATAGCCACGCTCTGTATAAGGTTTTTAAAAAAATGCAAATCCAAGACGTCGCTATAGCTACGCCTTTCCGTCGCTATAGGCACGCCTTTCCGTCGCTATAGCCACGATCCGTATAAATTTTTTTAAAATGCAAATCCAAGATGTCGTTATAGCAATGCCATTCCGTCGATATAGGCACGCCTTTCCGTCACTATATCCACGTCTTGCCATCGCTGTATCCACGGTTAGTGAAATTTAAAAAAAAAATAAAATACTTGCAGCCATCGCTTAAGCGATGGTATTTGAATTTTTTTTTTTTTTTAAATTACCTGGATTATCTGCAAAGACATATTTGAAGGTCAAATATACAGTGAGATGCTCTTAGATTTGAAAACATAACAACGCTGGAAATCCAAGAAATCTTAAGAACATATGCTAGCTTTAAGCTTATAGAGTCTGTACTTGGAACTCTGACAAAGTTTAGAGGAATTGCGAGCAAACAAAACACAGGGAACCTGATTCTCTCAACTGTATCTTGAACATGCCCCTTGTACATTAATTTTGGATGCCTCTCAGTTGCATTAATGATACTGATCAACCGGCTAAAGAAGGCTTGAAAAGAGTTCAAATCTAAAATATTAGGCCTTACCAGCCTCAAAAGATTGAAGAGCTCTTTAAAATTGTTCTGAAAGAGGGTGCCTGACAATAACACCCATCTCCTCGTATGTATTTGGGAAAGAGAATGGAGTATGTTGGTGTCCTTGTTGCGTGGGAAATGCCCTTCATCTAAAACCAATAGTCTTGGTCCCTCAAGTAGAATTTGTTGGCAAGATTGTGTCATTTGATTTTCTGATTTTTCACAGACTATACTTGAGAACTGTGAATAACTTACAAGGAGAATACTCTTCTTTTCTTTCCATTCTCTCAATGTCTGAAGCTGGTTGCATCTCAACGTTTCTGCCTTATTGGTTACATCATATAGGTTATAAACAGGGTTCTCCTCCACTCCCCATTTTTTTAACTCTTTCATCCATGAACCCAAAATGCTTTTGGGTGCTACAATCAGTGGCCTTTCCTCTGGGTACTTAGTCAAAAAACTTTGAATCAAGCTAATCATAAGGAATGTCTTCCCTGTTCCTGGTGCATGTGCCAAAATGCAGCCACCAGGTTCTTCAGCTATAAGGTTCTTTTGCAAAAAGTTAAATCCATCAACCTGGTGTGATTTCATGTGTTTTTTCAAACGGGGATGCAAAACAAGTTTCAGTACAGGGGTACTCTGCTCCGAGCTTTTGTAATTAAATGAGTCAGCATTGTTGATCCCTAAAATAGTCCCCAAGTCCCGATTAGGGGCATGCCTGGAATGTTTTGCTGCTTTCCTAGCCTGTACAAATGCAAACAAAATGTTTTAGACTATGTTTTACACAATTTATTCAATCAAATATGCATTTGCAAATGAGTATGCAATCGTGCATCAATATTTAGATTAGTCCCAGACATGTAAATTAAGTAGACTCTAGAATTATATATATAAAGACTCTATATTATAACGGTAGATGAAGGAAACAACATCAAAAATGAAAATTATTAAAATGAAACACTAAAACTAAATAAAAAAACACCACACTATACTAATAATCACATATGAGTTGACAGAGAGCAAATGTACACCATAATTACCATGCACTGCCGATCCATCTGTCAACAAATACTTAACTTTACGTGGATCTGTTTCCCCAAGAGCAGGAGAGAGAGATGATGCTTCTACCTGAAGCAAAAATTGACGATGTTGCTGAGAAGACCAGAGCTAATACGAGATATGACATCTCTAGAAGATTTATTTCTCCTGTAATAAACAACCCAAAAAGGAGTGATGTCCAACGTTATTATGGAAATACAATACTCCTTTATACACCATTTCATGATAGGAAATGGGAGGATGGGAGGATTAAGAACATACATTACTTTTTCAGAGCATTGCCAGATAATGGGTTATGGAGACTAATGGCAGAAGATGCAGCCTATGGTGCATGTGGGTGTTCCCTAATTCATAGGTGGGAAAATTATAGGTGTTTTTTTGGGCCCTTTTTGCAGCCCTAAGGAGTAAGTATGGGTACTCTTGGTTTTCTTTCAAACCCTAGATGGTAGTCCTAGGCATACCTAAGCCTTTAGAATG